>CM053402.1:59137015-59240847 GCA_028644305.1 Xerus rutilus
GCCGGGCGCGGTGGCTCACGCCTGTAATCCCAGCACTTAGGGAGGCTGAGACAGGAGGATCGCGAGTTCAAAGCCAACCTCAGCAACAGCGAGGTGCTAAGTGACTCAGTGAGACCCTGTCTCTACATAAAACACAAAATAGGGCTGGGGATGTGGCTCAGTGGTCGAGTGCCCCTGAGTTCAGTCCCTGGTGCCAAAAAAAAAAAAAAAGCCGGGAATCACATTCATAATTTCCAGCGCTACCCGATTTTCTTTTTTCTTTTTTTTGGTCAATTCCCTGAGGAATTGACCTCAGGGGTGTTCAACCACTGAGCCACATCCCCGGCCCTATTTTGTGCTTTATTTAGAGACAGGGTCTCACTGAGTTGCTTAGTGCCTCACCGTTGCTGAGGCTGGCTTTGGACTCCCAATTCTCCTGTCTCAGCCTCCCAAAGTGCTGGGATTACAAGGGTAAGCCACCGTGCCCAGCTCCTGATTTTCAAATGAATGTTGCCCCCTTTCATCTTGGTACAATTTTATAAAGTTGGGACACACAGATGGGGCAACTGGAAACATGAGCACTGATTGTGATTTTGAATATTAAAAAATTATTTTTAGGTGTAAAAATGATATAGTTATATATTATAGTTACATATTTTATCTTTTAAAGATACTATTAAAAGACATGAATGGAAGGAAAAAAAAAACTTGACTAGGATATCTGAAAGTTACTTCAAAATAATATAGGGGAGAGCCTGGCTCAGTGGCACATGCCTGTAATCCCAGAGACTTGGGAGGCTGAGGCAGTAGGATCTCGAGTTCAAAGCCAGCTTCAGCAACTTAGCAATGCCCTAAGCAACTTACCAAAACCATTTCTCAAAATAAAAAGGGCCAGGGATGTGGCTCAGTGGTTAAGTGCCCTGGATTCAACCCCTAGTACCAAAATAATAATAATAATAATAATAAAAAATGGGTATGTGGTTGGCATATAGATGAAAACCATGAGCTCTGAGCTGGTAACTGCTAAAAAGTCAGGTGATAGGTAAGTGGAGATTATACTCTTCCATACTTGTATGTATACTTGAAATTGTTCCTAATAAAACCTCTTTATAAAGTCTAATTTTTTTAAAGTTTAGGCATACTGTTACAAATTAAGAGACAAAATACATACATTCAACTTTAAATTCAACATGTTAAGTAGATACTATTTCCAATTATTTTTTAAAAATCTGACATAAGTGGACAAATGTGAAGATGTGCTATTAAATCACATTAGAAAATTATAATTTCTAAGTAATAATGTTCAAGAATGAATGTCTTATTGTTTTGTTAGGAAGGAGCATTCTGTTTTTGTTTTTTGGTATTGGGGATTGAACCCAGGAACACTTTACCACCGAGCTACAACTCCAGCCCTTTCTTTTTTTTTTTTTAATTTCAGACAGGATCTCAGTAAGTTGCTGAAGCTGGCCTTGAACTTGCAATCCTCCTGCTTCAGCCACCAAGCCAAGAAGGAAGGGGCACTCTTGAAGTACATGAGACAAGAGCCACAAAGGCTAAATACAATTCTGAATTAGTTCAGCAGAAAAAAAGAGGAAAGAAAAAAACACAAAAACCAAAGATATGCTCATCCTAGATAAAACAAATAGGGCAAAGTAATAACTGGCAAACCTAGGCAAAAGGTATTATGGGCATTCACTGTACTGTTTTCTCAACTGTTTTATATATTTAGAAATGTTCACTAATAAATAAGGTAAAAAGAAAAAAAAGGATGTTTTCAAGTTGGGAGTGGTAATGTATACCTACAGTCCTGGCTACCTGGAAGCTGAGGCAGGAGTTTCCCTTGAGACTATGAGCTCAAAATCTGCCTGGGCAGCACAGCGAGACTCCATCTTTTTAAGAATATATAAAGAATTAAAATGATAAAAATAAGTCAGGTGCAGTGGTGCATTTCTATAATCCTAGAGATTCGGGAGGCTGAGGGAGAAGGATCGCAAGTTCAAGGCCAACCCCAGAAACTTAGAGAAGCTCTAAGCAATTTAGTAAGATTCTGTCTCAAAATAAAAAATAAAGAGCTATGGATGTAACTCAGTGATAGAGTGCACCTGGGTTCAATACCTAGTACCAAAAAATAAAAATAATTTACCAACTGTCTTAAAAACAAAACAGACAGACACTCACACATAGTAAAAGATATACATACAAGCTTTTTATCCAAGACATGTGGATGGCAAATAAGCACATAAAAAGATTATTGATATTATTACTTGTCATTAGAGTTAAAAATACAATAGATCTATCCACTAGGTTAGCTAAAATTAAAAAGATTGGTCATACCAGTGTTGCTGAGGATGGAGAGGAACTGAACTCTCATACACTACTGAAGGGAATGTAAAACATACAACCAATCTGGAAGACAGTTCTATAGTTTCTTCCAAAGTTAAATATACACTTGCCATAAGAACCAGCCATTCCTTTTTTGTGTTTATTCAAAAAGTAATGAAAACATGTCCATAAAGACTTGTGCATTAATATTCATAGCAATTTCATTTGTAATACCCCAAAACTGCAAATAACCCAAATGTTCATTACCTGGCAAAGAGATAAGCAAATTATGGTACTTCTATACAACAGAACTCTAAGCATGTGCCTGTAATCCCAGCAACTCGGGAAGCTGAGACAGGAGGATTGCAAGTTCAAAGCCAGACTCAGCAACTTAGTGAGGCAATTAGCAACAAAATGAGACCTTGTCTCTAAATAAAATATTAAAAAAAGGGCTAAGGATGTGGCTCAGTGATGAAGTGTCCCTGGGTTCAATCCTTGGTATCAAAAAACAAAAAACAAAAGACAGTCAGAAAAGAAAAATTTTTTTCTCTATGAATCCATTTACACAAAACTTTTAGAAAATGAAAACTCATCAGCTACAAGAGAAAGCAGACCAATAACTTCTTGGAGCCTGAGAGACTTAAAAATGGGTAGAAGAAAACATCTGGCAATGATGGGTATGTTTTTTCCCATCTATGGTAGTTGTAAACTTTACAGCAAAAGTTATGAAACGGTACACTTTAAATATGTCCCCATTTACTATGTCATATATATACCTCAAGAGAGCTGTTAAAATAACAAAGGAGTTAAAACAATGGGTGATATCTTACAATAGGAGATGGGTGGTTACCATTAAAGCAGCAATGAGAAATGACATTATAACAACTGGTGATCCCAGGGAACATATGTTTCACAAAGCTTCGAAGACAGGAACAAAAAAGTCATCTAATGCAGTCAGAAGAGAAAACCATATGAAAAACAACTAGACATGCTGGATATAGTAGTACACGCCTATAATCCCAGCTACTTAGGAGGCTGAGGCAGGGAGATTTAAAGTCTGAGGCCAGCCTTGGTAACTTTAGCAAGACATTGTCTCAAAATAAAAAAGGACTGAAAATGTAGTTCAGGGGCACAGGGACCCTAGGTTCAATCCCCAGTACTGGCAAAAAAAAAAAAAAGATAAAAACACAAAACAAGTCATTTTGAACAACAAAAAAACAGGCCATTGTGGAAAAGAATTAGGGGTTTAAAATAAAGATTCTTGGCTTATCTTATAGTGATAGGAAACTATTAAGTAAAACTTCACCTGAGCTGCTTGTGGTGACTCACACCTGTAATCCCAGCACTTTAGAAGACTGAGACAGGAGAATCATGAGTTCAAAGTCAGCCTCGGCAACGGCGAGGCACTAGGCAACTCGGTGAGACCCTGTCTCTAAATAAAAAACAAAATAGGGCTAGGGGGGTGGCCCTAAAAAAACCAGTAATGTTTCCAGGTAAAGTTTTTTTTTTTTCTTTCTTTCTTTTTTTTGGTACCAAGGACTGAACTCAGGGGTACTCGACCACTGAGCCACATCTCCAGCCCTATTTTATGTTTTATTTAAAGACAGGGTCTCACTGAGTTGCTTAGTGCCTTGCCGTCGCTGAGGCTGGCTTTGAACTCACAAGTCCCCTGTCTCAGCCTCCCAAAGTGCTGGGATTACAGGCATGAGCCACCATGCCCAGCTCAGGTGAAGTTTTACTTAATAATTTCCTATCACTATAAGATAAGCCAAGAATCTTTATTTTAAACCCCTAATTCTTTTCCACAGTGGCCTGGCTTCATTACTCTGGCTTAAGTGAGTAAGAACATACACTCAGGACAGAAAAACTGGGAACAGGAAGATCAAGTTAAGGTTTTTCTCTTAGTATAAGCTAGTGACTGAAGAAAGGTTGCCAGAGTGGAGAAAGAAAGGAAGAAATGGACATATGGATAGAATATAAAGATAGAATTTTATGAATCACAAAATAGGAAGAATTGGAAGGACATTGTAGATGAAAAGATGGCACATCTTTCAACAAAATGAACTGTGTGAGGCTAGTGTTCTAAGCAACAAAGAACTGCCCCAGCAGTCTTATAAGGTGCCTCCCGTGGAGGACGAGCCAAGCCCTCATGTCAAAACACAGGCCACGACTGTTGCAAAGGAATCACAAAGTCTTGTCTGAGTATTAATGCCAGAAAGAACACAATATCAGAGGGTGCAGGCTCACAGGAGGAAATTCCACTCAATAAACAATCCTTAAAAGACTCCGATGAAACCAACTGCATTTTAAAGTGACTTTTAAAATATAAAAATATTCTCATACACCTCACATGGAAGACAAAATTTTCTTTTTAAATATAAACAAAGTGGGCTAAGGTATGTAGTTCAGTGATAGAGTACTTGCCACTAAGTTCCAACCCAGTACCAGCCACTCCAAAAATAGAATTACAAAAATATAACCAAATAAGCAAAGTGCTGAAGTACTGTGAAGAAACCAATGGCAAGATGGTGTTCAATTTCTAGCAGTCACCCCCTACTCCATAAACAGAGGTTCTGGCTCAAGGAGTTACCTGAACAACTTAGCGATTAGAATGAAGATTTGTGTGCTGAGAGGATCTGACAGTATCTAAAACTTGTAATATATACACCAAAAAGCTAATTTTCATGAACTCTGAAATAAATCCACTCAATCCCAAATCCTAATTCTATACCCCCTATTCTCAAAGCCTAGCCCCTTTACCTTCTCCCCTACTACATGTACAATGCATTTTATCACCCAACACATACCTGTTTGGAAGGTAGGATTTGCTCCAGGATATATGTTAGGAGAATAGGCAGGAGCTGCGGCTGCATAGCCCATGGGGAAACCAGCTGAAGGAAAACACACAGCACAATGTGATGTCATCAATGAAGAAGTGAGATAATCTTATAATCAGAGCACCTACAAACCTGTTGTTCTTACCCTCAACTCCAAAACTCCACACAATGACTCCAATAGCACTACGTGTACTCAACCAGTTGTCTTTTTTCCTCAGAATTTTGATGGGTAAGAACCATAATCATATCTTTTAAATCTATGATTAAATGCTTACAACTTTTTAAAACTGAAAAAATGTGGCAGAGGGTGAGTCAGAATCTAAAGAAGAGCTAAAATTGAGGCTGGGGCTGTAGCTCAGTGGTAGAGCGCTTGCCTTGCATGTGAGAATCACTGGGTTCGATCCTCAGCACCACATATAAATAAATAAATAAAATAAAGATATTGCGTCCATCTACAACTAAAATATATATGCATTTATATATATAATATATATTATATATATAATATATATTTTTTATATATATATAAAAAGAAGAGCTAAAATCAAGGGGCAGGGGTATAGCTCAATGATAAAGTGCCTGCTAGGTTCAATTTCCAGCACCAAAATAAGTAAGAACTAAATCATAATACCAAAAAACCATTTTTTTTTTAAATTTTATTTAGGCTTACATGTTAACAGTGTAAATGATTCATTGTACATAGATAGAGGATAACATATCAATTCTCTAGTTGTAAGTTGTATAGAATCACAACATATATGCAGTCATACATAAAGTTAGGGCTATTTTTTTAAAACCTCAAGCGTAGTAAGCAAATCTCCAACGTATAAAAAATTTCATTCCTGATCCTACTCAGATAATTTATTTCTTACCAAGAGTAATGAGAGTGCTAAGGGTATATATATATATGGTATGGTGGGTCCAGTTACTAAGGGTATATATATATGGTATGGTGGGTCTGTCTTCACTGCAAGAAGTATGACAGAACCAGGTTTCTTGGAGTCTATTTTTGCTGCTACCAGTCAGCAACAAAAGGTATTTTAAGGACACACATTCTCAGTGACTCCAAAGACATAGCCACATTATTGAATATTTTCATTTAACAGCTATTTTTTGTTGTTGTTCTTAGGCACTATTTAAAACTCCTAAATTCATTTCAGACTTCTTCATACTCTTAAGTTCTAATCCCCAACAACTTTCCCAGTTCAGGGTGACTAGCTATGACCTCCAGCTGTCAATGACATTAAATGTCCATCAGTCTTCTTACTAAAAGGGCTCCAACTAGCCCTGCAGACATCAGGAAGTGAGAAAAGTACAATCAAGAACCATATGGGGGGCTGGGGTTATGGCTCAGTGGTAGCGTGCTCGCCTAGCACGTGTGAGGCACTGGGTTCGATCCTTAGCACCACATAAAAATATTCTGTCCACCTACAACTAAAAAATAAACATTTTAAAAAAAAAGGGCCATATGGGGGCTGAAGTTGTAGCTCAGTGGTAGAGTGCTTGCCTAGCATGTGTGAGGAACTGGGTTCAAGTCTCAGCACCACATATAAATAATAAAGGTCCATCAACAACTAAAAAAAAATTTTTTAAACCACATGGAAGCAAATTGATCTTTATTAAATGAGAAATCCTTAGTAAGACTAAACCAATAGCCACTAATAATTCCAAACATGAACACAAAAGAAACAAAGACATTTAATGTTAAAGTCAGAATCCTGCCCCTACCCAGACGTCTACCAGACCCTGCTCCCCTTCTGCTTGATTCCCTGGTTCATATGCAGGAAGATGTGACAGCCAGGGCATTAGAAATCCTTCTTCATACAAGGGGCACAGTGCCACTGAGAAGACCCATGTTTGCTACCCCTGACTACTGTCATACTACTTGTGAGAAACTGTACTTTAGTCCTCTCTTCCTTCACCTGATAAAACAAAACAACAGCCAGGCTGTTGCAGGTGCAGGCCTATAATCCCAGCAACTTGGGAGGCCAATACAGGAGCATCACAAATTGCCTCAGCAACTTAGCAAGCCCTAAGCAACTTAATGAGACCCTGTCTCAAAATAAAAACATAAAAAGGGCTGGAAATATGGCTCAATGGTTAAAAGCCCCTGAGTTCAATCCCCGGTAAGAAAGGGAAGGAGAAGGGGGAAGCAGAGGGGAAAGGAAGGGAAGAAAGGGAAGATAGGGAAGGAAGGAAAGGAAGGAAGGGAAGGAAGGGAAGGAAAGAAGGAAGAAACACAATAGCAGCCTTCAAAAGAAACTATGTGTTGAAGTAGCCCATAGAAAGGTATTTGTTTGCTAGGGAACTTAGACTGGAGCATTTAGGATGGCATCATGACCCTTTAAGGAATGGTTGTAACAGTAAACAAAGTGAGGAAAACCTTCAGCGTTAGGTAAAAACTAGGAGCAGGAACTGGGGTCTCAGTGAACTTGCAAAGGGTTAAGTCATTATGGGTAGGGTTGGTTTTTGGTTTCTTTTGAAGTGCTGGGAATAGAATCCAAGGTCTCCTGCATGCTCAGCAAATGCTCTAAACCGAGTTACACCCCTAGCCCCTCAGTAGGTTTATTTATAAACTCCCTTTCTAGAATACCTTTAGCACCCCCTCCTCAGCCTAGATGCCCTTGCTTTGCTATCCCACCTTTCCAAGCAGTCCTCCAAGTTTCAGTGAGAACAGTATGACAATGGCCCATAGGAATTCCTACAAGTGGCCAGATCTCATCTCTTGTATAAATCTGTTGTTTCCCTTGGTCTTGAAACTGATCCTCCTCTATCTCAGCAGAAACTATTTTGGGTTTCCCTCCTGGATTCTCACTTTCTCACTTGCCTCTCTAGTCACAGTGTGCAGTGGTAAAATGTTTTATCAACTTCACTCATTTTGGACATCAAGGACAGACTTCACTTGAGACAGACTTCAAGTGGCCATTGTAAAGAGCAGGGCAGAAATTTCCATCAGCATTCTTTAGACAGATCTGGAGAAATTCCCCAGAGGCCCAAGTCGAGTAGGATCTGGAGCTGCCCTCAATTCACCCACAGGAGCTAATAGGATTTAGCTTAGATACCAGGGAATCAGTCAGAAAAGGAAACACCACTGACCTAGAGCATATCCTATAGGCATCTGCAACAATTCCCACAAAACCCAAATTTATTCATCTCTCCCCGTAAAATCCACCAGTAAATTCTCAGAGAATCATCTGCTCTGTATTTGCTTCAAGGGTCTTACTGTTGTTTGTTTGGCCCTTCCCTTCACAACCATCTAACAGTGAGTTAGCGTGCTCTAAAATCAAACAGATCACAATGCATATTTAAAATAGCTAGTGAATAACCAACAACAGAAGGTCACCATACAGCTGGCCCCTAGTATGGGAGCCTCTGCTCCTTCCATGCCCCCACAGCCACATCCTATCTGCTCTGCCACCATCCTGACAAGAGCTGAATATAACTCACCTCACTACTTCTACTTCAACTGTTTTCACTTGGATGACATATAACCCCCAGGGGTAGTCTGAAAAGCCCCTACTAGCATGCTGCTTTAGCTGTCTGTGCATGTAACACCAAACTCTTTTTCTTGTTCTCTCCCTAATTTTGTTAAGAAGTACTGTTTCTCTATTCCTTTGGATTTTTCTAGCCCCAGTACAGTCTTCCTAAAAATGTCCCCCAGCGGACACCACGAAGTTGTTTCCTTTAGCAACTACTCTCATTCCTTTCTGGCATACAGAGGCTTTTGGAAAGGCCAGACTCCCTATAGCAAGAGAATGGAGTGATCTCCAACTATAAACATTTTTATGAGCTTGCTCACTTTATGGTAATATCTTCAGAACAGGGGAAAAAAAAAAAAAGACAAATTAGGAGAAAATATTTACCAATTATTTAGACAAAGGGTTTGATATACTTTTTTTCTTTTTTTTAAGTTCAGGGACCTGAACATAGTGTTTCACATACTCTAGGTACCACTGAGCTACATCTCCAGCCCTTTTTAATTTGAGACAAGGTTTCACTAAAGTTACTTGGGCTGACCTCAAAACATGTAATCCTCCTTCCTCAGACTTCCCAAGTAGCTGGAATTACAAGCTTGCACCACCATACCTGCCTATAACTTGTAAAACTAGAAGAACAAAAACCCAAGGGGGGAAAAATAGACAGGGACTGTTAAAACTGCAAACTACAACTACACTGATACCATTTCCCACATAGCAACAACCCAAAAATTAGACAACACTTTGTCAGCAAGGCTCTGGAAAAATGTACTTCTAGCAGAAGGACAAAACAGGAAAGCCCTATGGAAGTGAACTGGGCATTATCTTAAAAATTGCACATGTATATGTGGGAGGCTGAGGCTGAAGGATCCTGAGTTCAAACGCAGACTGGACAACACAATAAGATGCTGTATCCAAAAAAATCAAAATCAAACTCTCTGATACACAATCCTACCTCTAATATTTGCCTTGAATTTTAATTTCCACAATCAATATAAGCACAAGGTCATTCATTCTGAAACATCATTCAAACAGCAAACACTTCAAACAACCCTACCACCCATCAAAAGGACACTATTTAAATAAGTTTAACACAATATGGGGGGTTTATGCAGCATTATGTTTAAAAAAAAAAAAAGAAAAGAAAACCTCTGGTGAAATGATATGGGAGTGATTTCTAGAATAAAGTAAGCTGACAAAGCAAAGTGTATGACACCAGCTGCATCACTTTCCCAAAACCAACCTGCTGTTCAGCAGTAAAATATATAAGCTGATGGCCTCCAGCAGCAGCAGCAGCCTAACACAGGCCTCCTACAACTGCCAATGCTTGCCCCAGGAAACCCAATAGCCTGGCTGAGACTTCCTCAGTTGAGCAGCCCAGTCTGAGGCTCTTCCTATCTAATTCTGCTTCTGCCCCATTGACTTTCCCCAAGTGTTACTACCTCCCCCCAAAATGTATCTGTTCCTAACTCCAACTCAGAGTCCACTACTTTCTGTGTATCAAAAGAGAAATAAGAATACATAAACTTGTTGGCCTGGGACACTTGTCAAGTCAACATGAGCAAGAGATCCTCAGTCCCTGAATAGACTAAGATGATCCATCAGTGAGTTACCTGCCTAGCAAAAGAAGACATCATCAGGTCCACCCACAATTTCTAATACAATGTGTGTGGCAACCAAAGAAAAATCCCAGACATTGCAAAAAACATGCCTGAAAACAAAATAAAAACAAACTGACAACCGAAACAGACAGTTAGCCAAAAGATCTGTAAAATAAATAAGTATTATACTGGAGAAGATGGAAAGTCTTGATTCAATATATGATTTTACAGCAAATTTAAGCACAATCAAGATTAGTGAAATAAGATGGATCAGTAGAAGCTATCCATATTTAAGCTCACTGAGGAAAAAAATTGGAAAATACAAAAAAAAAAGCGGGGGGTACATTCACATACTTGTTAATGAAGTCCCAAGAAAGAGTAAGGGGCAGAAAGACTTGTACAGGTACTGCAATTGCTAGAAGAAATCAACCCAAAATCAAGAAGTTCTCTAAATGCTAAGCAAGAAAAAAAAAAAAAAAAACAAGAAAATCAAGCCAAGTGGCACATGCCTATTATCCCAGCATCATAGGAGGCTAAGACAGGAGAATCGTGAGTTTAAACCCAGCCTCAACAACAGCGAGGCACTAAGCAACTCAGACTGTCTCTAAATAAAACACAAAATAGGGCTGGGGACATGGCTCAGTGGTCTGAGTACCCCTGAGTTCAATACCCAGTACCAAAAACAAAAACCAAGAAAATCATATCTAGTTAAATCATAGTAAAAACAAAGACATTTTAAAAGCCACAGGGAGCACCATGGGTGGCAAGGGAGAAGGAAAAATTCATTCCAACAAAAACCAGAAGACAATGGAATTATATACTTAAAGTCTGAAAGAGAGTAACTGCCTACCCAAAAATCTATTATTCGCCATTGTAAACAAAAACAAACGACTGCCAAAAATATCAAATTAGATCTCCAGAATCTGTGACTATGATCGTATTTGGAATAAGACTTTGCAAATATGACTCAGGATCTTGAGATGAAATCATCTTGGACTGCCCAGGTGAGCCCTAAATACAATGACAAGTGACTTTAAAGAATACACACAAAAGAAAAGCAGAGGTTCTGACTATGGAAGCAGAAACGGGATTGATGTGGTCCCAGGGATACAGTGCAGGATGACCCACAATGCCAGAAACTAGAAAAGACAAGGACTGTAGCCCTACCCATAACTTAATTTCAGATTTCTCATTTCCAGGACTAGGAGAGAATAAATTTCTATTGTTTTAATCTATCAAATTTGTAGATGGGGGAGGGGACATTAAAGGGAGTTATTCAGATGAAAGACAATGACCCAGACAGAAATATGTCAATAGAGAAAGCAATAAAGGGCACTAAAAATAATTAATAGCTGTTGACTGGACAAAATAAATACAGTAATGTCTTAAGTCAAGGCAAGAATAATACAAAAGGAGAAAGAGATTTTAAAATGTTGTAATTATTATAGTAATCATTAAGAAAATAGTAAAAAAAATTTAAGTTAATAAAAGAATTTTATTTGATTAATCCAAATGATAGCAAGAAAAAAAATCAGGTATTTGTTATAAGAAAACAAAAGTAAAATTCTGGATATAAACTCAATTATATCTGTAATTAAAACAAAATAGAAAGCATTTCTTTGAAGAGTTTCCTCTTTAAGTGTAAATAAAAAAATGGTAATGGACCAACCTCTCCATTTGTCAGTAAGAGTATAAAAGAGCACAAAAGTACTTTCTTTCTTAAAATGT
Source organism: Xerus rutilus (assembly GCA_028644305.1). Classification (NCBI taxonomy): domain Eukaryota; kingdom Metazoa; phylum Chordata; class Mammalia; order Rodentia; family Sciuridae; genus Xerus; species Xerus rutilus. Next base: position 59,148,959 of record CM053402.1, read on the forward strand.
CTTGTCAGCTTTTGGTATTGAAGTTATGCTCCTCCACATCCTGCAGGCACATCATCCCATATTTTTGTCACTGATTTAAATGACCTGGTGTGATTACTGGTTCCTGCGTTGAAACCTCACTCATAACCTCACTCTTTATAGAAGAGAGACATAAAAATCTCAAAACCAAGAAAATAGAAAGATAAAGGTAAGTATAAGGAAATGAAGAGGAAAAAAAATATGTAAAAGGATACAAAATTTAAAATCTCTTTAAAATTACATTAATTTTCTTTTAAATGTAATTTTTAGACCCCTCAAAAATAAAAAATGTGATGGGCGGGGGAGTGTGGCTTACTGTAAAAATTCTCTTAACCAAGTGTCAACGAACAGCCCACAGGGCCCATCACCCATTTTCACAGTTGTATTGGAACACACCACACTGAGTGTTGCCAAAGGCTGCTTTTGTGCTACACAGAGGAGCTGAGCAGCTGTACAATTCACAAAATGAAAAATATCTGCCACCTGAACCTTCATGTAGAGTTTACCAATCCCTACCTTTGGCCAACTAAAGAGCAAGAATAAATATATACATCTCAGTATTCATACCATTATACAGAAATGGCATTTATCCTTCATGGAGCACTTCATTCTCCTCAAACTTCTTAGCCAATCTATCCCCCACCACTGCACTCCACCCTCATCCTAATATTGCTTTCTGGTTCTCATTTTAGCAGTGTTCTACCTGCAAATTAACCTGAATTTTGTCCAAATAGCTTTTTCCTCATTTTTCATGTTTTGGTTGGTTTCTCCCAGCATGTTTTTGACTTATGTTTTTGACTCTTTTTTTTTCCATTTGTAATTATTCTAAAATTGTCTGTGTGACACAACAGTTATGGCTGGTGACTTTCACCTGACAGCACCCTGTGTCTTAAAATGATCTTTCATGCAAGCAGGCAGAATTTTGTCTGTGGGAAGCCCACGCAAGCTGGGTTGAGGACAAATGCCTCCACAGCACTTATGCATTATGCAAATGTCTCTACAGCACTTATACATCCACTGCTGTCAGGTGCTCCAGGGGAAATGCAAGCTGGAGAATATTTTTTATGTTGGTTTCTAAACTTCTGGAGCCCCTATAAAATACACAGTAATACAAACTAGTGTCCCAAACATCCCTGAAATGACTACAAAATCTTAGGAAAGCCACCCCCCACTTCTCAGAGCCCATGCAGACTCAAGCTTCTAGGTTGTACCAGTGAATGGACTCGTTAGTCCACCTCTGGTGGGAGATCATTCTCCAGAAATCAGATTAACTGATGAGAGCCCACTTCCACTCCTTGTCTCACAAGATCTGAAGCCTATTCCCATGTGGACTGTTAACAATGCACAACAGCAAATACCTCCAGCCAGACACAACATTATCTTAATGGCCAAATGAAATGGATTTCACACCACTTCCATATTTGGCCCCAGACATTTCTTTTTGCTCCTGGAAGTTCAGGTATACATTTGCACATGTTTTATTCCGTTTTCTTTTCTTTTTTGGTACCAAGGATTAAACCCAGGGGCACTTAACCACTAAGCCCCATAACCAGCACTTTTTTTATATTTCATTTAGAGATGGGGTCTCACTGAGTTGCTTAGGAACTGACTAAACTGCTGAGACTGGCTTTGAACTCACAATCCTCCTGCCTCAGCCTCCTGAGCCGCTGGGATCACAGGTGTGCACCACTATGCCCAGCTATTCCATTTTCTAAGGATTTTGTAGCAACAAGGTTTTAGGGTTATCTCTTCAACCATAGTATTAAAACCTACAAAGAAATCGTAACATTGCAAATAGTTACTGAGTGTTCAAAAATCACCAATTATTCAAAGTCACCAATTAGGCCAACCATTTGCTATTTTTGACCAACAAGATATGACTAGCTAACTCTATCAAGAGTAAGGAATACTGTTCGGGCCTTAGTTAGAAGTATATCCTCTCTGACCCAGGGATGAAACTAAAGTTCCATCAGGACAAATCCAAGAAATTGTATGAATAGAAAATAAGAAGCCCTTTAGGAGTTTCCTATAGGGCAGAGATAAAGTGAGGGATTGCTATGAGGGCTGAACCACAATGGGGAGGAGCAAGACCTGTGACCAATACTAAGCCAAGATGAGGAAGTGAGGCTCACCAGACCAACTTAGAGAAATAAGATCCTGGTCCCAACTGCTGAAGCTACTCAATTGAACTTTAATCAAAGCCAGTCTCATCTCTTAATTTTTCATTTTCATATATATTCTTCCTTGTCCACTGTAAATATTTTCAATGCCAAGGAAATATACCAAGTGTTCAAAAATGAAAAATTCTACTCACTTACCTGGATAACCAATTCCTTTGGCATTTGCATAGGGAACCCCAGAAGATCCAGGGCTATAAACAGGATTCATGATTTCAAGAACTGAAAGGGAAAAAAAAAAAAAAGTGATTTAGCCAAGTACTTTTGTTCTCAAGATTTCTCTCCAGCATCAGTCCCAGAAGAGCAGGTATCAAGAGTCTTTCTCTATATCCTATCTAAAAGATGTTTCATGCTGCTCCCAACCAGCAGACAACACAAAAGGAACGCCTAATGTCCTAATGAGTGTCCAACCAGGATGTTGTAAACAGTTCTTTTTTTTATATATTTATTTTTTAGTTGTAGGCGGACAGAATATTTTTATTTTTATGTGGTGCTGAGGATCGAACCCAGTGCTTCCCGCGTGCTAGGCGAGCACTCTACCACTGCGCCATAACCCCAACCCTGTAAACAGTTCTTTACAACTCTCTTCAGTCCATCAGAAACTATGAGGAAAAAGTATTCGCTTTATCTCTACTTAAAAAAAAATTCTATAAATAACCTAAATGGCTTTGTAATAAAGAATAGTTAAGTAAACCAAGATACATCCAAAGCATGAAATATGCAGCTGCTTTTTATGAAGCACTTAAGGAGAATAGAGGTGTACCTCAGAGTTAAGAGAATGAGGCCCTGGGCTTGATCCCAGGTCCACAAAAGCACAAGGGGGAGGGACCCTTCAAAACACAAGACTGATATAATGTTAAGTGAAAAAAGTAGGGTACAATACTGAATTATGCACTGTGATCCCAAATTTATATCAACTTATGGTCACTCACTGGCACCTCCAACACATGGAAATAAGTCTGGTGGAAAACACATAAAAACATGAACGAAGCCAAGCGCGGTGGCTCACGCTTGTAATCCCAGCATTTTGGGAGGCTGAGACAGGAGAATCGCGAGTTCAAAGCCAGCCTCAGCAACGGCAAGGCGCTAAGCAACTCAGTGAGACCCTGTCTCTACCTAATACACAAATAGGGGTTGAGTACCCCTGAGTTCAATCCCTGGTACCAAAAAAAAACAACAAACATGAACAGTAATTATCTCTACATGAGGTGGGTTTAGTGTTGCTTCTCATTTTTCTGCATTTTTAAAATAACTTGATTTTTTTCCTAAAAAAGAAAAATTAGTTTACAGTCCAGCCACTCATTAACCCACCCAATTATCTATCACTAATTTTTTTTCCTGAAAAGTCCAAAAACTTAATGATTCTGTCCCTTTCCTAACTAAAATCAGATTCTCAGCAAGTGTGAGCTTTCCCTATACCTCATCCAGTAAGTCACTCACTAACTTATGTGACTATACATATCAAGATGATCCTTAATTTATATACAAACTGTGTGACGGGACAAGTGTGTATGGCACTCTGAATTTTTTGCTAAATATTACTATGAACCTAAAACTGCTCTGAAAAAGTTCGCTGCCTTTCTTTTTTTTTTAAGATGGAGTCTTTGTCCAAGCAAATTCTCGAGCTCAAGTGATTTTTCCTGCCTCAGACTCTCAAGTAGGTGGGACTACAGGTGAGCCCCATGACTCCTGGCTAAAAGGTCTGTTTTTTAACTGGGGTGGGGGGAACCCACACATTACATGTACATTTATTTACTTGTTCACTGTCTGCCTTCTCCACATGCCCAATTAGAATACAGGCCCACAAAAGCAGAGAACATACACTTGGTCCTGTTTTCTGTGGTATCTCTAATATCAATAACAGTATCTAGTACAAAATAGTTTGAAATACCTACTCACTTTCCTAAAAACACACACTTTAAAACACTTTAGGTTTTGACTTCCATCAAAGACAAAATACAAAAATGTAACACTTCAAATTTTCAGCCCACCTAACTCATAATAGTCACAACTAAACAGTTCAGTATACAGAATAAACTAGCTCACATCCTTAGCCTCTGTAACAAAATCGATAATAAACTGGTTATCAGAGATAAGAGCATTTATTAACTAATTTTTTTAGACTTCTAAACCAAAGCCAGATTTGTTACATCCAAAACTAAAGTTAAAAGATTTTTTGTTTTTTTTTTAACCAGGGATTGAACTCAGGGGTACTCGACCACTGAACCACATCCCCAGCCCTATTTTGTATTGTTATTTAGAGACAGGGTCTCAGTGAGTTGCTTAGTGCCTCACTGTTGCTGAGGCTGGCTTTGAACTCATGTTTCTCCTGTCTCAGCCTCCCTAAGTGCTGGCATTATAGGCATGCACCACCGCGCCCGGCTTTTTTTCTTAACTGAGTACGAGATTAGCAAAACACTGTGCAAAAGCCATGGAGAAAGGAGGAAGTCACAGTAGCTCTTCTGAATTTACAATCTAGAAAAAGCGCTGTCCAACAGAACTTTCTACAAAGATGGAAACTGTCTGTGCTGTCCAAATATGGTAACTGAATTTTCAGTTTAAACAATCAAATGTAAATTACAGCTATTATTCTGAACAGCACAGGCCTATAAGGATTAAAACAAAAAGCATGAATAATTGTGATACAGGGCAGAGTGTTAAGAGTCACAAGTGAATTAACTGTCCTAAGAACTGAATGGAGAGAGCAAAAATTCAATGGGGGAGGAAACATGAATAAAAAAGAAGCATTTCCAAATTTCACAACTAGCCACAGGAATGAGAAAATTCAAGATGCATATTGCAAATATTAGACAGCTGGGTATATCTGGAGCTTAGGATACATGAAGGAATCAGCAATAGATGACTATGGAGACACAGGTTAGGTTACAACCAGGTGGAGACCCTTAAATGTGGGCTGAGCAAAGAGCTATATCATATGACAGGCAATGAAGCTCATAAACAGCACAACTAAACAAGAGTTCCCATTCCCTGGGTATACACCATTCCTAGGTATACAAAATCAAAACAAATGATTACACCAAAAACTACACAAATTATTACTGCACTGTGATAGCCAAAAATTGCAAAAAATCTCAAACACTGGAAACCAGGAGGCTCTCCTTCTATAACCTTAAGTCTAGACCACTAATCATACAATTTAACCCACTTGCCACTAAAAATTTTCACAGAACCACATCTGAATTCTAAATACTGTTTCAAACTACCTTGAAGTTACTTTTCCTGAATTTCTACTTCCTCAGAGGCTGATAAATATATATGCTCTAAAGTTATTAAAACATTTTAACAAATTAAAAATTACAGGTAGATAAAATATTACAGGATTAATGAAAGTGTTGCAATTTCGTGACAATTTGACAAAAGGAAAAGACAGCCTATAACAGACACATCTCTGTGAATAAATGCCAAAAAGTTCCTTATTTGTTCATTCCCCCATATTATAAGCCCAAAGAACTAAGAAAATACCTCGTTCCACATGGCCTCTCTGCATCTCACAAAGTAAAGTTCTTATACCTTTTGAATGTGCAAGAATAACTGAAGAATTATCCAATAGAACATATGGGATTTATCATAGTAATATTAACTTAAGACATTTATTTAAAATCTAGTTCAGAGTTACTGAAACATAACCTGTTTACTGATTAGTAGACTTGAAATCTGAACCTAAAGATCAATCCTAACATCACTAAGAGTCAAATTACTTAACACTATCTGCATCCTTACATAATGAAATATGAATTACTATGTATTATCAAACATGTACTGCTACAAAAATCAAATATATTTTTATGCCTATAACTTCCAGTTCTCAGGAAAAGATAAGGAGTTGGAGGTATGGAGGAATCAGGCAAACCCAAAAGATGGGGCATTCTAGAGGACAAATGACCCAGTTTCTTCAATAAGTCATTTATTTGAAAAAAAAAAAAAGGCATGGGGGAGATGGTCCTAGATTAAAATAGATTTAGACATAAAGGCAACAAATAGATTTTGTATGGATTCTGATTTAGAGTTTAAAAACTGTAAAAAAAAAAAAAAAAGGATATTTGGAACAAAACTGAATTAGCATCAGATGGAACTAAGTAGGCTTATTGTGTGTAGTACAACTGTGCTTACGTGTATACATAATTTTTTAGAGATACATATTAAAGCACCTAAAGATGAAAACAAGTTGGGCACAGTGGCACACACCTATAATGCCAACGGCTTGGGAGGCTGAGGCAGGAGGATCGCCAAGTTCAGAGCCAGCCTCTGCAAAAGTGAGGTGCTACACAACTCAGTGAGACCTTGTCTTTAAATAAAATACAAAATAGAGGGCTGGGGATATGGCTCAGTGGTCAAGAGACCCTGAGTTCAATCCTCGGTACCAAAAAAAAAAAAAGATGCAAAAAACATGTCTTTAATTTAAAACACTTCAATCAAAATGGGTGAATACAATAAAATGCTAATAATCTTTACATCAAAATGTTGCATATATGGCCATACAGTGAACTGTACTTTTTACAGCTGCATAATGAAAAAGTAAAGGAAAAACAAAAACCCATCATCAATCTGCCTGGAATCTAAGGTCACTAGTTACCCCAGTAACCACCAGTTTCCTAGTTCTGATTTGGCATGGACCAAGGAACCCCAATCCCAAGGCTGGATGCACAGGGTACCACTTCTTTAAAGTTCCCCACTTGAAATGATTCAATTGTCATAATTACTATGGGTGGTTTGACACCTACCCAAGAGAAAAATCTCAGATTTGACTGATGACAGCAAAAATTCCTCAACTTGAAAATCCAACAATAATCAGAAGTACATCTTTAAAATGAAAAACCCATCAATGCATCATCTCTAGTTTTAAAGTATATCATGATCTAAACAAAGTTCCTATAAAAATATTAATTATCAAATTTTAGGGGCCGAGGTTTTAGCTCCGTGGTGGAGCACTTGTCTATGCACTTGTGAAGCAATGAGTTGAATCCTCAGCACCACATAAAAATAATTTTTTTAAAAAAAGGTATTGTGTCCATCTACAACTAAAAACATACATATTTTTAAAAAATTTAAAGGCCTGGTGTTTTAGATTGATATCAACAACACTGATTTCATGGGGCTTAAATTCTCTTTCAGAGACTCCAATACATAAGATACAATACTCTTTAATCAACGCTGGAACTTCTCAGTAACATGCAATATCATCCAGAAAAGCATATAATAGGAGATAGTTCTCCATTCCTCCTAGTCTACTTTCACTACAAACGTATGCAATTTACTGAGAGAAATTCATGTATTTTTGCACCATACAACTGGACGGATTTCGGGGAAACAGACATGAGTGGAAGAATTACTCTGCTGTGCTGGTACACTGCTGTTTAAAAACTGTTCCAATTGGTCCAGGAAAAGAAACTGTCTATATAAGACAAGCTGGGAAGGCAAAAATTTCTCTTTAAACCACAGAGCCTGCAAAAAATGAAAATATTTTAAATGCACTTCAGATTTTTCCCCCAAAATTCTAATCATCTTCTATAGCATTATGCTATTCTTATTTTCCCAGTGTTTGGAATTCAAGTAATTTTCAAATTACAATTCTGTTTAATCTTAAAATGAATATGGTTGAAAAACAGAGTAAATCTTAACATGTATATTAGGTTCTAATAAGGCGGCCTGGGCAGTAACAGCAGATGCTGCTCCTTCCTTCCTTCTGAGTTCCAGGCACTTGCCTTAGAGCATAGCCTAATCCTTTTACTATTCTAAAAGGCAGAAGGTAGAAAAAGGACATTATCTGCTTGGGCATTTCCAGTGACTGCTGCAAAGTGAATACCCAGGAGAACCTTGTAAATCAGCAATCTTCAACTAGAAGCCTGCAATGCCTCCTACCAGACCTAAACTTTCATTTAGTCAAAATCACAACTAATTTTAACTTATTTGAAAGTTTGCACGCCAAACACTCCAAAATATTGCATGAGAATGCACTCTACCAAAGTCAGTGCGTTTTATAAGGACCAGGAGAAGCAAAATTTTCATAATTTCCACCACAGTAGTTAACGTTACAAAATGTAATCTCAGATCGCTGAAGTCTTAGCTGACAGGTAAAAACAACCCACTACTACTTCACCTACAAAAGTTTAAATGCCTTATAATTCTCAAAATCAAAAATTTTAAATTTAAAACCTTTCATAATATTAATGAAAGTAATCTAAAATTACAGAAGCATGGCTGGAAATTTTGAAAAATTGAAACTACATAAATCTTTTCTTCTTTAAAGCTTCTGTGCGTGCCAAAACACTCCAAAACATGTTTATAAGTGACTTTAATGATTAAACATTAACTCATACAATCCACTGGATGCACGTCCGCACACACTATAAAAGAAAAACACCCTGTTTGTGGACACACTGGAAAGGTGTACTGTTTTTTCAAAGTAAACCCAGACTGTGCCACAAAATGCCCTTTCCGACGAAAATCTTAAAAGTCTAATTTAAATCGTGCCTTTTGAAGCAGGGGGAGGACGCTCATTTTCGCAAAGCAAAAGAATTTTACTTTGTAGATAAAGTGAATAGTTATACATTCGAAATGATAAAACCCACAATAATACCAAATCTGACTTACAGAAACGTCACCCCATTGCTCCCCTGTTTTCCATACTCTCTTGCTCTGGGGACTGCGACCTTTAGAAGGCCGAAAGGACATCCCTGCGCCATGAATACCCCCCTAGCTGGCTACCTGGGCCGCAGGCCCTAGCCGCACAGATCGCACCTGCCCGCGCCCGGGGCCCCAGCCTGGCCAGCGGACAAAGCGCAGCGGGGCCCAGTCAGGCGCCCAGCGACCCCCAGCCGCCGGCCCGACCTTGGCGCCGCCCCAGGCTGGTCGCACAAAGCACTGCACTTCCGTCCGCGCCGCGCCGCGCCGCCGCCCCGGCCCGCCCGCCGGCCCGGGCTGGGGAGGGCGTGCGTGCCGCCCCCGCCAACCAGCCCCACTCACCGAGCCGCGCGAGGCGGCCTGGGCCTGGGTAACCAGCGCTTGCCCGCCCGGGCGGGCTCGGCCGTCGCTCGAGGCGAGGACTAGCACCACGGAGGCCTATTCCGATGCGGACTGGGCCACTCGGCCCGCGTCTCCGCCGCCGCCGGGGCGCCGCACTTTCGCTCGCTCTGCTCCGCCCGGCCCGCCTCTCTGCAGCCCGCGCTCCCCTCCGACGCTGCGCAGCACCGGAGCCACAGACCTCACTTCCGCCCGGAGCGCGCCGAAGCGGGGACGCGCGTGGCGCGTGACGCGACGGCGTGCGCGCTCCTGCGGGCGGGCGCGAGACGCCCGGATGGACTGGTACGCCTGAGCTAGGAAACCCTGGCTAGCGTTAAGGGCATCTTTTAGTAGGCGGCGGTGGAGTTGCACAAGTTAGCACAGCATAGAGAAAAGAAAGTACCAGAACGTAGTTGTAGTATTTATTAACTTCTTGTGAAGGAAGTGTGTTTGGGTTCGCATATTTGAAATAGCCCATGCAGCCAGGGAGTAATAATTCTGGATCACCCCCTCCCTTTGGCCGTGCGTTACCCTGGTTTCCCCGCAGGCTACGCTCTCCTGGCTATCCCGCTTTCCGGTGCGGGGCGGACGTCCTCGGTTGGTCTCCGCTCCTGGGCCCTCCTAGGGCAGCGTGTGGCACTCACTCTGCCAAGCACTGCTTTGGAATTCCTGCTTCCTTTAGGTCTTGATAAGGAAATTGTGCACCAATAGATTGACTTTAAAAACGCACATCAGGGCGTGGGGTGCAGCTCAGTAGTAGAGAGCATGCTTAGCATGCTTGAGGCCCAGCACCGCAAAAACAAAGTACCAAAACAAAACAAAACACAGCTCCTAAGAGACGGACTCGTCTGGCTTCAGAGTGTTTGCTCTTAAGTGGGAAGTCCTGGCTTTCATCTTCTTCAGAGTTGCTTTTGCTTCTCTAAGATGAATAATACCCACAAACAAGTTCTGTGCCTGAACTGAGAGCCAGTGATCAAGAGCTTAGGTTGGTCACAGATGATAAGGTGCTGAGTAGAGACTGGAGTAGGTAGTCTCATTGTGCCCAGGCAGAGCAGAACCACCTCATGGGCCTCTACTTTGCAGAAAAGAGCCCTATCAGGCTACCCTGCACTGTCCAAGCAGAAGGCAGGCAACACCACTCTTGAGCAGCATCAGTTACATTTTCAACTAAAGGTTCTTCAGTTGGCAACTATTGAATTTCAGTGGGAGTTAAAATACAAGTTAAGTCTTCCTAATATGAACTGCTTGAGACCAGAAGTGTTTTCGAGTTTGGATTTTTTTTTGGGGGGGGGGAGATATTTGCATATACATAATATATCTTGGGGATGGGGCCTAAGTTTAAGCACAAATTCGTTTGTTTCCTAAGTATCTCATACATATTTTTATACAATTTGTAAGTAATTTTGTGCATGTGACTAAGTTACTCTATGGAATGTGTCATTTTTGTTGTCATGTTCAAAAAGTTCTGGATTTTAGCTGGGTGCAGTGGCGCACGCCTGTAATCCCAGCACTTTGCGAGGCTGAGACAGGAGAATCCTGAGTTCAAAGCCAGCCTCAGCAACTGCGAGGCACTAAGCAACTCAGTCAGACCCTGCCTCTACATAAAACACAAAATAGGGCTGGGGATGTGGCTCAAGTGGTCGAGTAATCCTGAGTTCAATCCCCAGTACCAAAAAAAAAAAAAAAAATCTGAATTTTGGAATACTTTGGATTTCAAATTTTCAGATTAGGGATGTTCAACCTGTAGTTTGATACGACTTCTAGAGTATGTAAATATTGATCATTGTAAACAAAATTAGGAAAATAGACTTTTAAACATACGCATTGAAATATAAACACCATGGTGATTTGATTCCCATTATTTTCCAGCTTAAAAATACATACATAAGTTATCTACCAGTACAGAATTTCATCATTCCTTTTTGTACTTGAACTCTCATCTGAATTTTTTTTTAAATATTTTTTTGGTCATAGATGGACGCAATGTCTTTATTTATTTTTATGTGGTGCTGAGGATCGAACCCAGTGCCTCACGCATGCGAAGCAAGTGCTCTACCACTGAGCCCCAGCCCCAGCCCTCTCATCTGAATTTTAATGGCCAAAAAAATTGACCCTTAATAGCCAGGCACAGTGTTGCATGCTTGTAATCCCAGGGACTCAGGCTGAGGTGGGAGGATTGCAAGTTCAAGGCCAGGATCAGTGACTTAGTGCTGCTCTAAGCAACTTAGTGAGACCCTGTTTCAAAATAATAAAAGCTGGGCATGGTGGCGCACACCTGTAATCCCAGCACTTGGGGAGGCTGAGACAGGAAAATCCTGAGTTCAAAGCCAGCCTCAGCAAAGGGAGGAGATGCACTAAGCAACTCAGTGAGACCCTGTCTCTCAAAAAAACACAAAAATAGGTATGGGGATGTGACTCAGAGGTCAAGTACCCATGAGTTCAACACCTGGTACCAAAAAACAAACAAAAAAAATGAAATAAAAATTTAAAAACATAAAATAAAAGAGACTAGGGATGTGACTCGGTAGTTAAGCACCCCTGGGTTCAATCCTGGTACAAAAGAAAAAAAGGATTATTGTGCTTATCAATAAACTTTTATAAGAATTATCTAAGTCCTACATGAATTTAAAAAATGAACACAAAAGAACACTTAAACACATGGAGGAAAACATCACACATGGAGGAAAACATCACATTCTTGAGTAAGTGAATATAGCATCAGAAAAAGATCTATGTTTAGGAAATTCATGTATGAATTTCATAAAATACCAATAACATTTTTTTTTTTGGTAACAGGGATTGAACTCAGGAGTACTCAACTACTGAGCCACATCCCCAGCCCTATTTTGTGTTTTATTTAGAGACAGGGTCTCACTGAGTTGCTTAATGCCTCGCCGTTGCTGAGGCTAGCTTTCAACTCATGATTCTCCTGTCTCAGCCACCCAAAGTGCTGGGATTATAGGCATGTGCCACCACACCTGGCTCCAATAACTTTTTTTAAAAATATTTTTTAGTTGTCAATGGACCTTTATTTTATTTATTTATATATGTGGTGCTGAAAGATCGAACCCAGGGCTTCACACATGCTAGGCAAGCACTCTACCACTGAGCCACAACCCCAGCCGTCCAATAACTTTTTAACTAGATAAGTGATTTTTTTAAAAATAATACTGGCGATTGAACCTGGAGCATTCTATCACTAAGCTGCATTCCCAACACTTTCTTATTTTTTATTTTGAGAAAGGATCTCACTAAGTTGCTGAACTCTCCTGAGTCACTGGAATTATAGGTATAGGCCATCATACCAGGTGAAGTGATTCTAATATATGTATGGGGGAAATCAACAAGAAAAATAAAAGGCAAGAGTATCTTCTAGGAAAACTTTGAAAATAAAGAGTAATAAGGGCTGGGCGCAGGCTAGGAAGGTGGCTCAGTGGTTGAGTACCTCTGAGTTTCATTCCCAGTACCAAAAAAAAAAAAAAAGGAGTAACAAGGGGGCTGGGAATGTAGTTCAGTGGTAAAGCATTTGCCAACATGTGTAAGAATCCTGGGTTCAATCCCCAGCTTCAAAAAAAAGAGTAGCAAGGACACTAGACTTACCAGCCTCAATGAGACACTATTATCACTAGTGCATGCATAGTCCAAAGAAATATAATAGAAAATCTTGAAATACATTCATAATTTGAGGAATTAGGAGACAGTCCTCCTGGCCTTTTCGTACCAGGAGTTGAACCCAGGAGTACTTAACCACTGAACCATATCCCCAGTCCTTTTTTATATTTTATTTAGAGACAGAGTTTCACTGAGTTGCTTAGGGCTTCAAAAGTTGCTGAGGCTGGCTTTGAACTTGCGATCCTCTTGCCTCAGCCTCCTGGGCTGCCGGGATTACAGGCGTGCCCTACTGTACCCAGCAATGTGAGGAATTTGGTATCTGACAAGAACTCTAAAGAGAGATCAGTAGAATAAAGGAGAGGAATGTTGAGCATTTTTTCATATATTTGTTGATGGATTGTATATCTTCTAAGAAGTATCTGTTCAGCTCCTTAGCCCATTTATTGACTGGGTTGTTTTTGTTTGGGTGTTTTTGTGTTTTTTGTGTGTGTGTGTTTCTTTTTTGTTTTTGTTTTTGTTTTTTGATGCTAGGGATTGAACTTAGGGGTACTCCACCACTGAGCCACATCCTCAGCCCTATTTTGTGTTTATTTAGAGACAGAGTTTCACTGAGTTGCTTACTGCCTCGGTTGCTGAGGTTGGCTTTGAAATCACGATTCTCCTGTCTCAGCCTCCCAAAGTGCTGGGATTATAGGCCTGAGCCACCATGCCTGGCTTGGTGTTAAGTTTTTTGAGTTCTTTATATATCTTGGAGGATAGTGCTCTGACATGCGTGTGGCAAAAATTTGCTTCCAAAATGTAGGCTCTGTCTTCACCTCGTTGATTGTTTCTTTTGCTGAGAAGCAGCTTTTTAGTTCGAATTCATCCCATTTATTGATTCTTGATTTTATTTCTTGTGCTTTAGGAGTCTTGTTAAGGAAGTCAGGAGTCGAGCAAAAGCGAGGTGCTAAGCAGCTCAGTGAGACCCTGTCTCTACATAAAACACAAAATAGGGCTAGAGATGTGGTTCAGTGGTCGAGTACCCCTGAGTTCAATCTCCGGTACCAAAAAAAAAAACGATGAATAGATAAAGAAACTGTGGTATATATACATAATGGAATATTACTCAGCATTAAAAGAAAATAAAATTATGGCATTTGCAGGTAAATGGATGGAGTTGGAGAATATCATGCTAAGCAAAGTAAGCCAATCCCCAAAAAAACAAAGACCGAATGTTCTCTCTGATAATGTTCTCTCTGATAAGCAGATGTTGATCGATAATGAGGGGGTGGAGCATGGGAAGAATGGAGGAACTTTGATTGGGCAAAGGGGAGGGAGGGTAGGTGGGGAGACATGGGGACAGGAAAGATGGTGAAATGAGATGGACATCATTGCCCTAGGTACATGTATGACTGCACATATGGTGTGACACTACATCATGTACAACCAGAGAAATGAAAAGTTGTGCTGCATTTGTGAACAATGAATCAAAATGCATTCTGTTGCCATATATACCTAATTAGAATAAATTAATAATTAATTAAAAATAATAATAAAGGAGAGCGACAAGGGGGTGGGAGGAGCAGCTATAAAGAGCAAGTGCTGGGGAGCCAAATTGTCCAAACTACAATGTTATGTTGTGTGCATGTATGAATATGTAACAACAAATCCCACTATTATGTACAACTATAATGCACCAATAAAAAAATGTAGTGGGGGGAGCATTTCAAATAACTGGAGTTAAGATGGAACTGTTCCATAAATGGTATTGGCACTGAAATATAGCCATCTGGAAAAATGTAAAGTTGGGTGTATGCCTCATCCCATATATAAGGATAAACTCCACATTAAAAAGGTATAAATATATAACCATGTAATCATAAAAGAACAAGAAGAAAATGAGGAAATTTCTTTTCAATCTTAAAGTGAAGAAGGCCTTTCTACTACTCAAAATCCAGAAGCCATGACTAGGAAAAACTATGGCAAAACTCAGAAGACAAATAATTAACAAGAAAGAAATAGTCCCAACACATATTATGGAGAAAGAGTTAATTCTTTAATATTCTGAGAACTTCTAGAAATCAATAAGAAATAGTTCTAAGACTCAATAGAAAAATGAAGAGAGTTCATAGAAAAGGAAATACAAATGGCTTTTAATCATAAGAAAAAAAAGTTCAAGGGGCTGGAGTCAGTGCTCAGTGGTGGAGCACTTGCCTAGCACATGTGAGGCACTAGGTTCCATCCTCAGCACAACATAAAAATAAATTAATTAGGGGCTGGGGATATAGCTCAGTTGTTAGAGTGCTTGCCTCGTGTACACAAGGCCCTGGGTTCAATCCCCAGCACCACAAAAAAATTAGTTAATTCAAGTTTTTTTTTTTTTAAAGAATGACTTAAAAAAAGTTCAACCATTACTGCTGCTCCTCCTCCTCCTCGTCCTCCTCCTTCTTCTCCTCCTTCTTCTTCTTCTACTTGTAGAATTGTAAAATGAAACACTTATTCATCAAACCATTGCTTATAGTAGCAAAATATTGGAAACAATCCTAGGGACCATCACTAGGCAAATGATTGAATAAAGTCTGGTTCATCCATATAGTGGAATACTCTATAATCATAGGGGTAGGGGAGGGGGAAGGAGGAATCTTTGTATATACTGAAATGAAAATAACTCCAAAGTAGGCCATTGTTTAGAAAACAGTAAGAGATAGGACTGTGTTAAAAAAAATTGTGTCAAAAAAAAGAAAGAAAAAGAATGAAAGGTTGAAAAATGAAAACAAGAAATTTGTATTAATTTGTATTTACAGACGATACAATATTTAGCTGGGCATGGTGGCACATGGTTGTAATCACAGCAGCTCAGGAAGCTGAAGCAGGAGGATCACAAAAGTTTGGGCCCACCTCAGCAATTC
Organism: Xerus rutilus; assembly: GCA_028644305.1. NCBI lineage: Eukaryota > Metazoa > Chordata > Mammalia > Rodentia > Sciuridae > Xerus > Xerus rutilus. Next base: position 59,164,674 of record CM053402.1, read on the forward strand.
AGCGAGGCTCTAGCAACTTAGTGAAGCCCTGTCTCAAAATAAAAAATAAAAGTGCTAGGAATGTAGCTCAGTGGTAAAGCACTCCGGGTTTAAATCCCCACTATATGTGTGTGTGTGTGTGTGTGTGTGTGTGTGTGTGTGTGTATAAAATGCATAAAAATATATGAAATAATAAATATATATAAATTATATATATAATCCCTAGTACTATATATATACACATATATAATTTTATATATAATTATATCATTTTTAATTACATATATAATTATATCATTCTATATAATATTTATAGAAATACTGAAAAATACCAAAAAAACTAACAGCAATGATTACCTGTGAGAAGGCTAGGATAGAGTGGTGAGACAGACCTCCCATAGGCAGTCAGTAAAAGGGTCTCAGAGAAGGAAAAGAGGAAGAGAGGACTGGGAAATCAAGCTCCTGACCTTAGATGTTCCTAGCCACAAGAACAGTTTCTTAGCAGCCCCTAAACATGACCAACCACAAAAGGTACTTCCTCTTATGCCAACAGACCCTCACCCCCACCCTTGTGCTGATTGAAGCTTAGAAATCACTTTTTCCACATTTGCTGTAGAAGCCAAAATAGAAATCCTATATCCCATCAATCACCTACAGGGATCCATCAAACCCATAAAAATGCCTAGACAACAGACACCAGTTGGCACCCCTCTCTTGAAACCCGCTCCCTCTTTGGGAATTCTGCTTTCTTTCTTTCTCTAATAAATCCTATTACTTTGCTCTCACCCTTGTGTCTGTTGATTTCAGTCTTTAAATTTATGATACAAAGAACCCACCCATCTATGCTCCATAGTACAGTGGGACCCGAGCAGATAGACAAGGATGAGAAAGATAATATCTGCTTTTTTTTCTTTAAATTTTCAAACCATGTAAATGTATTACCTATTATAAAATTAAACTTGATATGAATAGAAGTCTTTTTTTCTCCCTTGCAGTACTGGGGATTGAACCCAGGGGCTTCACACATGTTAGACAAGTACTCTACCACCCTTTAATTATTTTATTTTGAGACATGGTCTTAGTAAGTTGCCCAGGCTGGTATTGAGCTTGTGATTCTCTTGCCTCATTCTCCCAAGTAGCTGGAATTACAGGCATACCCTACCACACCTGGCTTATATATACTTTTAGAGAGTACAACATGGTTTAAGAACTTTCAAAAAAAAAAGATCTAGTCATTTTTTTTATGAAAACACATCTAACCTCTTATCCTGAAAATTACTCCAAAAAGAAATGAAACAGTACAGTCATGCAAAGACTTCTACAGAAATGTCTGTAGCAGTTTTATTGGTAACAGAATCAAAATGGAAGGCATCCATGAATCTATCATCAGAAGAATAATTAAAATAAACTCAAGCATACTCTGGACTGTTTGTAAAAGCCTAAGGACAAATTTCCAGCAATTTTGCAAGGCAAATGCAAGACAGATGTCAAGCATAGCCATTATCAGAAATTTTATTGTTTAAATAGGGTGCGGTGGCGCACTCCTGTAATCCCAGCACTTTGAGAGGCTGAGACAGGAGAATCGCGAGTTCAAAGCCAGCCTCAGCAACTGGCAAGGTGCTAAGCAACTCAGTGAGGACCTGTCTCTAAATAAAACACAAAATAGGGCTGGGAATGTGGCTCAGTGGTCAGATACCCCCGAGTTCAATCCCCAGTACCAAAAAAAAAAAAAAAAGAAAAAGAAGAAGAAATTTTATTGTTTAAAATTAATATTAAAAACAAAGGAAATAGGGCTGGAATTGTAGCTCAGTGGTAGAGCACTTTCCTAGCATGTGTGAGGTAGTGGGTTCAATTGTCAGCACCACATATAAATAAAAATAGAGGTCCATTGACAACTGAAAAATATTTTAAAAAACCAAGGGATATATATGCAAAATTCATCCCTTCCTAATTATTTTATTACGTGGCTTAAGGCTGCCTGCATCTATTGATTCTATTCTGCATCTATTGTTTGCTCTTAGTGACACCATATTAGAAATCTGAAATTGGTCATGTAGGAATATTTATTCCCATGGAACTCATCAAATAACACTTATCAGGGCTTGATTTGTTGTTTGTTGATTTTGTAGAGTCAAGAATGTGATGGGAGGGCTGGGGTTATGGCTCAGTAGTCGGGTGCTTGTCTAGCATGCGTGTGGAACTGGGTTCTATCCTCAGCACCACATAAAAATAAAATAAAGGTATTGTGTCCACTTACAACTAAAAAATAAATATTTTTAAAAAAGAATATGATGGGAGAATATTAGTGAAGTAGATTAAACTTAAAAGTGGTCACTGTCAGTGGGGTGCGGTGGTGCACTCCTGAAATCCCAGCACTTTGGGAAACTGAGACAGGAGAATTGTGAGTTCAAAGCCAACCTCAGCAATGGCGAGGCACTAAGCAACTCAGTGAGAACCTGTCTCTACATAAAACACAAAACAGGGCTGGGGATGTGGTTCAGTGGTCAAGTGCCCCTGAGTTCAAAAAGAAAAAAAAAAGTGGTCACTGTCAAGAGCCATCACATTGTAAATAGTACAAATGATTTAGGAAATATTCTTATAATATTCAAAAACTATTACCCAATTCCCAAAGAAGTCATTGATGTCATTGATAATTGAGGTCCCGAAATAATAATTATTTCTCTTTAATAGTACCAGTTAACATAAAGGAAAATATCAGTCAATATTCATGTCAAACTAACCCAGAGAACTATGAGATATGATAATAATAAATTGCTCTTATAAACCACTAATTTGAGGATTCATTGGCTTGTGATAATAGTCAGAGCATCCATGTTTTGAATAACAATCCAACTACCAGTCCCAGGTTATGAAATCAAGCTAATGAGTCATTGTCTGCATTGATTGATTATCTGATTGATTGATTGATTGAGATGGGATCTCACTAAGTTACTTAGGGCCTTGCTAAGTTGCTGAGGCCAGCTTTAAACTTGCAATCCTCCTGCCTTAGCCTCCCCAGTCAACTGTGATCATTGTCTACATTAAATAAATGAACTATAATGCAAAATAAGAAAATAGAATGCATGGCATAAAGAAGGGGTAAGTATTTGTTTTATCTATCTATCTATCTATCTATCTATCTATCTATCTATCTATCTATCTTTGTACTGAGCGAACCCAGAGGTGCTTTACCACTTAGCTACAGGCCAGCCCTTTTTATTTTTAATTTTGAGACAAGGTCTCACAAAGTTTTTTAGGGCCTTCCTAAGTTGCTGAGGCTAGCTTTGAACTTGTGATCCTCCTGCCTCAGCCTCCCAAGTCTCTGGGATTATAGGCACGTGCTACAGTGCTTGGCTTTACAATAGTTTTTTAAAAATATTATTTACGTGTATTATTGCAGTGGTTAATTTTATGTCACCTTAACTGGGCTACAGTATGCCCAGGTATCTGGTAAGACCATATTTCTATGATATGTCTGTGAGGGTGTTTCTTGGAAAAATTAGTACTTGAATTGATAGACTATGTAAAGAAGACCCACTCTCTCTGTTGTGGGTGGGCATCATCCAGTCTTTTGTGAGTATGAACAGTACAAAAACGTGGAGGAAGTGTGAATTTGCTCTCTCTTAGCTGCAAAAGCTATCATCTGTTCTTGGACATCAGAGCTTCTGGTCAGACTTGGATTGGAACTTTCCTCATTGGCTCTCTTGGTTCTCAGGCCTACGGGTTTATGCTGGAACTACACTACTGGCCTTCCTTGCTTTTCACCTTGCAGGCAACATATTGTGGGACTTTGGGCCTCCATAATCACATGAGTCAATTCCATATTATATCTCTTTCTGTAATCCATATATTGCCTATTGGTTCTGTTGCTCTGGAGAACCCTAATATAATTACGTATCAAATTATAAAGTAAATTTATACTGTAGATGATGGTTAAAAATCTTGAAAATGTTAGTTTGAAGTATTTACTTGGAAGCAGAATTGCTTGGTCATTGGGTACCTGCACCTTGTAACTTATTAGTACCAAATTGTCCTCCAAAGTGTTTGCCGAGTCACACTATACCCAGTTAGAGATGAGCTCTGATAGCTTCACATATTTGTCATATTTACTATAAACTTCTTAATTTTGCCAATTGTTGTTTTTTAAATATATTTTTTAGTTGTAGATGGACACAATATCATTATTTTATTTATTTTTTATGTGGTGCTGAGGATCGAACCTAGTGCCTCACGCATGCGAGGCAAGCGCTCTACCACTGAGCCACAATCTCAGCCCCCCAATTGTTGTTTTAACTTCCATTTCTTACATATATTATGTATATCCCTGTAAACTATTTTTGGATTGGGTTTTTGTTTACCATAGAATAATCATGTCAAAGTAGAATTGCTGGCCTAAAGAGAATAAACTAGCTGAGCATCATCGCACAAGCCTGTAATACCAGCAACTTGTGAGACTGAGGCAGGAGGATCACAAATTTATGGCTAGTCTCAGCAACTCAGTGAGAGCCTAAGCAACTGAGCAAGACCCTGTCTCAAAATAATAAAGGGCTGGAGATGTAGCTCGGCAGTAAAGCACACTTGGGTTCAATCTCCAGTATCCCCACAAAAAGTATAAACTAGTTATTTATACTAGTTTATATAAGCTCTCAATATTATATATTTATAATAATATATAAATATAAGCTCTCAATATGTATATAAGCTCTCAATATTATCAAATTTTTCTTCAGAAAGCTTGCACTAATTTATAGATGCACAGTAATCGTCAGGATCATCTCAAAAAATTCTTGTATATCTTAAGTATTTAATTTAAAATCCTAAAAATTTGATTATTGAAAATTTACATTTCACTTGTTTTAATTTGTATTTGTTAGATTATAGGCAGGATTTATTTGCATTCTGCATTTACATTTTCTCTTTTGTGAATGAATTATTTGTGTCCTTTGCCTAGTTTTTTTGTATTGGAATCTTAATGTTTCCCTTGTCAATCCATTTAAGTTTGTTGTATAAAATGAGGGCTTACTAATACCATTGTTTTCTGTTCACCATTTAGCTGCAGGCAAAGTTTTTGAGAGTATAAAACTCTGTTTTGGTTCAACATGTTGGAACAAGCATAGGAATCTAACTCTCTTTCCTTCCAAGTCATTATTAAGGTAAAAGAAAGAGTATTTTTAAAAGCATGGATCCGCACTAGTCTTGGAAAACAAGTTAGGGTTACCATGATTTAAGTGGATATTTTTAAGATGGTTGAGCATGTTAGAAAGCCACTGGGGTTGGAGACTTTGAATTTGAAATGAGAAGACTAAGAACACATTTAGTCTTTTTTAGACTCCTGAGAAATAGATGAGAGATGTCCAACAACTAGTGAGCCACACAACAAACTGAAGCAGCAGTGGGGTACAGGAGGAGTAGAAGGTAGAGAAAGAGTGAGGAATAGGCCTGTAAACAAGGTATTAACTGAAAGGCTGCCTGTGCCAGACTGTGCTCCATCTCATTTCACTACTCTGGTGTACATAGGCAGCTCCATGCGATTTTTGCTGTTCTTGTTTGGTTTTATTTTTTTGGCAGTGCTAGGAGGCTCACACTGTGTTCACCAAGTGCTATACCACTGAGCTATACTCTTAGATCTAGCTTAATGTTTACACTGGGCAAAAACCACCAGCTCTCCTGAAAAGAAGTGAATTCATCTGTCTAAAGAAAACCAGGAGCCAGGCACAGTAGCGCATGCCTGTAATCCCAGAACTTTCGGAGGCTGAGACAGGAGAATCACCAGTTCAAAGCCAGCCTCAGCAATGGTGAGGCTTGCTAAGCAACTCAGTGAGACCCTGTCTCTACATAAAATACAAAATAAGGCTGGGAATGTGGCTCTGTGGTCAGGTACCCCCGAGTTCAATCCCTGGTGCCAAAAAAAGAAAAGAAAGAAAATAAAGAAAACCAGGTCTTCCATCTTGGTCTGGTGTGTGTGTGTGTGTGTGTGTGTGTGTGTGTGTGTGTGTGTGTGGCTATAACAGAACCCCTGAGAATGGGTAATTTATAAAGGAAAGAAATTTATTTTGGCTCAGAGTTTAGGGGATGGAAATTCAAAAGTATGATATTGGTGAGGGCCTCATGTGCTTCACAGCTCATGATGGAAAGTAGAAGGGCAATAAGACACTTTGTAGAGAGGCAAATAATAAGGGGCAGTCTCCCTTGTAACAACCCACTCTTCTTTGTTATTGTGGTTGTGATACCTGGGATTGAACTCAGGGCAACACACATTCTAGGCAAGCACTGTATCACTGAGCTCCAGCCCTAGGCCTTAATTTGTCTTTTTTCCCCACCTTTGGTAATGACCCACTTTCTTGGTAACTACATCCATTCTCAGAGAGTGAGAATTTGCTCCTATGAGGAAGCCACTGCTCCCTTTTAAGGACTTAATCACCCTTTTAATGGCCTTACCACCTCTCTTAACACACTGGGAATGAAGTTTCAACATGAGTTTTGGCTGGGACACCTATGTCAAAACCATGGCAAATTAAGAGATGCTGAAGATTAAGAGGCTTCTGGGCGTGTCAGTAAGGGTGTCTAGGAATGATTGGCATGTGGGATAGCAAACTGAAGTGGAGACCCTCCCTAAGCCTGAGCAGCACCGTCCAATAGCATGGTGGTTTGGATGGAATAAAAGTTGGAAGAACAAGGAAGCAGTGGCAGATGCAAGCTCAATTCTTCTTGAATGGATTCTGGATTGCTACTGGGATTGCTGGAGGGTATCAAACTCTCCATACTTCATTCTTACAAAGTGGACTTCACCAGTGATTCTCTAGGGAATTTCCAGAAGCCTTCAGTCTGAGACTAGAGTAGCACAGTTGATACCTGTTGTTCTGAGGCTTCAGCCTCTTGGATTGTGGAGCTAGCTACTGGTTGCTCCAGTTCTCCAGCCTGCAGACCGCCATTGTGGACTATCCAGCTTCTGGTCATGTAAGCCAACCTAATAAGTCCCCTTTTTATAATCATACTTCCTGTATTTGATTCTGTTCCTCTAGAGAATCCCAACTAATACAGCAATCCCTGGATTCAATCCCCCCCAGTAAGGAGAAGAAGCAAAGGAGAAGGAGGGAGAGAAAAAGAAAAAGGAGGAGAGGGAGAGGGGAATGTGGACATCTATGAAGCATTTAGAAAAGATAGAGGAAATTAGAAATCCAGAGAATGTTCATTACAACTCCTGTGTCTTGAAAAATCCAAATTATGTGGTATGTGGCAGGGGGTGATGTGGCATTTTATTTCATGCTCTATTTGGAGTTTCTTTCTTTCTTTCTTTCTTTCTTTCTTTTGTACTGGGAATTGAACTCTGGGGTGCTTGACCACTGAGCCACATCCCCAGCCCTATTTTGTGTTTTGTTTAGAGACAGGGTCTCACTGAGTTGCTTAGCACCTCGCCATTGCTGAGGCTGGCTTTGAACTCATGATTCTCCTGTCTCAGCCTCCGAAAGTGCTGGGATTACAGGTGTGCGTCACTGTGCCGGGCAGGAGTTACTTTTTTTATTTTCTTTTTAAAATTTTTTTAGTTATAGATGGACATGATATCTTTGTTTTATTTATTTTTATGTGGTGCTGAGGATCAAACCCAGTGCCTCACACATGCGAGGCAGGCACTCTACCACTGAGCCACAATCCCAGCCCCTGGAGTTTCTTTTTTAATCACAAGAACCTATCACATTTTTTTACTCCAGTAAAGAATGCTTACTAATAACTGGTTCACAAAGGAAGTGGAGCTAATCAACAGGTAATTTGGTTTGATAGAATTGAGGGCCATGGAGTGCCCTCAATTGTGGGCAAGTGCATGTGAAGTTCCTGGCCTATTAGTGTCCCCTTTCCAGGCTTAGCACAGACCTCCCCACATATTCGGTACAAACAAATATGGTGTTAGAAAGTGGGTATCCTAACCTGTAGCTGGCTTCTTTTTCCTGGACTCTTCTTGTCTGTGAACTTGGACAGAAAGTCAATGTTGCCACTTTGGGAGGGTGAGACAGGAGAATCGTGAGTTCAAAGCCAGGCTCAGCAGCAGCGAGGCACTAAGCAACTCAGTGAGACCCTGTCTCTACATAAAACACAAAATAGGGCTAAGGATGTGGCTCAGTGGTCCAGTGCTCCTGAGTTCAATCTTTGGTACCAAAAAAAAAAAAAAAAAAAAAGTCAGTCAGTCAATTTTGCTAAACCAGAAAGCATACTAGGGAATACTCCCTATTCCAACTCCTGGAATACTTACTTTTAAGCCAAACTGAATTCAAATATTACTTTTTCCTGTTATATAAGTCATGCATATCCATTGAAGAAAATTTGGCAAATGCAGAAAAGGAAGAAATGTCATCAACAGTCCCATCACTCCAAGACAATATGTTAGTAAATTTTTGGGTAGTCCAAAACAAACACTGAAAGATTCCTAAGAGTAACCCTGAAGGGAATCAGGGTTAGACTAATAGCCTTACTCAGAGCTGGTCAAGAAGTTGGTGACGTCAGTCAATTTGCCAGAGCTCATCCATGAGTGGCAGAAACAGGAAGAATTCCAACTGATGCCAATCTCTGAACTCTGGTGTTAACTAAGCCATACTACCTTGCAAAAGATCAGGTTTGTAACATTCTAGGACTTTCCATGCTGCATCTCTTTCCCCAAAGAGGAGCTGGGTTAAGACAAGGACCTTTACCAGCACAGTCTAGAGTGAGTATTTATTTATTTATTTATTTATTTATTTGGTACTGGGGATTGAACTCAGGGGCACTCGACCACTGAGCCACATCCCCAGCCCTATTTTGTGTTTTATGTAGAGACAGGGTCTCACTGAGTTGCTTAGCGCCTCGCCATTGCTGAGGCTGGCTTTGAACTTGCGATTCTCCTGTCTCAGCCTCCCTAAGTGCTGGGATTACAGGCTTGAGCCACCGCGCCCGGCTAACACAGTCTAGAGTTTTGAAGACCAATAACAACAGGTCTGTCCCAAAATTTTTTCCTTTTTTATCTAGCTATAATTTATTACAGGAAAGTGTTCAGTTTGATAATTTGTATTTACATAAATGTACCCACCAGTCAGGTCAATATGTAACAGTGGTCCACTTCATGCTTTGAATATAGCTCTTGCTGCTCTGCCACTGCAACTTATTTTTAAAACAAACATGTTTCTTTCTCTTCCTTTTTCCCTACTCCTCTGTAATCTCTCCCCCTCCCTAATCTCAGGGAAAACAGGATTGCCTTTCTTGCACATCCTAGGCAGAACCCACTACAGGAAAGAAGTAATTCAGACTTTGAGGATGGCACCAGAAGATCTCAGAAATTATTATCTTCCAAATTAACAAGTGAATTACAACTCCCAAAAAGGAACACGTGGAATATAGCCTTTTGAATCACCTTTTTGAAAGTCCGTGCCCCGCCCCCCACCCCCAGCAAAGCAATAAACCTTCATTTTCCTTTTTCTCAAAACCATGGCTTCATTTTTGGATTGGCATCTGGGATAGGGACTGAGCTTTCCATAACAAATACATAGAACATTTCCTGCACCCCAGGAGCAGGGTTGCCAGGAAGCTGCCTCAAGCCCTTTTCTATTTGGGAGGGTACTGTGGATTGAACTCAGGGGTACTGAGTTCACATCCCCAACCTTATTTTGTATTTTATTTAGAGATAAGGTCTCACTGAGTTGCTTAGCACCTTGATTTTGCAGAGGCTGGTTTTGAACTCGAGATACTCCTGTCTCAGCCTCTGGGATTATCAGCGTGGGCCACGGAGCTCAAGCCCTTTTCTAGACAATACCTCTGCCTCATCCTGAGAGACCCCACAGGGGGTTCAATGCCTCTTAAAAGTTTAGCAATAAGGATAACTAACATTCTCCCCTCCATTATCTTTTTTTTTTTAGATAAACTTTTCATTTTGGAATAATTCTAGACTTACAGAAAAGTTATCATGGTATATTCTTCACAGTTTTTCCTAACGATACCATCTTACATAATCATGGTACAAAACTGTTAAAACTATTAACTAAGCTAAAAATTTTATTTGCAATTTACAGTTTGTTTCACTAATGTCCAGGCCACCACACTGCATAACAGTTTTTCAGTGATTTCTGGTTTATTTTTTTTTTCTTTAGGTAGTAGGGATTGAACCCAGAGGGGGTTTACCACTGAGGTACGTCTCCCCAGTACTTTTAAGACAGGGTCTCCCTAAGTTGCTAAGGGTCTCTTAAAGTGTTCCAGGTTGGCCTCCAACTTGCAGTTCTGCCTCAGCTCCAGGAATGTACCACCACATCCAACTCTTCTATTTTTTTTTTTTGGTACTGGGGATTGAACTCTGGGGTATTTGACCACTGAGCCACATCCCCAGCCTTATTTTGTGTTTTATCTAGAGACACAATCTCACTGAATTTCTTAGCACCTTGCCAGTTGCTGAGGCTGGTTTTGAACTCACAATCTTCCTTTCTCAGCCTCCCAAAGTGCTGGGATTACAGGCGTGAGCCACCCTGCCTGGCTTCTTTTCTGGTTTTTGATAACTTTGATGGTTATAAGGACTGGTGAAGTATTTTGTGGAATATCCTTCCATTAGAATTTGTCTGATATTTTTCTTTTCTTTTTTTTTTTTTTTTGGTACTGGGGATTGAACTCAGGGGCACTCAACCCCTGAGCCACATCCCCAGCCCTATTTTGTGTTTTATGTAGAGACAGAGTCTCACTGAATTGCTTAGCGCCTTACCTTTGCTGAGTCTGGCTTTGAACTCGCGATTCTCCTGTCTCAGCCTCCCTAAGTGCTGGGATTATAGGCTTGCGCCACCTTGCCCAGCTTGTCTGATATTTTTCTTCTGGTTAGACTGGGATTATAGTTTTTTTGGAAAAGAAGACCACAAGAAAAGTGTCGTTTTCATCAAATCACATCAAGGATAAATACTATCAACATGTCTAATCACTGTTATCTTTTTTTCTCTTTTAAACTGGGGATTGAACCCAGGGGCCCTTAACCACTGAGCTGCATCTCCAGCCCTTTTTTATATTTCTTTTTAGAAATAATTTTTATTTATTTTTTATATGGTGCTGAGGATCGAACCTGGTGCCTCACACATGCTAGGCGAGTGCTCTGCCACTGAACCCCAACCCCAACCCCCTTTTCTATATTTCATTTAGAGATGGCATCTCATTGAGTTGCTTAGGATCTTACTAAATTGCTGAGGCTGGCTTTGATCTTGGGAGCCTCCTGGGCTGCTGCGATTACAGGTGTGAACTACCAGGCCTAGCTGTTATTTACCTTTCATCACCTGACTGAGGTAGCCTGTATCAGGTGTCTCACTGTAGGTCTTTTCCCCAATCCATTTCACACTGTATTTTTTTTTGGGGGGGTATGGAGGATTTAACTCAGGGGTACTCCACCACTGAGCCACATCTGCAGCCCTATTTTGTGTTTTATTTAGAGACAGGGTCTCACTGAGTTGCTTAGCTCCTCGCTGTTGCTGAGGCTGGCTTTGAACTCGTGATTCTCCACTCTCAGCTTCTCAAAGTGCTGAGATTACAGGTGTGCGCCACCACACCCGGCTCACATTATATTCTTTGCACAGCCCACACTCAGGGGTCGGTGCGGATCAAAACACCTCTCTTGGTGGGGTATTAATAATTACAATTATGTTGTAAGGAAGATTTATTCCTTCTCCAGTTATTTCTTTAATCACTTATTTATTTTTTTTGGTACTGGGGATTGAACTCTGAGCCACATCCCCAGCCCTATTTTGTGTTTTATGTAGAGACAGGGTCTCACTGAGTTGCTTAGCACCTCGCCATTGCTGAGGCTGGCTTTGAATTCGCGATTTTCCTGTCTCAGCCTCCCTAAGTGCTGGGACTACAGGCTTGAGCCACTGCTCCCGGCTTAATCACTTATTTATATCACTATAGTCTATTTTATATTCTAGGTTATTACTTAATCCTATGTGATTTATTGCTAAAATTCTTCCGGGTTTGGCCCTTGGGCATTCTTTTTTTTTTAATATTTATTTTTTAGTTGTAGGTGGACACAATATATTTTTATTTGTATGTGGTGCTGAGGATCGAACCCAGTGCCTCCCGCGTGCTAGGGGAGCACGCTACCACTGCCCCATAACCCCAGCCCCTCCTTGGGCATTCTTTTACGTTGATTCATGTGTCCTTTATCATGTCCTTTTTCTTTTTCTCTCTCTCTTTTTAACCACTTCCTTATTTCTGGCCTACATAACGTTCCAGGCTCAGCTTGCAGTTGGGTGCGCCCCGGTTCCTACAGTTGTCCATATCTCTAAGGAGCACTGGCCCTTTTAATAAGAGAATGGTACTTATAAGCCAATAGAGAGAGCTAATGGCTTCTTCTAGCTGGGCACTTCAGAGGTGAACCGTTCTGGCCCAGGGTCCACCTCTCTTCTAGTCGGTAGCCCACCCGGACCCACCAACCTACAGCTTCCGGCGTGCCCCGCGCGCCTGCGCATTCGTGCCAGGGCCGTGACGCCAAGACGCTGGCCGTGCGGCAGTCGTAGCCCAAGAATCCAGAGGCGTCCTCGCGCTCCCCACCAGGTTTTCGTCCGCGGCCCGAGCGTTCGCAGGTGACTGTGCCCGTTCGGTCGGGGCGACCCAGCACCCCTCCCCAAATCCGGCCCGAGGGCCTTCCTTCTTCCTGCGCCCCTGCAGAACCTATTCTCGAATCGCCTGTACCTCTCGACCTCTCCCTCGCCCCTCCGAACGGACCCCTGCCTCTCCCTTTCAGTCCTTTCCCCTGTTCCCGGCGTCCCCTCCTGGTAGCCTCCCCAGAGCCGCTGAGCCCTCCGCTTCTCTGAGGGGATACTCACCCGCACACCTCTCTATCCCCACTCCCTTTCCCGGCGTCTTTCTTTTTCCTATCCTCTGCAGCAGCCCATCCCCGCGCTCTTCCAAGAGGACCCTCTTCACTTCTTTAACCACGCTTTCTCTTCTTTTTCCTGGAGTTCTTCCATCCTAGTATCCCTTAGAGTTACCCAGTCGCGGGCCCCTCCGAAGGCACTCCCCTCCCCCCACCTCTCAAGGCCGTCTAAAGCGTCTCCTTTTCCGGAGTCAGTCCCTGGAGGGACACCCGGCAGGACACTACCACCTGCGGCCACCGCCCTGTCCCTTCATGGCCTTCTGTGAACGCTGCACACGTCTAACCGCTGGGGCCTGCTACTGCCCTCCTCCTGCAGCTGCCTCCGCGTATCCTGCGCCTCGGGTCTTCTTATGCTTGATCTCAGCTTGGAGGGTTCTCTTGTGGCCTTGTCGGTTCTGTTCCTGCCCGGTGGTCGCTCCCTCTTAGGAGTCTGGAACAGCACTGGGGCTTTTCATGCGCGGGTGGGGCCCGCCTTTGCTTCATTTCACTTGCTCTTAGCCTTACACTGTTTTTAGTTTTAGGTGCCTAGTGTACATTATATCTTTTATTTATTTATTTTCACGTTTGATTCTGTTATGCAATTGGATTGAGAACTCTGGAGGACAGGGATTTTTATTTTGTGTTCAAATAGGTTGGGTTTTTTTGTTTCTTAATCCCATATGTAGAGCCTTTCACGTAGAAGAGACTTCATAAATGAGCGAATAATAAATTCCTAATGTTTCAGGTGGGCAGAGGAAAGGAATGGTGTGATTATTAAAATATTTAAAAAACATGGCTAATTCAAAATGTTACTGATTCCTGGGTCCAGGAAATCATTGACTTTTTTTGGTGCCTACCATTTGACTATGAAAGGAAGAGAGAGGAATATTCCATCTGCTTGAAGGAAGAGAGAGGAATATTCCATTGCCTCCTGTGGCCTCAGAGGGAACCAGTGCTCCAGTAGTAAGTGGCTTGTCTGAAGTCAATCCGGGACTTAGGGCCCAAGCTGGTAGTTACCGCTTATTGGTTGGACAAAACAATGACCAAAACATGCACGCACAAACATATCTGTATATTTACCTTTGCAGTGTGTGTATATGCTTAAGGGCCTGCATGTGCATGGGAATACTGCTGCCACTGTTCAGATGTGGAGCTCAGGAATGTTTCTAGGGCCAGAAATTTCCTAACCCTTGGCTGGCCTGCTGGTTAACATTGGACAGGTGTCTTGGGAAGAAACACTCTGGTCTGGCAGGTGCCTGCTTGGGCTTCCCTTGTGTCTGGTGTTTACCTTGTACTGCAGGGAGTTTTTTTTTTTTTTTTGGTACCAGGGATTGAACTCAGGGGTACTGGACCACTGAGCCACATCCCCAGCCCTATTTTGTGTTTTATGTAGAGACAGGGTCTCACTGAGTTGCCTCCTTGTTGCCGAGGCTTGCCTTGAATTTGTGATTGTCCGGTATCAGCCTCCCAAAGTGCTGGGATTACAGGCATGTGCCACCCATGCCTAGCTTGCAGGGATTTCTTTCCTTGATTTTCTTTCCCTTCTTACTGTTCTAGGTGAGGGCAGGAATCATTTATACTGCAGGATCTTCTTGTCAGACAACATTGTGTCTGGCATAATGTAGGTGGTAAGTTGCCTTTTGAGGTAGACTGCAGAAAACAACTCAGAACTTGAAGTAGGTTCTTTACTAGCATTATATTTTAAGGATCTTAGCACAGTTTGTAAGCAATTTTCCTGATAATTTCAAGGATTGTGAATTTATGAAAGATACACAGCAGTGGATACCACTTTATTTATTTTTTTGGTACTGGGGATTCAATCCAAGGAGTGCTATTTTTCTTTTTTTAAAGTTTGAGGCGGGTCTTGCTGAGTTGCCTAGGCTGACCTCGAATTTAGAATCCTGTCTGCCTGCTCCAAAGTAGCTTAGATTAAAGGTATGCACTGCCACTCCAGGCCAGATACCACTCTTGGAGTAATAGTCTTCCTTGGGAAGGTGGAGGTTTCTTAACTTGTCCAGAAGGTTTTGCTGTGCTTCCAAGTTGGCCTTAATATTTGGTTTCTTTCTCTTTTTTTCTTTTTTCTGTTTTCCTCGATGTCAAAGAAATTAAAGAATTATGTAATTAGTGTCAGTAACTACTGAAAAAACTGAAAACAGAAAACTTCAAAATGTGACAAAAAGAGAACTAGCTAACCCAGTCATCTTCAGTTGGTTGTATATTTGCTTCCAAAATTGATTTTGGGAACATAAAATTGAACTTTCTTGCCTTTTTGCCTTCTTGGCTTGTCTGCTCTGTGATGGTGCTTATATTAGGTTTGCTATTTTTTTTTCTTTTTGGTACTGGGAATTGAACTCAGGGGTACTCGACCACCAAACCACATCCTCAGCTCTATTTTGTGTTTTATGTAGAGACAGGGTCTCACTGAGTTGGCACTCTCGCCATTGCTGAGGCTGGCTTTGAACTCGCAATTCTCCTGCCTCAGCCTCCCTAAGTGCTGGTAGGCTTGCTATTAAGAAGTGGTCCCCAACTGGAAATGGCCAGCACCACATAGCAACTGACCTTTATGTGTTGGGTCCCTCAACTCTCCTGTTCCCTCTGTGGTTTTGGAATATGTTTCAGACTTCTTTTTGACTCTTAATTACTGTTCAAGAACAGAGATGAATTTTCCTCCTTTTCATAAGGAAGCATCTTTTACAGCTTAAGTGAGAAAACAAAGTAGAGGAACTGAAGATATTATAAGTCAGTTGTAGACCTTGAATTCTAGTTCTTTGGACAAATTAGTAGTGTAATTTTAACAGTTCTTTTTTTGGGGGGGTTTCCGGGGATTTATCCCAGGGGCACCTGAACACTGAGCCACATCCTCAGCCCTATTTTGTATTTTATTTAGAGACAAGGTTCCACTGAGTTGCTTAGCACCTCACCATTGCTGAGGCTAGCTTTGAACTTTGGTCTTCCTGTCTCAGCCTTCCCAGCCACTGTGATTACAGGCATGTGCCACCGTGCCCAGCAACAGTTCTTATTTTTGAAGCGTCTACTACAAGGCTCTTCGGACATATCTTGTTTAATTTTCATAATAATCCTGTGAGGTAGCTAGTTGTGTCTTGTTATTCAGAAAAGAAAACTGAGGCTTAGAGAAGATTAGTACTTGCCCAAAGTCATGCTAGTGAGAAATAGGCAAAGTAGCTTTAGGCCCAGAATTGTCACAGTCCAGAGGCAGTATTTTCTTCCCATCTGTTAAGCTGGTCCTTTTGCACTCAATGCTTTTAGAAATTATTTGAATTCAAATTTAAAATAATATGAATTGCTGAATATGGTTTATGTGAAGCTTTAAGTTTTATTGGTGTGAAAGCAATGTGGCTAGCTAGTTTCCTAATGTTTTATCCTCTGGAGACTGGCAGCAGAACTTAGCTGATGAGTTTAAGTTTATGCATTAGGTCCTGTTCCAGGATATAAATAGTGAAATGCTGAAATAAGTTGTGGAGTGCTGCGGAATTCAGCATGCCAAGGCAAGAAAACAAATATTTCTGTTTTTTTCAGAGACTAATTCAATCATGTACTATGGGAGGCTTTTTTTGGGGGTGGGGTGGGTACCGAGATTGAACCCAGGGGTACTTAGCCACTGAGCCACATGCCCAGTCTTGTTTTGTGTTTTATGTAGAGATAGGGAGCTCACTGAGATGCTTAGTGCCTCGCCACTGAGATGCTTAGTGCCTCGCCACTGAGATGCTTAGTGCCTCGCCATTGCTGAGGCTGGCTTTGAACTTGAGATTCTCCTGTCTCAGCCTTCCAAAATGCTGGGATTACAGGTGTGCACCACCACGTCCAGCTTTCGGGAGGCTTTTTGTTTTTGTTTTTTTGCTTCTAGTGTGTGTTTAAATTTTGACCCTTTAAATTTTGACCCTGAAGGATATTTTAACTTAGTGTGCTTTCTAAGCCATTTGAGAAGCATTCCTCACTTGTTAACCATGCACCGTGATAATGATCTGCACCCCTAGCCCTAAATATAGGCTTTTAATTTCATACTGTTACCACATGGGGCATGAGGAGTCTTTGGAAGCAAAGGAGACCTCTACTCAGACTGAAAATGTTACCACACAGGGGTTCAAGGAGGTCTCCAGGAGCAGAGGAGACCTCTACTTGGACCTTCTAGTTTTTTTTGTTTTGTTTTTAAAATGGTGCTAGTGATGGAACTCAAGGCCTAATGCATGCAAATTGTGCGCTACCACTGAGTCACAATACCAGCCCAATGTGGTGTTTTTAACATTTACTGAAGGACAATAGAGGGCTGAACTAGAGGTGGAGTCAGGGTGAATTTACTCAGTTCCACACCAGTTTTGCTTGTGCCTTGCCTTGCCTTGCCTTCCCTTCTAATCATGCTACTTCTTACATTGCATATCTCATTAGCATCTTAAATCTCCACCCAGATGTGTTCCTCTTCCTGTTACAATGAGGCTAGGGTGATTTCTTGGCTATGATGGTCTTTAATGTGCATGCTCCCTAAAGTTGTGGTTCCACCAGATGCCTTGTGGTTATCTTGTGGTTTGTTGCTTTTTCATCAGCTATTCGGCAAGGCAAGGATGGTACCAGGAGGGCACAGCTAGGTTGCTCACCAGTTGTTTGTTTTGCTTTCCAGTAGTTTATGGTAGTCTCTCTTTTGAGATTCGATGTTCTCTTTGTATCCATTAATTTCTGTTTCAGCAGGAGTTTTGCTGCCTTATAAAAGACTTTTTAGTGTATTCTATCAAACAGAAACTCTCAGTGAAGTCAGTTCCTATTTGTCTCCCTAGAATACTCTATTCAGTCTGTACTGGTTATTTCATTACCAATTTTTGACCCCAAAGGCAGACAGGGTCCTTTTTCCCTCTCAGAGTTGTGGAACCAATAAGACTGAGCACTAATTGAGTAGTGAAGGAGAAAAATGGGAGATAAACTTGTTTTTTTTTAAAATTGTTTTTGGTTGTAGATGGACACAATATCTTTATTTTATTTATTTGTATGTGGTGCTGAGGATCGAACCCAGGGCCTCACGCATGCGAGGCAAGTGCTCTACCGCTGAGCCACAACCCTAGCCCGGGAGATAAACTTGTAAATCAACTTCTTACTCCTTCAGGACTGGGATCTTTGGGGGTAAAAGAAATTAGGAGGTTGATAAAGTAGAGGAATATTCATGTATGTTAAAATGAAATAAGAGGTTGTCTGGTGGTTCCTCTAGCAACTATCTTAGATCCAGTTTTGGTTCATCTACCTAAAGAGAAATTTCTGGCCTTCAGGCATCCTGCTCTCAAAAATTGAGGTGGGGTAGAAACTCAGCTAGGTCACCTATGCAGTATAAGATTAGGGTGGGGTAACTTTTTCTAGACCTGCTGTACAACTGTCTTTCTGGGAATTTTCTTTCTCTTTTTGCTTATGGAATGGATCTCCTAGTTTCTCTTGGTTTGTTCTCTTATGGAACATATTTTTCATTATGCTCTGGAAACAGGATACAGGGTATATGGGAGACAAATCTTAAGACTTTTCCTCCCCCAACAGGAAGTTTTTTGAATTTGTTCTAATTAGTTATATAGGACAGAATACATTTTGATACATTATACACAAATGGAGCATAACTTCTCATTCCTCTGGCTGTACATGGTGCTGTGTCACACTAGTAGTGTAATCATACATGTATATAGGGTAATGTCTGTCTCATTCTACTGTCCTTCCCATCCCCACCGCCCTACCCCTCCCCTCAATCCCCTCTGCACAATCCAAAGTTCCTTCATCTCCCTCCAATGGATCAGCATGCGCTTATCAGAGAATACATTCAGGTCTTGGTATTTTTGGGATTGGCTTATCTCAGCATATTTTCTAGTTCCATCCATTTACCTGCAAATGCCATAATTTTATTCTTTAAGGCTGAGTAATATTCCATTGTGTATATGTACCATGTTTTCTTTATCCATTCATCTGTTAAAGGGCATCTAGGTTGGTTCCATAGTTTAGTGATTGTGAATTGAGCTACTATAAACATTGAAGTGGCTGCGTCACTATAGTAAAATCTTAAGACTTTTAGCACTTTTGTATAGATGTGTTTATCTACTTGGTTACTAATCTGACCTAGTATGGAATTCTGGCTTGGAAGTCATTTTCTCAGTTTCCCCATTGTCTTCCAGCTTCTAGCATTGCCCATAAAGGTGCTGTGCATGTTGCTGACTGTTGGTCCTTAATGTGACTCCTCTTTTTCTTTGAGAAGTTTTTAGGTTTCTAGTTTTTATTTCTGGCATACTGAAATTTTATTGTAATCTACCTTACTGAGGCTCTTTCAAAGTTCTTCCTGTTTTACTGCTGGATGGTGCTTTTGAGTCTAGAATTGTATTGTCTGGTATTTCTTCTCTGTTCTGTTCTTTGTGATTTATTTCTGAAACTTTCTTATAATCCTTGCTCATGTTAAGCACATGGCTCTACTGCTGAGCTATGTCTTCAACCCTAAGCAGAGTATTTTATATTACAAATTCATCCTCTATTCCATACCTCACCCCATCTTTTTTGACTTTTTTCCTCTATTTCAGAGAAAGATTCCTCTATTGAATTTATTTTTTTATTTGTATTTTAAAAAATAAATCAATTATCTTTTGGGGGGGGTACTAGGGATTGAACTCAGGGATACTCAACCACTGAGCCACACCCCCAGCCCTGTTTGGTGTTTTATGTAGAGACAGGGTTTCACTGAGTTGCTTAGTGACTCTCCATTGCTGAGGCTGGCCTTGAACTTGCGATTCTTCTGTCTCAGCCTCCCAAAGTGCTGGGATTACAGGCATGTGCCACTGCGCCTGGCAAATCAATTATCTTTAATTGGCTTTTTTTATATTTTTATTTTATTTATTTACTTTTGTGTGGTGCTGAGGATTGAACCCAGCATTTCACACATGCTAGGCAAGTGCTGTGCTGCTGAGCCACAACTCCAGGCCCTTTATTTGTATTTTGGCTTTGCTGGGAATTAGCTCTGGCCTGCATGCATCTATATGCTACCATTGAGTTACATCCCCAAGTCTTTTAAGTTGTGGTTTTCATTTTTAACAGAGTTTTGAATGTATCTATTTTAGAACATTCTGGTTGCTTTTCTTTTTGGATGCAACATCATTTCTTTTTTTTTTTTTGGTACTGAGGATTGAACTCAGGGGTACTCAACCACTGAGCCACATCTGCAGCCCTATTTTGTGTTTTATGTAGAGACAGGGTCTCACTGAGTTGCTTAGCACCTTTGCTGTTGCTGAGGCTGGCTTTGAACTCGCGATTCTCCTGTCTCAGCCTCCCTGTCTCAGTCTCCCTGAGTGCTGGGATTACAGGCTTGCACCACAGCACATGGCTACATTATTTCTTTTATCATAATTGTGTGTGTGTCTGTGTGTGTTTTAAGTTTGCTTTTGGTTCCTGCATTGTCTCTGATTTTTGTGAAATTGTCCTCCCCCATTTTTAATTTTTCTCTTTTATGGTCTAGACTTTCCTCACATATTATATGATGTTTACTCTCTGTACCTGTTTAAGAAAGAGTTACTAAAAAACTGTTTGAAAGTCTTGTTTGCTTATAATTTATCATGGGTGTGCTTCCCTATAGGGTGTTGGTAGAGACTAATTTTTTTTCTTTTTTTAATTGAAGAGCTCCTATGTGTATCCGTATCAGTAAGCCTTTCCTTTTGGGCTGTGCCCCTGACCCAGAGTTAACATCTAGTAAGTAAGTAAAGGCAGAGGGCTGAGAGTTTAAGACCTACATGTCCTATATTCCTCTTCTAAAAGTGACATGTCTTGCCCCTCAGAGCTGTGCTGGAGGCATCCTCAGGATCAGGGAAGGCCGCTGCCTGGACAGGTGGAAGGCCTCAGTGACTCTTAAGTCTTTCAGTAAATTCTCTTCCTCTCTCTTTCACCTTTAGAATTATCTTATACTTCCATTTTCTGAATCTTTCCAGGGTTCTGTGACAGGAGTTGGCTTGCTGTGTTTTTGCTTCTGTTAACATGATAAAGTAGAGAAGGCCAAATTTTAATTTAGTTACCACTTGTCCAATTGCTTTGGAACTTTCAAAATGTTATCATTTCATTTCCCTTTGTCATTTTCTTTTTATGATACTGGGAATTGAACCCAGGGCCTTTTGCATCCACTTGACTACACCTCTAGACCTTTTTCTATTTTATTTTTAGACAGTCTTGCTAAGTTGCTCAGGTTGCCCTAGAACTTGTGATCCTCCTGTCTCAGCCTCCTGAGTAGTTCGTATTATAGGCATCTGTCACCACACCCTGCTGCAGCTGCTTATTTATCTTTGGTGTATCTTATTTATCATGTCTGGTTTGGAGGGTCTGGGTTGTGTCATATACTGCTTATGGGTTGGATGCTGAGGCCAGGATAAGTTGCTGCCAATAATGGAAGCTGATGAGGCAAGTAGTACTCCATGTGGTGGTAATACCAATGTGGAGGCCAGCACAGTAGATACAGACAAAAGATATGCATCTTTAGTTAGGATAAAGTGCTTACTTCTACACTCAGATGGCTGCCACTTTGCTGTCCTTGTCAGATGTTATGTGCCCCAGCTTCAGTGCCCCAAGAAGATCTGTGGCTAACACTTTGTGATCTGGGTAAAGATTCCATAAAGTGGCTTAGGAAGCTCCCATTATCATGAGACTATGATCTTTTTTTGGCTTCCTTGGACTTTATTGGAGGCTGGCCTATAAGTGTCTGCTCATAAAGTGCAAGTAACTACACTCAGTGCATTGAGAACTTATTTGGAAGTTCTAGGAGAGGAGTGCAACTACTTGTATACACTTGACTGAAGAATGGTCTTCTCTATTAGACAAGATCGTCCAAGCACACAGCTTGAGGAGGAACACACATGTAGCAGTGAAGGAGAAAGAGGACACCTACCTAGATAGCCCGATCAGCTGAATCAGCCCTGGTGATAAGTGGGATGACATATGTCACAGCCAGATCGTCCTCATATCCCTTAGTACATAACTTAATGTGTGAATCCATGGTTCATTTCTTTATGGCTGTTTCTCTCCAGCAGCTGAAGTGTGTGGTTTCAAGTTTGTACCTAGATCTTCTCTGCTTCTTAAGTTTTGGTGTACTTGAACCTTTACCTTAGAAGTTTGTATTTTTTTTTTTTTTTTTGGTCTTGAAAAGGAAATCCTAGTATCTTAGATAGTAAAAGCTGCATCTATCCCTCACTATTAGCACAGTAACCATTGGAATTATCCACTGAGGTGATATTATACAAAATAAAAGTTTATCATTTTTTTTTAAAATTAATCCCCAGGCCCTCAACTGGGTGAAATCAAATCACTTCCAAACTGAAAGATTTATCTTTTCTCCACTACATTTTAGAGCAATGTATCTTATTTTAACCTTTTTTTTTTTTAAATTTTAAATACCAGATATTGAGCCCACGAGTGCTTAACCACTGAGTCACATCCCCAGCCCTTTTTATATTTTATTTAGAGATAGGGTCTGACTAAGTTGCTCAGGACCTCGCTAAGTTGCTGAGGCTGATTTTGAACTTGTGATCCTCCTGCCTCAGCTTCCTGAGCTTCTGGGATTACAGGTGTGTGCCACACTGTGCCACCTTATTTTAATCCTTTTATTCTTAGGATGTCATTCATCCTCCGTTGGTTCTAAGAACAGTAATTATTTGGATTGGACATGCCCTAATTTAGCCACTAGATGCCCTTAATTTAACTAGTTCCTTCATCCTTTTTAAAGGCATTTCTGAAAGATATATATATCTGTTAACCAGGGATTGAACCCAGGGATGCATAACCACTGAACCTCATCCACAGCCTCCCCCCATCACCTTTTAAAACATTTTAAAATTTTGAGATATCATCTTGCCAAGTTTCTGAGGTTGGCCTTAAACTTGGCAATCTTCCTGCCTTAGCCTCGCAACATGGTGGAATTACAGGCATGTGTGAAAGCAATTTATTTTATTTTTTGGTACTGAGGATTGAACTCAGGGGCACTTGACCACTGAGCCACATCCCCAGCCCTATTTTGTGTTTTATTTAGAGACAGGCTCTCACTGAGTTACTTAGCACCTCAATGTTGCTGAAGCTGGCTTTGAATTTGAGATTCTCCTGTGTCAGTCTCCCAAAGTGCAGGGATTACAGGTGTGCGCCACTGTGCCTGGCTTGCAATTTTCAACAATGAAGCATCTTAGGTACATCTTGAGGTATCCTGCCTCTAAACTAACCAGCTCATTTTTAAGAATCACTGGCTCCTTTTAGAGGAAACTAGTGTTAGAAAAATTTAGGCACTGGGGGATACATGAGATTTTCCATATAATGACTAAAGGTAGGATGATAACAGATAAGAAGGTACTTGAGTTAATAGACTTACTCTTTTTCAAAAAGTCATGAGTTTCTGTTGAAATTCCAGTTTCTTCCTTGTGACTGTTTCATTTTACCTTTTTTGAGTAGTGTTGAACTATTTTATAGAGGCATACCAAAGATAGTTTATAATGTCTTTTAGATGTAGCCGTTTCTTTTTCATTCCTTTTTGAATATTTTTTAAAATAACATTTATTTATTTTTTATGTGGTGCTTATGATTGAATCCAGTGCCTCACACATGCTAGGCTAGTGCTCTACCCCTGAGCCAACCCCAGCCCATCCTTTTTGAATCCTGACTCAAATGAACTGGAATTTGATTCCAAAGTTGGCTGTTTAGTTCCTCCTTGTTGACATCTTTTGAGCTCCGACTACATGAAAAGAAACCCGTCCCTCACACCAAGAAAACACCAAAGAAAACAGCCACAATATCTGGAAATTCAGATGTTGACTCATACAAATAGTGGATCATAATCAGAGATAGTAGGAAACCTTTAGATCCTTAGGACTTTACCTTAAGCTGTCTTTTAACCCTTATTTTCTAGCTGATTTTCTTTTTTTGGTACTGGGATAGAACCCAGACACACTTAACCACTGAGCCACATCCCTGACCTTTTTATATTTTATTTAGAGACAGGGTCTCACTGAGTTGCTTAGGGCCTTGCTAAGTTTCTGAGGCTGACTTTGAACTTGTGATCCTTCTGCTTCAGCCTCCTGAGCTGCTGGGATTATAAGTGTGTGCCACCAGGCCCAGCTAGGTAATTTTCTTTTTCATGAGATATTATGGCCATAGGAAGTTGTAATATAAATATCTATGATTTAGTATATGTGCATAATTCCTTTCATGTTGTTCCTAATAGCTTTATTTATTTATTTTTATGTGGTGCTGAGGATCAAACCCAGTGCCTCTCACGTGCAAGGCAAGCACTCCACCACTGAGCTACAGCCCCGGCTCTCCCTTTCACTTTTGTGTTCTGAGGTAATAATTTCACTGCACAGATACACTGTCTACAGCATTTCATCTTGTCTTTTAAATTTATGTTTCACTTGTTTCTTCCACTAGAGGGTGAGCTACATGAATGCACATACTTTGACTTGGTTACTGTTGTATTCTTCCTGTCTAATACAAGGCTGAACACACATTAGTTACTCTAAAAGTCTTTGTTGAGGCCAAGGGTACAGATCAGTGGTAGATCATTTACCTACCATGCATGAGCACTTAGATTCACTTCCCATCACCACAAAAATTAATAAAAGAAAATATTATTTGTTGAATGAAAATATGATAGCACTATTTCTCTGCTTCATATCTTAATGGGAGAATGATTGTTTTAGACTGTTAGCAGTCCCAAATTCAGCCCCATTTAAATGAGAGACCTATAATTTTGCTTAGTAGAAAGCCCTGGATTAGGGTGTTTTTCAGGGTTGATTTGGTGGTTCAGCAGTGTGAGTTCTTCTGTCTCAAGGGTCAGTTACCTGTGGGTTGACCTATCCAAGTCAGAAGGTGGCTGCCAGCAGCAGTGGGCAGCTTGTCTGTTCACATCCACTGGGAAAAGTGGGAAACTGGCTTTCTGGATTCAGTTTATTTGTTCAAGAATCAAAATGAGAAAAAGATAGTATGGGGAAGACGAAGATCTTTCTTCCTTTCTTGATAGGGTAGACAGAATGAATTAGATGAATTGACAAAGGTTGTAAAAAGAGTTAGGACCTTCAGAATAAATAATTTTTGAGATGCTGGAGTATAGGATGACTAAGGCTTTTCCTGGAGTTTTGGGGAAAGGTGAGAATTCAGCCATGCTTAGCCATGGAGTTGTATGAAGGAAACTCATTTGCATTTTTGCATTTCACATTCCAGCTTTTGCTCCAGGATGCTAACCTTCCTAAACTTCTTAATACTTCTAAATAAATTAAAGTTGAAAACAAAAGAGGTCCATGATCTGAGCTGCCAAATAGTATCTGTTGACTTCAAAAAAAATAAATAGGTAAAATAATACATGCACATTGTTGAAAATAAGTTTGAATACAGAAAAAGCTTTAATGGGCTGATCACCCTCCTGTCTGTCATAGCATTGCCTCATTCTCCCCTGGAGACATGCATTCTCAATAGGTTACATGAGTCCTTTCAGAACATAATGATGCGGGTGAGAGATGTGTGTGCTTGTTACATACATTCTTCTACCTCATTTCTTCATTCCTTTTTGCTGCCTGATGTTCTGTCCTGGGTGCCTACCTGCTGTGGGCTCTGCTGGGTGTGTCCAGTATTTTGTGGTATAAGTGATGTTACTATGAATATTCTTCTATTTAAATGTTAGTGAATCTCGACATATTATCAACAAGGCAAATTGCTAGTAATAGATTTCTGGGTCAAAATATATGAATTTTTTTTTTTTTTGTACTGGGAATTGAACTCAGGGGTGCTTTACCACTGAGCCACATCCTCAGTCCTTTTTATTTTGAGACAGGGTCTTACTTGTTGCTTAAAGCCTCACTAAGTTGCTGGAGCTGATCTTGAATTTGTGATCCTCCTGCCTCAGCTTCCCAAGTTGCTGGGATTACATGAGTGCAACCACTATGCTTGGCAAAAGTACATGAGCTTTTAAATTGTGGCAGATTCTGTCAGATTCACCTTCAGAAGGGTTGCAGCGGTGTTCATTCTTTGTTGTCATGCTTTCTTTTTATTCTGGATGGTGTTATGGAATTTTTTTTGTGCCTGATAGGTAAAATTGTTAACTCTACATTTTGAATTCTGTTTTTGAGTTGAGAGAGATACTGAGTATATTCTTAGGAGTTTATTCTTTTTTTTTGTAAACTCTTAAGTGCTTGCCTTTTTTATATGATATATATGAGCTTTGTAAGTGAAGGAAATAAACTCATTGCTGCCATCTGGTTGTAATGTTTTTCCCAAATTTGTTATACTTCTTTTTTGAAGTTTAGAAGATATGTATTTATTTATTTATTTGGTAACAAGGATTGAACTCAGGGGTACTTGACCCCAGCCCCCCCTTTTTTTTTTTAATATAGAGACAGGGTCTCACTGAGTTGCTTAGTGCCTTGCTGTTGCTGAGGCTGGCTTTGAACTCACAATTCTCCTGTCTCGGCCTCCCAAAGTGCTGTGATTACAGCATGTGCCACCGTACCCACCTAGAAGATTTTTATTTTTTTATTTTTTATTTTTTGGTACTGGGGATTGAACTCCGGAGTACTTGACCACTGAGCCACATCCCCAGCCCTATTTTGTGTTTTATTTAGAGACAGGATCTCACTGAGTTGCTTAGTGCCTTGCCGTTGCTGAGGCTGGCTTTGACCTCAGGATTCTCCTGTCTCAGCCTGCCAAAATGCTGGTATTACAGGCATGTGCCACCATGCCCAGATAAAATTTTTATTTTCTTTTTTATTTATTTATTTTTAATTTTAAAAATTTTTTTAATTTTTAAAAATTTTTTGTTGTTGATGATGGACCTTTATTTTATTTATTTATATGTGGTGCCGAGAATCGAACCCAGCGCCTCACCTATGCTAGGCAAGCGCTCTACCACCAAGCCACAACCCAAGCCCCCAATTTTTATTTTCATAGAGTTAAATTATCAAGCTTTTTCATGATGACTCCTAGTTTTCTGCTCTGACTTGGCTACTCTGCCTGCCGTCACCAGTGTGACACATCTGACTAAGCCATGTCAACCCGACTGGATGTGCCAGGTATAAAACTGAAACAGCTGGACCCCAAGACCCAAGGAATGTTATGAGAAATCTCAAGTCCTTATCAGAGTTGAATCCTAGTGCCCTTAGGGCTGCTTCATTCCTGTTAGACTCAGCAGGGTGAGTGGTGAGGCTGAAGCCTGGAATGGGAGGAGAGTAGGGCAGCTGTGAATCCCACTAAGTGGGTATTTCATAAATGCCAGCTGGTCAGTGGGGTCCACTGTCTTTGGGCTCTTCTTCAGCTGACATCGAAGGGGGTTAGGATTGAGACTTGAAACAAATAAACTGTTCTCTTTTTGGGTATAATTTTGAACTTCCCTGTTTTTTCTCTTGTAGGTGAAGAGATGGCGTTTGTGAAGAGTGGATGGTTGTTGCGACAGAGTGAGTACAGGACATGTGGGTCTGCCGTAGAGCCTGTGTCTATTTCAGTTTGCTAAAACAGATGACTTTTAAAAATAAATCATAAAGTCTTATGTTGTTTTTCCTAGTTACCTCTTTGGAATTTTCAGAACTCTATAAAACAGCTTTTTGTACACATAGAACTCTTTTTTTTTTTTTTTCCTTTCAGTACTGGGGATCATACCCAGGGCCTCATACAGGTATGCCAAATAGACATTCTACACTGAGCTGTATCCCCAGCCCCTGGAATTCCTCCTTATTTGTTGAATTGATAAGAACCAGGAAATGATGGCAATCCTTATGTTTTCTCTTTCCTTAGTAGCATACTTTATTGTTAATGGTTGACCTGAGACTGCCTGAATGTGACCACACCTATCTGCTGTACTGTAACATGGAGGTACTGATCATCTTGGGTGTGGGAAATGCCTGTCTTACCTGATGATTGAGCAGTGACTCAGATTCTGAAATACGGGAGGCTTTGTAATTATGTGGAGGAAGACTTGACCTGAGGGCACAAGTTTATCAAAAGCCACACTTTTTTTTTTTCTTTTTCTTTTAAAATCTCCACAAGGACTCCTGAAAAAAGACTTAAATCTCTTTTAAGAAAGTTGGTTTGAGATCCATTTTCCTAGACTTGCCTTTGGATCTGTCTTTCATAAGCAGCTCACCTCTGACACTGCCACTCCAAGTGAGATTCATCCTGTTTTAAAATAGAAAACCTATCTGTGTATATTAAATAATAGACTATTTTGTTGTGTTAGAAAGAGCAGAATTAAGGAAAAACTGACTACCAAATTATTTATAATTCTGGCAAAAAACTAAACTGTAGCATAGGTGGTTTACTGTCCGGAGACATGAGTTTATATTTGAGGGATGCCTTTAGAACTTAGCTAATTTTGAGTCTAGCAGTAAAGAATCATACATGCCTTGGATGGTTTACATAAAAACTTTTGCCTATGATGGTTAATGCGTTCTTGTTATAAATATTTTTCATATACTTATTTAATGCTCACAACATCTCCATGAGGTAGGTATTGTTATTTCCATTTGAAATTAAGATTTAGTGAGAGTAGGTAATTTAGATATAAACTACTGGAAGTAGACTTGTTGCTGAAAGCTTAGTCCTTGTCCCCATGCCAATCCAATAATGAGGACACAGTTTTGACAAAAAGGGAAAAGAAGATTTATTACTTTGCTAGCAAAAGAGAAACACAGGGGACTCCTGTCCCAAAGGCTGCGATTCTTCCCATCAGGAGGGACGAGGGTTTTAAAGGAACTCTTCAAGAATTACATTTCAGGTGTGCTCTGGTAGGAGGTCCCAGGGCACCCTGTTGGCTGTTAGGATTCACTCATTCATTTGGGAGATATTCACTTCCCAGATCCTCAGCAGGCATCTTTTCCTGTAGTGTGTTGTACTCAAGGACAGTTAACTAGGGGAAGAAAAGATAATACTCGGCCGGTGCAGTGGTGCAAGCCTGTAATCCCAGCACTTAGGGAGGCTGAAACAGGAGAATCCTGAGTTCAAAGCCAGCCTCAGCAACAGCGAGGCGCTAAGCAACTCAGTGAGACCCTGTCTCTACATAAAACACAAAATAGGGATGGGGATGTGGCTCAGTGGTTGAGTGCCCCTGAGTTCAATCTCCAGTACCAAAAAAAAAAAACACTGTCTCCCTAATTTTGTTAGGGAGGGGAGAGAGGAGAAGAGAGGAATAAACATATTCTTTTAAAAACTAAGCCTCAGAGCAACAATGAGAGCTATATTCAGAAGGTGAAGGGACTGCTGTTACAGATTTACATTCAAGCTCAAAGCTATCTGATTCCATCGTTAACACTTTTCTACCTAGAGGTGGTCCTTCATTTTGTCTGTTCTGTATTCCCAGATCTGGAGCTGACCCCACATGTTCTCTCAAGGTCTGTAGTCTTAGCATAGACAGAGTAGTTGTAATGTTGTCTTTACATAGAAAGTCCTAATGTATTGGAGCCTTGCCCCAATCTTTGTGAAGTTTGCTTGTTTTGGATTTTGTGGTTCTCAATCTCCCCATGGTCAAGGACATGGGAGCCTTGTTTAGGTCTTGAGGACATCTCCTCCTCTGCTGGTTCTTTGGATGTCTTCTGTTTTTCTCCTTAGGCCCTACCCTGTTCTTGTTTGAAGGCAACCTTTCTCCATTACAACTCAATGTAAATGGTGTAGACATAGTGAACAATAAATAACCCTTTTAACAATTTTGTGTTCCTCGTCAGTGCCTAGCATGGTGATGTATATACACAAAATAGATGTCCAGGTACTTCCAGTGTCCTGGTCCATGGCTATTATAGAGATGTATATTCAAAAGACTTTTTCTATATGGCAAATTCAAACATGTGATTGGTTTTTCCTTTGCTGAAAGTAGAAGTATCTCTCTCAATACCATAAAATGAAGAGAGATGTATTATGTTCACTGGGTTACAGAGCAGCAGAGATATACATGTGCTTATGGGTAGGCCAGGCAGTCCCTAGGACTCCTTTTCTTAGTACCTGGCCTTTGAGGGGCGACCTGATTTGGGAGTCTACAGTCAGGTCTTTGCTTGCAGGTGAAATACTTGGACAGAACTCCCTAACCTGATGATTTCACCTGTTTTCATGTCTCAGTCTGGTAGTTTCTGTATATTCAGGCACTGCCAATCATAGAGTGCTGAGTGCCACTTCTGAATAGTGTTGGCAAGTGCTGTGACTGCTCCTCCTAGTGAGGAGGGTGCCTGATGCAGGTAGAGGAAAGGGTGGATATCACATGTTTGACACCAGTAACAGGCAGGGGACCATAAACAGAGGTACATGGAACAAGAGTTGTGCACATTGGCCAAGAACAGGCTAGGATGTGCAGAAACAAAACATACAGTGGGCAGCATATGCATGTGAAAAGATTCAGGGATGACTTGTAGCTAAAATCAGCTGCAGAGTCTACTCTAGGGTTTCTCTTCTGGTAGATGAGGAAATTATAGCTTTATAAAGTTAATTACCTAGTCCAAGTTACAAATGAAAGGATGGATTCTCTCAAACTGACAGAAACGTGAGATAGTAGGACGTGCCAGGGTAGGAGGTATTCCTCCTAAAGTTTGCATTTATCCAGTGTCTCAATCCTGGTACATCAGCATCCGTGCTGTGGGCTTCTTGTAAGGGGAAATGTTAAGAGTATATATGAAAGCTCTTGAGGAAAAACAAAAGAAACATATTTTTCCAAAAGAGGAATATACTGTTCTTATTACATATACAGACTTTCCTGTCCAGCATTTTCAGATCAATTTAGCAAATTTAGATATTGGGAAAGTTTAGGAAGTCAAAAATGTTTAAAGTTTAGTTTAATTCTACTTGGGGAATTAGATATGTTTCATTAACTCAAGCAAACTCTTTTTTTTCTTCTTAACTTTTTTGTTTTGGGACTTGGGCTTTGGTTGGCAGCCTGCTCATTGTTTACAGTATATGCTGCCTGCAGCGCTGTTAGAGGAGGAGTGGGTCACGCCATGGTGTCTGCTTCTACTTCCCTGTTTTCAGAAAATGTTTTTAGTTGTAGATGGACACTTTTGTTTTATTGATTCAGTTTTATGTGGTGCTGAGACTTGAACCCAGGGCCTCACACATGCTAGGCAAGTGCTCTACCACAGAGCCACATCTCAGCCCCTTTACTTCCATTTTGATGAACTGCTTCAGGTAGTTCTATGAGTGTGTGTTTAGAAGACCACAGGAGAGTTTCCTTTGTTTCTGTTGTTAGAAGACAAAATCATTTTGTTTGCTCTGCCCAAAGCCAACCTTTCCTATTACTTTTTTTAGGTACTATTTTGAAGCGCTGGAAGAAGAATTGGTTTGACCTGTGGTCAGATGGTCACCTAATCTATTACGATGACCAGACTCGGCAGAGTATTGAAGATAAGGTCCATATGCCAGTGGACTGCATCAATATCCGCACAGGTCATGAGTGTCGGGGTAAGCTACCACCTTAGCTAACTTCTGTCATCTGCCCTTCCTCATTCTTGATGGGACCTGGATCTTTTTCCTTACCTGATGACCTCTTTTTATTAACAGACTAAAGAAAGGCTGTATCTGGGAGGGGCACCCACAGCAGGGGTGGTAATGGGGCCCAGACCCTTAGATCATGACCTATAAAACTGGAACAGTTTTTTAGATTTTCTCATCTAAGTTACTCTTTAATATACATGCCTTCATCTGGTGGAGAAGAAATGAAAGTGCTGGGAACTCCAAAAAGGATGGGGCCAAGGCTATATTGATTTTGACTTTGAAATTACCATCTGTTTGATGGTGACTCCATTGAGTGTCTTAAAATCTGTGATGTCATAGTTTCCTGCAATTATCCCTTATATTTGCTTTAAAGGAATAGGTTTTGTGAAAGTCATCTTGACTGCTTGTCTTGCCAGTTTGGCTGTTTCTTTTCTGCCTTCTTGGTCAGGCCATAGGTTATTTCTTAAATTATAGCACTTGATTTTTTGTTTAGTTCTTTCTTATCTAAGCTGTTTAAAAATAACCATGTAAATATTCCTTTATTCTGCTTTTTTTTCATAGATATTCAGCCTCCAGATGGGAAGCCAAAAGACTGTCTGCTGCAGATTGTTTGCCGAGATGGGAAAACTATCAGTCTTTGTGCAGAAAGCACAGATGATTGTTTGTGAGTTTTGATTTCTTGTGTTTAATTTAAAAAGTATTTTCTGTCTTAATTTCTAGAAAGGAAATTGTCTAGAAGGGAAAATAATGGGAGTGGAGTTTTCCTTCAGGCAATAGAATAAGGGACTCAGCAGATGCATGACAGAAATGTAACAGGGCTTTACCTAAATCTGATTTCTTTCCCTCCAGGACTGCCCAGGCAGGATCCCATTCTGGTAAAAATGGCAGAAAGTAACAGCAATCACTTTGTGCTTTGTTTTTTCATTATCTAATACACTGGGTAAAGGGCTTTCGTGAATGGTTTCTGAAATTTGAAATGGTTTCTGAAATCTGAAATTGGGCAGGAAACATAAAATCCAAGCTTTTTATTCTGTTAACAAGAACTATTCTTGAAACAAAATGACACAAAGGTTTAAAAAAGCAGAATAGGAGACTTATTTTGCTAGGACTACTTAAACCAAGTATCACAAATTGGGTAACTAAAGAAAAGAAATGGATTCTTTCACAGTTCTGGAGGGTAGAAATCAGATCAATTTCTCATCAGGACCATGCTTCCTCAAACTCTAGACAGAATCTTTTTTAGTTTTTTTTTGGAAAAA
Source organism: Xerus rutilus (assembly GCA_028644305.1). NCBI lineage: Eukaryota > Metazoa > Chordata > Mammalia > Rodentia > Sciuridae > Xerus > Xerus rutilus. The sequence continues at coordinate 59,197,182 of CM053402.1, forward strand.
AAAAAGGATTGAACTCAGGGACACTTCATCACCAAGTCACATCCTCAGCCCTGTTTTGTATTTTATTTAGAGACAGAGTCTCATTGAGTTGCTTAGTGCCTCACGTTTTGCTGAGGCTGGCTTTGAACTTGTGATCTTCCTGCCTTAGCCTACCAAGCTGCTGGGATTATAGGTGTGCACCATCTCACCTGGTGTAGTTAGCTTTTTCACTGCTATGATTAAAAGACCTGACCAGTACAATTGTAGAGGAGGAAAAGTTTATTTGAGGCCTCACAGTTTCAGAGGTCTCGCTCGGTCCATGGACAGCTGGCTCAAGGTGAGGTAGAACATCATGGTGGAAGAGTGTAGTGGCAGGGAAGCAGCTCACATGATGATCTGAAAGCAGAAAGAGAGACTCTACTCATCAGATACAAAATATATACCCCAAAGGCATGCCCTCAATGCCCCACCTCCTCCAGCCACACCCTACCTACCTTCAGTTTCCACTCAGTTAATTCCATCATGGGATTAATTCACTGATTAAATTAAGGCTCTCATAACCCAATTATTTCTCCTCTAAACTTCCTTGCATTGTCACACACATGAACTTTTGGGGAACACCTCACATCTAAACCATAGCAGAATTCTTCCTTGCCTCTTTCTAACTTCTGGTCATTGCCAGCAATTCTTGGTGTTCCTGGACTTGCCAGCTGCATCACTTCAGTTTCTGCCTCTCTTCTCACAGGTGCATTCTATTGTGTCTATGTCCAGATTTCCACATTTGATTAGGGACCAACCTTAAAATATGAGCTCATTTTAATTTGATTAAATCTGCAAAGACCTTCTTTCCAAACAAAGTCACATTCATAGGTTATGGGGATTAGGACTTCAGTTTGGACACAGTTCAATCCATAATAGACATTCTGAGTAAAGATGATGAAATAAATCTAAATCATCTTTCCCGACTACCTAATCAAATGAAGGGTATAACATTTCACCAGCGACACTGAAATAAAGAAATTAAACTTCAACCACAAATTGCTAACAGCCAAAGAGAAAAATAGACAATATGCCTGAGGTGTATCACTGTTCTTAACCCCATCTCAATTCCAGAAGCAATAAAAAGAAGAATTAGTTAAATCCTGTAAATTTTTTGTAATGCTCTGCAGTCTGGAGTGATGTTACGAGAAGAAAGTGCATTTTGGAACAGCTTAGGAAAAACCCTTCAGAATAGATTCCCTTGGGATCACAGCAGAGGCTGGAAGGTTTGCCAGGTTCATGCCAGGACACTGAAGGCATTGAAGCTTACCTGAATTGGATAATTTTCTGACTGGTAATATGAGCCCTAGCATGAGACATTCAAAGAAATATGCTCAGAAGAAAGTATATAAACCATATATTTCAGAAGAGATGTATCTGTCACAAAGGAAATTTCTTTCTTTTCTGCCTCTTCCCTCTGTGATAACAGAAAAGTGATGTGGTTAACACCTAGTCACCAAACAGTTGTTAGAGTGGAGTCGGGTGGCATTCCCATTGGTACTAGATCAGGTAGGATGGTGTAAAGGAGAAATAACTCATACCATATCAGAGCAAATAGAGCTTTTAGGTGTCACTTCCCAAGTTAAACATGAGCAGTGTGCAGGGTAGTGCTTGGCAACTATATAAATACACTATAAAGGGGCTGGGGTTGTGGCTCAGTGGTAGAGCGCCTGCCTTGCATGCGTGAGGCACTGGGTTCGATCCTCAGCACCACATACAAAATACATAAATAAATAAAATAAAGGTTTGGAAAAAATATTAAAATAAATAAATAAATAAATACACCATAAAGGAAAAAAAAATGCAGGTCTCAGAAAAAGCTAGACAATAGGAAAGTAAAATCAAGGAATAGAGCATAGTTTCCAAAAAAGTATTATCCTGGCTTTCATATTTAAAATTACAGCTTTGAGCCGGGCGCGGTGGCTCAAGCCTGTAATCCCAGCACTTAGGGAGGCTGAGACAGGAGAATCGCGAGTTCAAAGCCAGCTTCAGCAGTGGCGAGGTGCTAAGCAAGCAACTCAGTGAGACCCTGTCTCTACATAAAACACAAAAAAATAGGGCTGGGGATGTGGCTCAGTGGTCGAGTGCCCAGTACCAAAAAATAAAATAAAATAAAATAAAATTACAGCTTTGTATTCCTGTACACATACAAATATACACATTCTCTCATCATCTACCAACTGTGTATCTATGGTCTGCTTTGCCTCTTTTCAGTAGAACGTATGCTGTATGAGAGTAAGGATTTGTGTTTATTTTGTGCTCTTTTCAGTCTACATCCTATAAGGTTGCCACTGTTATGGTGTGGGGTGGGGAGGTGGCAGGGTATCATAGCTTTTCTTAGTATACAGCCCGTCTGAAAAATGAATCACTGGCATAGAAGAAATCTCAGTAAAAGCAGGGAAAAAGATTCAAGGATTTGGAGAAAAAACCAAAGCTCTATTAGACTAAAGGAGTTAAGAAAGATTATTAATATTCAGAAAGTACTAAACCCAAAAAGAGGTATTTAGAAACTGACTTGCAAGAAAAATAATCTGAAATAATAGAACTAAATTTTTAGACTAAAGGCCACATTAGACTGTTCTACCTAAAACAACAAAACAATTCATATAAGATACATAAGTAATCCAGTATGGTACCTTTTAGCAATGTGAATGACATTTGTACACCACATATCAAATCCTTTGGGAGAATTTCACAACTTAATCATATTTGTTAGAAAACCAGAACATTTGAAAATAAATGAGCCGAAATTTCAACTCAAGGAAATGGTAAGATTAGAAGTGAATGAAATTAACAGAGATGAGAGAAGAGGGATGGAGCCGAAATTTCAACTCAAGGAAATGGTAAGATTAGAAGTGAATGAAATTAACAGATATGAGAGAAGAGGGATGGAGTCAGTATAAAAAGCGAGGGGTGAGGGAGAGATGAGCACCTGAGATTTCAGTTTCAAATATCTAATTTTCATGACCATATAGGAGAAGAGTGGTAGATGTGAATATTGTTACAAACTTTATGTAGTATTTGGTAGTACCCATTGAAATAAGTGTTTATATCTTTTGACCTCAGCAGTTTCACTCTACAGAATCTGTCCTATGTAAGTGTTTACATAAGGCTAATAAGGATGTTAATAAGAGCATTGTTTTTAATGACAAAAATTGCTGACAATCTACATTTATTCATTGTGTAGCCTTTCACAAAATGAATAGATCTGTGTATGACATGAACTGACAAAACAAGTTGCAGTACATTTCATATTTATTAAAAAATGGGTCAAATATTAAGTAGTAGACATGTTTTAAATATCATATACCTACTGTAGATGTATCTGTATAAAATATTTATCTTTTATATATGTGCATATGTATATATTTCTAGTGTATGTCTTACATGAATTGATTGGGTCTTGGAGTAATACCTGAGGACCTATTTAAGCCTTTTCAGGAATTCTGATCCTAGCCTGGATTTGAGAATCATTGAAATGTTGTATTTCCTCAGCTAAAATACCCTTTTTCTTTTCTGTAGGGCCTGGAAATTTGCACTACAAGATTCCAGAACAAACACAGTAAGTTACTAAGGGCAATCGCCAGTAATTTTTTTTACATCCTGTGTCTTGTGTTACAAATTGGAAAATAGGGGGTTGGGAAAGGGAATTGGGGAAGATAGGGCTTTCCTGCTTATTCAGCCATGAATGAGCAGAGCAGGGCAGGATACTTTTCACTGACGATGGTTGTGCTAGGTTGTGCCAAATGTTTGGGCAGAAGGAACTATCTTCACTTAGGTGTGCAAGTTCCAGTATTATTTTCTAGAAATGTTTGTGTATTTTAAACTTTGCAGTACCTTGAATTCTGCTGTGGAAAAGGCTCAAAAAGAACTATAGCTTTTTTTTTTTTTTTTTTTTTTTTTTTTAATGCATAGAATCTTAGCTTTGTGAAACCAAAGCAGTTTGGGTAGTTACACTTGTCTGTAGTTCTGTTTCTGATCTCAAGAGGCCACAGAGGTAGTGAGCCCATTTGTAGAGCTTAGTAATGCTACCTTTGTGTCTGTCAGGGAGTTAAGGAAACATGACCTCTCTGGCCAGTGTTTTCATTCTTCCGATGTGATTTTAGTTTTCTCTTTATCTCTGTAAAAAGAAAAGAAAAAGTAGATAAGGCTTGCAAAAGAATTTGGGCATGAGGGAAAAGAAAGTAAAGACTTAATAGCTAAATGTCATTGTTTTCTCAAGACAGTTCTTTTCCCCAAGGCTACTTTGCAGCTCCAGTTACTTTTTTTTTTCCATGAAAGTCCTCTTTTTGGGTGACTTTTAGTATGAACCATATAGTTAGGGGCAAGATCCCAAAGTGATTCTTTGTATAGAATTTTTGGGGCATGTGTGCATGTGTATGCACATGCGTGCACACTGGGGATTAAACCCAGGGCTTTAAGCTTGTGAGGTACCTGCTCTTCCAAATGAACTACACCCCCAGTCCTGTATGGGTCTTTTTAAAGAACTGACATTTTTTTCTTTTCTGCTGGGGGGTAATTTAAAGAATTTTTGTTTGTTTTAATGCAGAAATAGACTATGTGTAGGATATGTCTCAGACTGCTGGAGTTTAGACTGTGAACATGATTGTCAAGTGGTGCGGTATAAGGCATTAAATAACAATGGTACCTCTGGGGCCTTTCTGGATAGTGAAAGGTATATTCCTGCTAGGGGTCAAGCAGGGACCAATTTGCTTCTGAACTGAGAGGACATCTTCACGGGTCAGTTGTCTCTGCTGGATCAGTAGAAGTTTTTCTACTTGTCAGATAGCTGTAACTTTTGTCCTTTAACTTTTTATTTGCTAAATAAATGACATGCTCTTATCCCCTACTGTCCTTTCTCACACAGGCTTACGTTGGCTCAGCAGTCCTTTCCGAGGAGACAGTTGTGGCTGCTTCGCCCCCTCCATACACAGCCTATGCTGCACCAACTCCTGAGGTATGGAGCAAACCTGAGCAGGAGACCATTCGTATGCTGGAAATTTGGGATTGAACGCAGAGGTGCTTAACCACTGAGTGACATCCCCAGTCCTTTTTATTTTTTATTTTGAGACAGGATCTTACCAAGTTGCTTAGGGCCTCACTAAATTGCTGAGGCTAGCTTTGAACTTGGAATCCTCTTGCCTCAGCCTCCAAAGCCACTGGGATTACATGTGTGTGCCACCATACGTGGCTTGGGTATGTAATTTTTTGTTGTGTGAAATATGCCTGCTTTTATTCTTAAACTTTACATTTTAAAATAATTGCAATTCACAAGAAATTATGAAGATAGTATAGTCTTACGTAATTTTCAACCATATTCTCTAGATGTTATGAATTAAATAACATCAAAGCCAGGAATTTAAACCAGTGCAGTATTTATGTCCAATCCTATGTTATTTTATCATATAAGTAGACTTATGTATAACTGCCATCTCAGTCAAGACACAAAATTCTTCACAGTATATGCCTGTGGTGACACCCTTTTATAGTCATACCCTCCCTACTTCCCTGACTCCTATCAACCACTGGTTTGTTCTCCATCTCTAGAATTTTGTCATTTCAACAATGTTATATAAACAGAATCATACAGCATATAATCTTTTGAGTTTGTTATTTTACATTCAACCTAATGCTCTTGATAAAAGATACATCCATGTTTATGTATTATTTGTCTGTTCCATTTTATTATTGTGTAGTATTCTTTTTTTTTTTTTGGTACCGAGGATTGAACTCAGGGGTACTCTACATTGAGCCACATCCCCAGCCCTATTTTGTGTTTTATGTAGAGACAGGGTCTCACTGAGTTGCTTAGCGCCTCGCCATTGCTGAGGCTGGCTTTGAACTTGCGATTCTCCTGTCTCAGCCACCCTAAGTACTGGGATTACAGGCGTGTGCCACCGCGCCCGGCTTGTTGTGTAGTATTCTATGGTATGGATCTTTCACATTTTGCATTGAGTGACATTAACTTATGGTGGGACATTTTGGTTGTTTCCAGTGTTTTACTTTTTTTTTTTGGTACTGGAGATCGAACTCAGGGGCACTCGACCACTGAGCCACATCCCCAGCCCTATTTTGTGTTTTATGTAGAGACAGGGTCTCACTGAGTTGCTTAGCGCCTTGCCATTGCTGAGGCTGGCTTTGAACTCAGGATTCTCCTGTTTCAGTCTCCCTAAGTGCTGGGATTACAGGCTTGCGCCACCGCGCCTGGCTCAGTGTTTGACTTTTATGTATGAAACTACCCTGAACACTTATGTTCAAGTTGCCATGCAAACAAAAGATTTTATTTCTCTGGGGTAAATGCCCAAATACGCAGTTGCTGGGTTATATGTATGGCAAGTATATGTTTAGTTTAAAAAATAAAATCCTAACAAACGTATTTCTAGTGATTGCCATTTTTACTTTCCTACCAGTGATATCTAAGTGATTCATCTTCTGTGATCCTTACCAGCCATTGAAATTGTCATTATTTTTTATGTTAGTTGTTTTGATGTGTGTAGTGATGTCTCATTGTGGTTTTAATTTGCATTTCCTTAGTTGATAGTGATGTTTAACAACTTTTCTTTTGCTTATTTGCCATCTGTGTATCCTCTTAAGTGGAATGTTTCTTTTTGTCTTTTTTATCAGTTTTTCTAATGGTATTGTAATTTTTTTTTTTTCTTGATACTGGAGATTGAACTCAGGGGCACTTGACCACTGAGCCACATCCCCAGCCCTATTTTGTGTTTTATGTAGAGACAGGATCTCATTGAGTTGCTTAGCGCCTCGCCATTGCTGAGGCTGGTTTTGAACTCGCGATTCTCCTGTCTTAGCCTCCCTAAGTGCTGGGATTACAGGCTTGCACCACCGTGCCCGGCTGGTATTATAATTTTTAACATTGAGCTTTAAGAGGTTCTGTGTATATGTTTAAGATATGAATCCTTTGTCAGATATGTGGCCTATATCTTGTCTTTTTATCCTCTTACTGAGGCCTTTCACAGAGCAATTTTGATGCATTCTAGTTCATCCATTTTTCCTTTTCTGAATCATCCTTTTGTTGTCATGGCTGACACTTCACTCAACCCAAGTTACCCAAGATTCTCTTGTGTTATTCTCTGTAAATTTTATATTCTTAGATTTTACACTTAAGGATTTGATCTACTTTGAGTTTTTTCCTTACAATCTTTTTTTTTTTTTTGGTATTGTTTTATTAGAGCTTTATAGTTACACATTGTAGTTGGGTTCATCCCAACAAACTTATACATGCATGGAATTTAATTTCAGTTCATGACTCCCTCCTTTTCTCTCTTATATCCTCCTTCCCCTCTCCTATTCTCCTTCCTCTACTAGACTTCCTTTTATTTGTCTGCTTATATTTGATTGGTTCTTTCTACCTATGCATAAAGGTGAAGTTCCCTGTGGTATATTTATATGCACCTAACATGAGTTTTTAAGAATTCATTTTGCATTGCCCTTCTTTACCCATTCCTACATTCTGCTTTTCAGTTTCTTTCTTCTACATGACTGATCTTCCCTTTATCTTGATGTTGCCCTATTTTCCCTCCTCTTTTCCTTTATTTTAATCCTTTATTTTATTTTTATGTGATGCTGAGGATCGAACCCAGTGCCTCGTGTGCTAGGCGAGCACTCTACCACTGAGCCGTAAGCCCAGCCCCGTACCACAATTTCTTAATCCATTTATCTATTGACAGGCATCTGGGTTGATTCCATAATTTAGCTATTGTGAATTGTGTTGCTGTAAACATTGAGGTAGCTCTATCACTATAGTATGCCAATTTTAAATCTCTGGGGAAAATATCAAGGATTGGGACGTCTGGGTGATACAGTGGTTCCATACTGGAATCTCTTTACTGCTTTCTGGAGTGGTTATACTGGTCTGCAGTCTCACCAACAATGTACAAGTGTAACTTTTCTTTTGGTACCAGGGATTGAACTCAGGGGTACTTGACCATGGAGCCACATCCCCAGCCCTATTTTGTGTTTTAGGTGGAGACAGGGTCTCACTGAGTTGCTTAGCACCTCACTGTTGCTGAGGCTGGCTTTGAACTCGCGATTCTCCTGTCTCAGCCTCCCTAAGTGCTGGGATTACAGGTGTGCGCCACCATGCCCAGCTCAAGTGTAACCTTTTTTGCCACAACCTTGTCAGCATTTATTTTTGTTTGTATTCTTGATCATTGCCATTCTGACTCAAGTGAGGTGAAATCTTAGTGTAGTTTAATTTGCATTTCCCTGATTATTAGAGATGCTGAACATTTTTCATATATTTGCTGGCCATGTTTGTTTCTTCTTCTGGAAGTTTTTGTTTAGTTCTTTTGCTCATTTATTGATTGGGTTATTTGCTTTTGTTGTTAAGTTTTTTGAGTTCTCTGTATATTCTGGAGATTAATCCCCTATTGGAGGAGCACCTGGCCAAGATTTTCTCCCATTTGTAGGCTCTCTCTTCACATTCTTAATCTTTTTCTTTGCTGTGCAGTAGCTTTTTAGTTTGATGGCATCCCACTTATTGATTCTTGGTTTTATTTCTTGTGCTTTAGGGGTCTTTTTAAGGAAGTCATTGCTAGCATCTATATGATGGAGTGTTAAGCCTATGTTTTCTTCTGTTAGTTAAGGTTTCTGGTCTAATTCCTAAGTCTTTGATTCATTTTGATCTGAGTTTTGTTCAGAAGTCTAATTTAATTTTTTTTACACAAAGCTATCTAGTTTTCCTAGCACCATTGGTTAAAAAGGCTGTGTTTTCTCCAAAATATATTTTTGGTACTTTTGTCAAATATCAGACGGCTGTAGGTATGTGGATTTGTCTCTGTGTCTATTCTGTTCCATTGGTCTTTATGTTTATTTTGATGCCAATACCATGCTGTTTTTGTTACTACAGCTCTGTATTATAATTTCAGATCAGGTGTTGTGATGCCTCCTGCTTTGTTTTTCTTGCGTAGTATTGCTTCAGCTATTCTGGGTCTTTCTTCTAAATGAATTTAAGAATTCTCTTTTCTAATTCTGTGAAGAATGGCATTGGTATTTTGTAGAGGATTGCATTGAATCTATATATTGCTTTTGGTAGTATGGACATTTTGACAAGATTAATTCTGCCTGTCCAAGAACATGGGTTGTTATTTCATCTTCTAAAGTCTCCTTCAATTTTTTTCTGCAGTGTTTTATGATTTTCACTGTAAAGCTCTTTTACCTACTTGCTTAGATTAATTCCCAAAGTGTGTGTGTGTGTGTTTAATAGTGAATGCGTGTGTGGTTAATTGTGAATGGGATGGTTTTCCTAATTTCTTCCTTGGCTGAATTACTGTTGAAGTATAGGAAAACTGTTGATTTATGGGTGTTGATCTTGTATCTTTGCAACTTTGCTCATTTATAAGCTCAAGAAGTATTCTGGTGGAGTTTTTTGGGTTTTCTAGATATATAGGATCATATTGTTGGCAAACAGAGATAGGTTGATGACTTCTTTTCCTATTTGTATTCCTTTAATTTACTTTTCTTGCCTGATTATTCTGGCTAATGTTTCGATGACTATATTGAATAAGAGTGGTAAGAGTAGACAGCCATATCTTATTCCTTATTTTAGAGGAAATGCTTTTAGTTTTTCTTCATTTAGTATGATGTCCACTTTGGCATTGTCATAAATGGCCTTTAACATGTTGAGGTAAATTTTTTGATTACCTAGATTTTCTAGCGTTTTTAATGTGAATTGGTGATGGATTTTATCAGAGGTCTTTTCTGTATCTGTTGAGTTGATAATGTGATTCTTGTCCTTAATTCTGTTTGAGTGAGGAATTACATTTATTGATTTGAATATGTTGAACCAAGCTCGCATCCTTGGAATGAAACGGACAGGTTTATAGTTTATTATGTTTTTTATGTGTTTTGCTAATATTTTATTGAAGATTTTTGCATTGATATTCATCAGGGATACTGGCCTATAGTTTTCTTTCCTTGATGTACTTTGTCAGGTATTATGATTATACTGGCTTCATAGAATGTATTTGGAGTGTTCCCTCTCTTTTGATATCATGGAATAATTTGAGAAAGACTGGTGTTCTGTGAGGTCTGATAGAACTCAGTATCCATCTGGTCCTAGGCTTTTCTTTTTTGGAAAGCTTTTAATTGCTGCTTCAATTTTATTACTTGATATTGGTTTGTTTAGGTTTTCTCTATCTTCCTAATTCAATTTTGATAGGTCATATATTTCTAAAATTTTATCAATGTCTTTCAGATTTTCCAGTTTATTGGAGTATAATTTTCAAATTAGATTCTGATAATTTTTTATATTTCAAAAGGATCTGTGGTAATAGCTTCTTTTTCATCTATGATCTTATTGATTTGGGTTTTCTTTCTTTTGGTTAGTTCATCTAAGAGTTTGTCAATCTTATTTTTCAAATAATCAACTCTTTGTTGCGTTGATCCTGCGTATTGTTTTCTTATGCTCAGTCTCATTGATTTTGGCTCTGATCTTAATTATTTCCTGTCTTCTAGTGGTTTTGTGGTTAATTTGTTGTTTTTTTGGGGGGGGGGTACTGGTGATTAAACTCAGGGGTACTTGACCAATGAGCTACATCCCCAGCCCTATTTTGTGTTTTATGTAGAGTCAGGATCTCATTGGGTTTTTTAGTGTCTTGCCATTGCTGAGGCTGGCTTTGAACTTGTGATTCTCCTGTCTCAGCCTCCCAAAGTGCTGAGATTACAGGTGTGCACCACCGTGCCCAGTTTGTTGTTCTTTTTTCTAAGGCTTTGAGGTGAGGTATATTTATTTGGGATATCTCTAATTTTTAATGTACGCACTCAAGGCAGGTGATTTTCCTCTTAGAACTGCTTTCATACTGTCCCAGAGGTTTTGATTTGTTGTATCTCTGTTCTTCATTTCTAAGAATTTATTTTTCTAATTGTTCTCTCAATCCTTTCATTTAAGAGAATGTTATTCAATTTCCATGAGTTCATGTGGTTTCCATTATTTTTCTTGCGATTGATTTCTATTTTCATTCCATTGTAGTCTGATAGGATACATGGGATTATATATTTTTTATTTTTTTGTCTTTGCTAAGATTGCCTTGGTGGCCTAGAATATGATCTATTTTGGAAAAAGTTCCATGCATTGCTAAGAAGATAAAATTCAGCTGTTTGGAGATGGAATATTCTGTAGATGTTCATTAGGCCATTTGATTTATAGTGTTATTTAGGTTGGAGATATCTTCATTGATTTTATGTTTTGATGACTTGTCTGTTGTTGATAAGGGTGTGTTCAAATCACCTTGTATTGCTGTGTTGTAGTCTATCTGGTATTTAAAGTCGTGGAGTATTTTTTTTAAATCACATTTTTATTTAATCGAATATATCAAAATATTATTTTTAAAGTATAATCAATTTTAAATATATATTTTTTCCATTTTTTAAAAAATTATTCTTATTAGGTATACATGACAGCAGAATGCATTTTGATTCATTGTACACAAATGGAGCATAGCTTTTCATTTCTCTGGTTGTACACAATATAGAGTTATACCATATGTGCAGCCATACATGTACCTAGGGCATTGTTGTCCATCTCATTCCACCATCTTTCCTGCCCCCATGTCCCATCCCTTCTCCTCCCTCCCCTTTGACTAAAGTTTCTTCATGCCCGCTCCCCCATTACGGATCAGCATCCACTTATCAGAGAGAACATTCGGCCTTTCGTTTTTTAGTACTGGCTTACTTTACTTAGCATGATATTCTCCAACTCCATCCATTTACCTGCAAATGCCATAATTTTATTCTTTTATTGCTGAGTAATATTCCATTATGTATATATACCACATTTTCTTTATCCATTCATCTATTGAAGGTTATATAGATTGGTTCCTCAGTTTAGCTATTGTGAATTGAGCTGCTATAAACATTGAAGTGGCTGCATCACAGTAGTTTGTTGTTTTGGGTATACACTGAGGAGTGGGATAGCTGGGTCAAATGCTAGTTCCATTCCAACTTTTTCTAAGGAATCTCCATACTGCTTTCCAGATTGGTCATAACAATTTACAGTCTCACCAGCAATATATGAGTGTGCCTTTTCCTCCACATCCTCACCAACACTTATTGTTATTTGTATTTTTGATAAATGCCATTCTGATAAAGTCATGGAGTATTTTTTTTTTTAAAAATGAAATTGAGTACGTTGACAACTGGGGCGTAGATGTTTACTATGATTATATATTCTTGTTGGATTATTTCCTTTACCAGGATGTAGTGGCCTTCTTTGTCTCTTCTGATTAATTTTTGTTTGAAATCTGCTTTGTCAGATGTGAGAATAGCTACTCCTACTTGTTTTTGCGGTCTGTATACATTGATATTTCCTTCTATCCGTTTTATTTTTTATTTTGAGATAAGGTCTTGCTAAGTCCTTAGGGACTTGCTAAGTTGCTGAAGTTGGTCTCAAACTTGAGATCCTCCTGCCTCAGCCTCCCGAGTTGTTGTAATTACAGATGTGTGCCGCCATGCCTGGCTCTGGGGATGTCTTTGCCTATGAGTCTCTTGTAAATAACATATAGTTTGACCTTGTTTTTTGATCTATTCTGCTAATCTGTGTCTTTTAGGTTTTAGTATGGATATGTATTTGTGGTTTTCTGCCATTTTATTTTTTTGCTATATTTTATCCTGTCTTGATTCTCATTTAGTGGATCATTCTTCTGTTGAACTTCCTCTGTGAGCTTTGGGAATTGTTTTTCATTCCTCTGTGTACAGTTCATCTTTCAGAATTAGTTGAGTGCTGGCTTGGTGTTCATGAATTCTTTTAGTTTATTCTTGTCATGGAAAGTTTTTATTTTCCCCTCACATTTGTAACTGAGTTTTGCCAGGTATGGTAACCTTGGCTGGCTGTTGTTTTGTTTTAGGCCCTCCTTGATTTTAGGGTCTGAACCAAGAAATCAGAATTAAGCTTTATTTGTTTGCCTCTAAAAGTGACTTGATGTTTTCACTTGTGCATCATTTGAGGTGGATTCCTTTACCTTTTTTCCATGTGTCCTTTTGTGCATAATTATTTACTTGTTCTGAGACTTCTGTTTTTGATATATGAGGACCTGAGTTTCCTCTCTGATTGTTCCTCATTGAGTTCTTCTAATTGGGTTGAAGCTTTTGTCTCCTAAGTTAATTTTTGTTAAGGTATATGTCTTTCTGAGTTCTCAATTCTGTTCCCTTTACATGTTTATCTTCCTCTGATACTATGCAGTTCTAATTATTACAACTATATATAGTAATGAGTCTTGATATTGAGTGGACTGACCATACCTCATCCCCTTTTGTTCTTCCCTTTGAAATTATTTTAGTTATTCTTGTTCCGTTAGCTTTCCATGTAAAGTAGAATCAGTTTATATCTACTACAAAATCTTGCAAGGCTTTTGACAGAAATTGCTTTAAATATGCATATCATGTTTGTTTGAAGAGAAAATAACATCTTTACTGCGTTAGTCTCCCAGTCCATGAACGTAGACTGCCTCTCTATTTAGATCCTCTGATTTTTTTTTCACTAGCACTTTGTAATTTTCAGTATAACAATCTTGTTTTGTTAGGTTTATAAGTACTTCATCTTTTTTGAGTAGTAATATGTGGTATTGTATTTTTAATTTTAGTTTTCCAATGTTTATTGCTAGTATATAGAATACAGTTGATTTTTGTATATTGATATTGTAGCATGTAAGCTTACTAAACACACATTGTTTTTTATATAGATTCCTTGGGATTATACTTCATAGACAATTATGTCATGTTCAAATAAGGGGAGTTGTATGTATTTTCTTCTACTCTGTATGCCTTCTATTTTTTTTCCTTGCCTTACTGCCTTGGCTAGACTTCCAATATGATGTTGAACAATAGTAATGACACTATTGTTTCTGATTTGGGGGGGAATAGTTCAGTTTTAAATATGCACTCATTTAGTATGAATTTAGATTTAATTCAGTAATTATTATTGTATTTAGTAAGTATTTAATTCAATTTTAAGTATGACTTCAGTACTATTTAATGTGTTCATTTAGTATGATCTTAGTTGGAGGTTTTTTGTGGTTTCTTCTTTTTTTTTTTTTGAGATACCAGGGAATTGAACTTAGGGGCATTCTGCCACTGAACTATATACCCAACCCTTTTAAATAAATTAAAATAAATCATTTTGAGACAGAGTTTCACTAAGTTGTGTGGACTGGCCTTGAACTTGGGATTCTCCTTCCTCAGCTGGGATTAGAGAAGTGTGCACCTGTACCCAGCTATATCTATATCTATCTATCTATCCATCCATCTATATAGCAGAATTGAGGAAGTTTACTCTTTTTTTATAGTATTCTGAGAGTTTTTATCATGAATGGGTGTTAGACATTGTTAAATACTTATCCCATACCAATTGATATGGTATTTTTTTCTTTTAGCTCACTTATTTGATGGATTACATTTATTTTCAAGTATTGAACCAGCTTTCATTTTCTAGAATAAATCCCACTAGGTCATGGTGTTTATTTATTTTTGCAGAATTCTCTTTGCTAATGTTTTTTTTTGAGGATTGTTGCGTCTACATTAATGATGGATAGTGATATATAATTTTTGGTTTACTTTCTTTTATTTGTTTAATTATTGGCTTTAATAGAAGAAATCATAAATAGTTCCCTTCTCTTCTGTTTTTTGGAAGAAATTGTTTAGAATTGGTTTGATTTGGTGAAACTGTTTGGATCCGGAGATTTTGGGGAGAGATTTTAAGTCACAGATTGTTTTATTAATGGTTATAGGACTAGTAAAATTCTGTTTCATATAGAATGGGTTGAAGAATTGGTCCTTTTAATACAAGTTGTCTAATGCATGTTGAGTTCTTCATAGTATTTTCTTACCTTTGTGATGTCCACAGTGTAAAGATTAGACGACCAGGGAGAAGATGAATTTAAGCCACTTGGCAAGGCTTTATTGGAATACACGGCCCCTGTCCAGTCCTTCCTGGATAGGTCAGGAAAACCCACTGATTGACAGGAGGCGTGTCCACTGGTGGCATTAGGCTTGCTGCTGCTCCGCAGCTGCTGACCGGTTCCCCTAATTGGACATTTTGGACCCTGACCAGACCTAACATCCTGGCCTTTTTGGTGATATAGAACAGCAGATTCTGTCTGGCTACTTCATGCGGGATTGGGGCGTCGAGAGATGGGGTGCAGCCGGGGCATTGGTCAGGCAGGGAGGCAGACGTAGGGGTGTGGGAGCCTCTGGTTGTCAGTCATGTTGCTTGAATGTAGAAACATCACCTGTGGGTAGGAACAGAAGCTTGGGAGAGATTACTGATTAGCAGAAAAAGAAGGGAGGCTGCTGAGAAATTTTGAGTTTGGTGGGAGTCCAGCGTGATGGGAGTTCAAGGCTGGTCTATTCAGTAATGAGATCTGTTTAAGTTTTTAAGTAGTGGTTACTGCATAATCAAGTCGTCTTGCCTTAGCCCAGAGGCAGTGAATGGGGGCCAACGAGAGCTCTACTATCACCAGTAGAAAGATGGCTCTTTTTGCCCTAGAATGGGAGGTGGTACAAGTCATGGTAATTTAGCCTCATTGTACAGTTAAGTCCCTATAACAAGGCTGGAGAGGACAAGGCATATAAACATAGTGTTTAGTTTTTAATGTCACAGATGTCTATCTTTAAATTATTTTAAATGCCCAGGAACGGCTGTGTTTTTGGTTTTGCTAGGTGTTTAAGATGAAACAAGTCAAATTGACTTTTGTTCTTACCGATTGTTAAGAGTCGCCTTTTGTTTTCCTGGGAGGCATCCTTGAGGAACTTGAAGGCAGCACGTTAGCTCTGCTAGTGCCATCTGCGTTAGGACAGGTCAAGGTCTGGCGAGGTCTGGTGCTGATGCGGCTTCCCTGGGAAGCCTGAGGAACAGTTTCCCCCTTTTCGGTGACCTTCCTCTTCATCGTATGGTATTTGATTGGCTCTTTAATTCTCTAATGGTCTCAGAAATCTCCTTGATCAGGAGGTCCTGCAGCCCAGAGATGTAGAGCGCTCCAGAGAGGTTCCCTCATTCCTTGGATTCAGGTTGACTCAAAGGGCAAAAGCCAAATACTGGCTTTTTTGGCCCTTTAATTTAATTTTAGTTTTTAAGTCTTGATCTTAAACACTCAGCAAGCCAATCTCACCAGTTATAAAGTAAGGGTACTGGGCTTTAACTTTAAGGTCTATCTTATAGGTGGTGGCTGATCTATCTTAAAATAATTTGGGTTGGTTGTTCTTGAAGTAGTACCTCTGTAAAACATTTACAGGCAATAGTTAAAGTTTCTGTAAAATACAACAGCAAAACATATTTAGTTTGTGTAACAGCTTTCTTAAAGTTTGGCTGAGTTATATATTACATCCCTATTTGAGATCTTAATGATCTTTACAACAAAATTAATCTTTTGAACATAACTTTAAATGAACTGGAGTCTCATCTATTTTGAAGCCATTGTAGTAAGCTGGGAGACAGAACTATCTCAGGTAAGACAGGGCTCCTTGTAAAATCTTAGCAGAATATTAAATAGATTAAGTCCTCATTTATTTAAAAGATCACTCTGATGTAAAAATAACTTAAAGCTTTATCTTATTGATGATAGGTTCAGTTATAAAACATTAAATGATATCGATACTATACAAGTTCAGTTTGAGAACATCAGCTTGATATAATGCTCTTTAAAACCTTTGACTTTAAAGTTTGTACATCTGAAGGAAATGAACACATTTAATATAAAAGTGGAACTAGTAGAACCAGAATTACATTGATGTTATTACATTAAGTTTGGTTTTGAAGGAAAATTTAGATGTTAACTTTTCGTTTAATTACAGTTGTAAACCTTAATTTTTGAAAGTTAGTTTTTCTTTTTTTTTTTTTTTTTTTTTAAATATTTATTTTTTAGTTGTAGGTGGACACAATAGCTTTATTTTATTTTTATGTGGTGCTGAGGATCGAACCCAGTGCCTCCCGCGTGCTAGGCGAGCACGCTACCACTGAGCCATAACCCCAGCCCGA
The DNA here is from genome assembly GCA_028644305.1 of Xerus rutilus. Classification (NCBI taxonomy): domain Eukaryota; kingdom Metazoa; phylum Chordata; class Mammalia; order Rodentia; family Sciuridae; genus Xerus; species Xerus rutilus. The sequence goes on from CM053402.1 coordinate 59,214,187, forward strand.
AAGTTAGTTTTTCAAGTGATAAAACCTGACAAATGTAAGAAAGTTAATAAGAGCAGAACATTGTTTTAAATTTTTATATCAGTATACTGAAGTCTAAATTGAATAAGCTTATATTAATTATAGTTAAATTAGTCATAAACATAAACCTTAGAAATTTACCCTTCATCTAGACTTTTCCTTGTAAATTTCTGAAGTTAGGCAGATTACTCCATTTCAATGATAAGAAATACCTTATATTATTTATAGTACTTTAAATGAACCATTAGAAATCTTTAAAAATTTATAAACCTTTGTGTTGAAAGAAAGGACAATTGATTTTAACTTTTAAATTAAGTTAAGTAAGCTCATATTAGTCACATGGTGGCTGTCCTCTGAGGGAAGCAGGGAAGTTTCTGTAACACAGAGAATTATTAAGGTAAGTATCTTAGGAATTCACAACTGATAGGTTAATACAGAGGCAGATGGCAAACCAATGATTTATATAGCTTAGCACCCTAGATAAGGGGGAAACTCAGGTTTTAGCATTAGGGTGCTGTTTAGATTTGAAGAAGCATAATTACCTAATCAAAGCCAAACATAGTCCAAACAAGTAAAACAAAAATAAACCTTTATGACCTCTTATTTAATTGGCTTTCAATCCTAAGATAGAATTAGGCTGGGTTAGAGAATTATATTCATTTACCATTTATGAAAATACAAGTAATTTTGTTTTTTAATGATGACAAAGCAATTTTATATCCCTTTGATAAAATTTACCATTTATGAAAACATTAAAAATGTTACCCTATGGAATTTAAAGGAATTAAAAGTATTTGGTATTGGATTTAATAGTTAACATTTTATCTAATTAACACATTTGAGTACTCAATATCAGGTCTGATTTGCTTATTTTCATTAAAAAACCAAGACATTAGACAAGCGTATTTAACAGTAACATTTTTCCTTGAAGAATTTTTTGACAATGAGATATATATTAGGCATTTTATGGACATTAACATGTTATTAGTCCTTTGATCACGTGGAAAGACTTGTGAGTTGAGTAATTTTAAAGACGTCTTTATTTTTGTTTATTTAATTTAAATTGAACCTTTTAAATCATGTGAATTAAAGGTATTTGGATCCATTTTTAATTTTAGTTTTTAATTTATGAGCTCTCATTATCTGTGCCAATTTTGATACCATGTACATGCTACATACACACACACATACACACAAAAATAGAGCATGTAAAAGGCCCTTTGAATTAAAGGTATATCTAGTCTCAGTAGAGTGTAAAAAAAACTTTTATAGTTGGATAAAATACATCTGATCAGAAGTTTCAACCTTAGCATGTAGAATGAAAGTTTTAAGTTTAAAAATGTAAGTGAAGAGTCCTAGAAAGAGAAAGAAAGCCATTGCAAGTCAGGCAGCTCAAAGACGAGCGAGCGAGAGAGTGCCCTCCCGCGAGAGCGAGCATGCTTCACTGGTCAGGCATGCAGACAGAGTGAGCGATGCATGAACGCAGGGTGGGCGGGCCCCGCCTGGGCCCCGCCCGATGCCTTCTCTGGGACGGCGCTGGGACCGAGGCCAGCTCCACCTCCCGGGAAGGCGGCGCTGCAGCTCCGAGGGAGCTGAGAGTGAGGGGAGGGTGCCGCTGCATGGCGGGCAACTCAGACACGGAGCTGCCCTTCTGAGCAGCATGGAGGCAATGAGGAATGCAGGGAGGCAGGGCAGGTGGGCTCCGCAGCAGTGGGAAAAGCAAGCCCGGCCCCAGCACCAGCCGTCTTGAGCAGCACGCGGCCGCATGAGGAAGGAGATAGAGGAGTAAATGGGAAAGGGATTTTTGTTAGCGAGAAGAACTTGAGAAGACAGAACAGATGGGAAAGGGAGAGGCGAGAGCGCAGTGAGAAGGACTTGAAAGGACAGAACAGAGGGGAAAGAAGGGAGGGGCGAGAGCACGCTTCCAACAAAGCCTTGGTGAAAGGAATTTCTGTCTGTGTCCCCATCTGGTGACAAAAATTAGCCAAATCAGTGAGGATTTGAAAGTCAAAAAGTTCCTTGTGACTTCTCAGTGGTCCCGGGGAGTGGGCGGGAACATAAATCAGCGTCCCAAAGAATGCTCACGCCCAGGGGAGAAGGGGGGGGAGGGCTGCAAGCGGAAGATTGAAGTGTCCTTCGAATCTTCCGGGGCCCGGATGGCAGACGGCGCATGGCTAGCACGGAGACTGGGAACATCTTCCCAATATACGTGGCCTCGAGCGGACAGAGCGCCCATGCACACGTGCGACTTACAGGATGGGCCCCTGGAGTGAGCGGTGGGGGTAGGGCAAGCCGAGAAGCCAGAGGAAGCGGTGGGTAGGGGGGCGCTACCTCATTCTTGTCGGTCCGGGTGAGGAAGACAGGGAGTGGCTCAGGAGTTCTCTCGGTTTAGAGAGAACTCAACCCTGGTACGGGGAGGTTCAAAGCCCGGGTTTCACGCACCATTATGTAAAGATTAGACGACCAGGGAGAAGATGAATTTAAGCCACTCAGCAAGGCTTTATTGGAATACACGCCCCTCGGCCAAATTCCCCATCCATCAGAGTGTGTCCGTGAGAAATGGCGCTGGATCTTCCGTGCACAGAGAATTTCAAGAAAACCCGATCAGGAAGGGGAGGGCTTGGGGACAGGAAGAGAAGGCCAGAGTCCTTCCTGGATAGGTCAGGAAAACCCGCTGATTGACAGGAGGCGTGTCCACTGGTGGCGTCAGGCTTGCTGCTGCTCCGCAGCTGCTGACTGGTTCCCCTAATTGGACATTTTGGACCCTGACCAGACCTAACACACAGGGTCTGCAGTGATGTATCTTTCGTTTAATTCACTTCTTGTAGATTTTTTTTTCTTTCTCCCTCTCTCTCTTTTTTTTTTATGGTGTTGAGGATGGAATTCAGGGCCTTGTGCATGCTAGGCAAGTGTTCTGCTACTGAGCCACTACCCCAGCTCTGTTTCTTTCACTTCTGATATTAGTTATTTATGTCCCCTTCCTTGATAGTTTACTTAGAAGTTTATCAATTTTACTAATTTCTTCAAAGAGTCAGCTTTTTGTTTCATTTACTTTTCTGTTCCTCAGTTTCATTGATTCTGCTCTTTTCTTTCCTTCCTTCTGTCTTCTCTCTGACATCATTTTTAGTTTGCAAAAGTTTGACTTTTGTAAAATTCACACGACCAGGAGAAGATGAATTAAGCCACTGAGCAAGGCTTTATTGGAAGGCGAGCCCTCGGACCATCTCCCCGTCCATCAGAGCGGGTCGGGAGAAATGGCACTGGATCTTTTGTGCATACAGAATTTCAAGAAAACCCGGTCAGGAAGGGGAGGGGTTGGGTACAGGAAGAGAAGGCCATAGTCCTTCCTGATGGGTTAGGAAAACTCGCTGATTGACAGGAGGCGTGTCCACTAGTGACGTCACATCTGGCTTGCAGCTCTGCTGACCAGCTTCCTTATTTGGGCATCTTGGACCCTGACCAAACCTGACAACTTTGATATGTATTTATGTGGATTTCTTTGGGTTTATCCTGTTTGGTGTTTGTTCACCCTTTTTTGCTGGGGGACTATTGGGGATTGAACTCAGGGATACTCGACCACTGAGCCACACTATCATCCCTGTTTTGTATTTTATTTAGAGACAGGGTCTCACTGAGTTGCTTAACACCTTACTTTTGCTGTGGCTGGCTTTGAACTCTCGATCCTCCTGCCTCAGGCTCCTGAGCCACTGGGATTATAGGCCTATGCCACTGTGCCAGGCTTGTTCACTTTTTTGAATGCAAAGGTTTATGCTTTGGGCTAAGTTTGAGAAATTTTAAGCCATTACTTCTTTTATTTATTTATTTTAAATACTTATTTTTTAGTTGTAGGTGGACAGAATATATTTATTTTTATTTTTATGTGATGCTGAGTCTTGAACCCGTGCCTCACACGTGCTAGGTGAGCATGCTACCACTGCGCCATAACCCCAGCCCCAAACCACTTGAATATTTTTTCAGCTTCATCGTTTCTTCTCCCCTCCTGGGATGCTGATAACATCAATGTTAGATCTAATAATAAGTCACACATGTTTCAGAGACTCTATTTATTTATTTAGTTTTACTTCATACTATTTTTTTTCCCTCCGTGTTCTTATTGGGTAACATCAATTCTTTGGGTTTATGTTTACTGATTTTCTTCTCTATTCTGTTGTTGAGCCAATTCTTTGAATTAGTTATATTGGTTTATTATAGTTTTTAGTTCTACTTTCCCATGTACATATGTGAATATGCCACAGTGAATCTCAACATTGTGTATATCCACAAGAAATTAATTTAAAAAAATAACTATGGAGCCGGATGCAGTGGCACACGCCTGTAATCCCAGCACTTTGGGAGGCTGAGACAGGGGAATCGTGAGTTCAAAGCCAGCCTCATCAACAGTGAGGCACTAAGCAACTTAGTAAGACCCCATCTTTAAATAAAACACAAAATAGGGCTGGGGATGTGGCTCAGTGGTCAAGTGCCCATGAGTTCAATCCCTGGTACCAAAAACACACAAAACAAACAAACAAAAACCATGGATAAGTGGCGGAAAGACCAGTGTAGTAGAGGGAAGGGAGCAGGGGGTGGTGGAGGGAGGCAGGGGAAGGAGCAGTACTGGGGACTGAGTTAGAACAAGATATATTCCATGCTTTTATAATTTTTGTCAAAATGGATTATACCATCATGTATAACTAGAAAAATCCAATAAAAAATAAAAGTTTAGTTTTAAAATTTTCATTTGGTTATTTTTTGTATCTTATTTTTTATTTTTGGTACTAGAGATTGAACTCAGGGGTACTCGACCACTGAGCCACATCCCTAGCCCTATTTTGTGTTTTATGTAGAGACAGGGTCTCAGTTGCCTAGCGCCTTGCTGTTGTTGAGGCTGACTTTGAACTCGCGATCCTCCGACTCAGCCTCCCAAAGTGTTGGGATTACAGGCACGTGCCACTGTGCCCAGCTATATCTTGATGTATAAAAATTTGAACACATTCTATATATCCCTTATTGATTTTCTGATTTGTGGCAGTTTCTATTTTTTCATTTATTTCACGTGTGTTCATAATTGCCCATTGAAATATTTTTATGGTTGTTGTTCTAGCTTGCTCAAATCCTTGGTTTCATTCCCTAGCACCATATAGAAAAAAAAAGTCCCTTCTAGATATGCTAACTTTTTTTTTTCGGTGTTGAAGATTGAACCTAGGGCCTCTTGCATGCTAGGTAAGTGCTACCACTGAGCTGTACTCCTGTCCTAATTCAAATGTCTTTTGTCATCTTAGTGTTGGCATCTTTTGTTGCCTTTTTTGATTCTCAAGATCTTGGTGATCCTTGGTATGAACGAGTGGTTTTCTTTTCTTTTTTTTTAAGTACTGGAGATTTAACCCAGGAACACTTTACCACTGAGCCACATCCCTAACCTTTTTTCTTTTAAGACAGGTTCTCACTGAGTTGCTTAGGGCCTCACTAAATTGCTGAGGCTGATCTTGAACTTGGAATCCTCCTGCCTCAGCCTCTGGAGCTGCTGGGATTATAGGTATTCACCACCGCACCTGGTGAACAAGTGGTTTTTGATAAAAAACTGGACATTTTAAGTATTGTAAGACTCTGGATCCTATTTAAATCTTGTATTTTTGTGGTCCTCCTAATGTGTGGGGTGGAAGTCCAGGCTGTCCTCTGGCCTTCAGTTGATACCCAGGGTACTGGGATTCATGTAAATGCAAGAGAATTGGAGTTGGGTGTCCTCTCTGAGCACGCTGTCTGGGAGGGCTTTCCCACTGCTGCTGCATAGCCTCTACTGATAGATGCCATAATTACCACTGAATCAAGCTCTCTCCCCACTAGGACTATGCTGATATCATCCCAGTGGGACAGGAGGTGTACGTTGTTTGTATTGGGCAGGTGTGGGAGTTCTGGCTCCCTATGTGGTATTTACTCACATGGTGGGAATGTCTTATCATCTGGTAGGGAGAAAATGACCAGCTCCCCACTCTGTCTTCTCTACTAGTACTTACAGGGTCAGGGAGTCCTTTTACAATCTGCCAAGCATGGGAGTTTAGAGTCTCTGCACTTGACCTTTGCTGGTGGGAATAGGGTTGAGGTTTTAGATTTTTTTGAGGCATTTGCCTAGAGTAGAGAAGCAGTCATTTTAAAAATGTTCCCTCTTGATAGGTTGCTCCTTTTCTTCTTAGGTTCTTTGGGTAGAGAGGGTTTTATTCAGGCTTTTTTTTGTCTATGTTTATTGACATTTCCAAGTTGCTGACTACTCTGTTATCCAGACAGGATATGAGGCAAGCAGGAAACCCAGGAGACCTGCCTCATGTTCTCCTTTAGATCCTGAGAATTCTAGCCAGTCTGCTGCCTTCTTTTCGCCATTCAGAGTCTACTTGTGTATAATATACAGAGATTTTAAGTGTACTTAGCAGGAGGAATGGGCCAAGAACTTCTGTCATCCAGAAGTGGAAATTCTTTCTCTTGCCTTTGTAAGATAACAGATTTAGATCCATACACAGCTCCTTTCCCTTGTAACAGAGCACTGGTCACATCAGGACAGTAATTGTCTATAAACTTGCCAGCTTCCCTGTCACCTGTGAGCTCATAAGGAAGGCTGGCCTTTTGTCTCTATTTCTTGACACATTAATGGTTCATTGGCTCAGTCATCAGAGGTGAGTCCCAGTGCTTGTTTTTGGCAATGCCCTTTCATAGGTGTATGTGGCTGAAAAACCACAGTCACTTGTTTTGGTTCTAGGCTTCAGGCATCCCTTTCCTCCAAACTGGAAGGAATTGCAAGAATTGAGTTGGGGAAAGTTCTGCATCTACGTTGGCCTCATCCAAGAAATACAGATTTTAAATAAATCTCATTATCACTTGATCCAACCTGATCATTTTACAGATGAACAAAATAAGGTTCATAGTGATTAGGTGACTTACTAAAGGTTATGTTAATGGTACAGCTGAATTGAAATCAAAATCTCTTGCAAGTCCAGTTCTCTTTTTTGTTGTATTTTTCTGCCATCACTTAAAGCCTGAAAATAGTTTTTTATTTTTATTTTTTAATAATCTTAAGCATAAATAAGGTATAACAATACTAGCTCATGTTTTCTTTGTTTTTTTTAAATTGACTTAAATTATATTGAATACAGCCTGGAGACCCAATTTTAATACATTACCAGGGGTTTCAAGATTGTATTTCTAATAACTCTATTTCTTTTTAGCAGGCATATGGCTATGGTCCATATGGTGGTGCATATCCAGCTGGAACTCAGGTTGTCTATGCTGCCAACGGCCAGGCATATGCTGTGCCCTACCAGTACCCATATGCAGGTAACTCTCATCAGCTTTCCACTCCTTATTACTTTGATTTAGTGTCTATATGTATAAGAATTTTTCTTTCTCAGCTTAAGGTTAAGTGAACTACATTTTCTGCTAGAGACCACAAATCACTCTGATATTGTACTTTTTGTGTGTCTTTTAATAAGCCTTTTGTATTTTCACACTGCTTTACAAAGCTAGAGTGGTCCTGATTTTTAACTACATTATTGTATACAGACTAGTTCCCAAGAATAGAATTTGTACTTATTGGGATTCACTTGAATCAAGAAGCAATCAAGGGCTGGCTTTGTAGCTCAGTGGTAGAGCTTTTGCCTAGCATGTGTGAGGCACTGGGTTTGAGTCTTAGCATTGCATATAAATGAAGGAAGGAAGGTAGATAGATTCATTGGCAACTGAAAAAGAGAAAGAAAAAAAAGCAATCAAAGAGGCCCATTTTAAGAGCTGGGAGGTGACCTTTCACCTATCCCCCCCCCTTTCTAGTAACATACTTGGACACTTGACACTACTGAAGTAATGCCATATTTCACAGTGAAGTAGAGACCTGAAAGGGGCTTCTACTTAATCTGGGCTTTCAATATACTTCTTTTCATTTTTTGCTACACATGAAACAAATTGCACGTGTGAAATAACTGGGCCTTTGCTGTTATCAAGTCCTGGGTCACTCTGGCAAAGGAATCCACAGAGTTGGAGGTATGAGAGGATGCTGGGTACTTTGTGAGGCTGCGTGGGTCTGGAGCTACCTTGAGGGCCCGGAGGGCAAAGCCCTTAAGCAAGGGATAAATGAGCAAGGCTATCATGAGGTTAAACAGGGACTATTATTATGCACATCACATTGACACACAGGGGCACACAGTGGTTGGTGAATGAATCAGCCTGGAGCTCCAGAGAGATGGGGATGGTGAGAGTCTACGGAAGAGGAGCTGACCATGAGCTATGAGCAAAACTAGTACATTGTCTTTACACAGAAGCAGTGGAAGGGGGAGTTGCCAACAAAAAGGTGTGAACACTGATACTGGTGTCCAGGGAAGCTAAGTAGGCCTAGGCTACTCTTAGATATGTGTCCTCGTAGGAATTAGTGTTTACTTTGATCTCTGAAAGTGGGGTTTTTTTGTGTTTTTTTTGCCTCCCCGCCCTCTGTACTGGGGATTGAACTCAGGGCATTTAACCACTGAGCCACACCCTCAGCCCTTTTTTATATTTTATTTAGAGACAGGATCTTACTGAGTTGCTCAGCACCTCACTTTTGCTGAGGCTGGCTTTGAATTCTCAATCCTCCTGCCTGAGCCTCCCAAGCCACTGGGATTACAGGCATGTGCCACTGTGCCCAGCAGATAAAGGAAGGGTTTTGAGAGTAGAAATACAGAAAGCTCATTTTACTCCTCTTTGCTTGATAACTGATGCAGATTCACCCAAAAAGCATGGACTTTGGATGATTTGGCCTTGATTGACTTTTTTTTTTTTAAATGTCAATTTAAAAACCAGTAAAATAGTAATGACATTAAATATTTGTCCATCATCTTGTGATCCTAGCACACTTATTTTTGTTTGAATTACTTTCCCCATATAAATATGTCATCCTTATAATTATATATTGCTGTAGTATTTATGTTCTGAATTTTAAATTTTACATGTTGTCCAGAGTGCTGCATAATACTCATATATTTTTAATGATTGTATGACATACTGGGTAATAGATTATTACTTAAACCTTCCAGTTTTGACTTTTTATTTTTCTTTTCCTTTTTAATCTTACTGTGTAGTGCTTTTAATGTCTTTTAACATTTTCATTTTTATTCCTGTAAGTCTTAGAATACATTTCTGTGTATTAAATTAATATGTCAAGGGGTATAGACTTTTGTTTCTTTCAATAACATTAAAAGCATGAGGCAGAGGGGCTGGGGTTGTGGCTCAGTGGTAGAGTACTTGCCTCGCTTGTGTGAGGCACTGGGTTCAAGTCTCAGCACCACATATAAATAAATAAAATAAAAATCCACTGGCAACTAAAAAAATATTTAAAAAAAAACAAAAAACATGAGCCAGGCATGGTAGGACGTGCCTATAATCCCAGAGACTTGAGATGCTGAAGTGAGAGGATCACAATAAAAAGGGCCGGAGATGTAGCTCATGTAAAAAGCACCCCTGGGTTCAATCCTCAGCTGCTCCCTTCCCCAAGAACTTGAATTATTTTGAGGGAAATTTAGGCATGAAATTTCCTGTAAAGACTGACTATTGTTATGCTCTAAAATTAAACAAAAGTTTAGAAACAATGTCTGCCTCTTCCCTATTGGCATTTTGACCATTTATGTAATAGTTATGTTATGTAATGACAAATAAGTACATTTTGGAACTTTCCAACAGCTGACTTTGGTAATGATGTGGCTTTCTGTAGGAGCAGAGATAAGCAGGAGGAATGAGAATGGCCTCCTTCCTATTCCTGCAGTGAGGGGAGCCCTCAGTGTGACCTGTGTAGGGAACACAGTTCAGATTTTCAATGGGATCTTACAAGATCTGTGTATTATGTTCTGCTAGCTGGAACTGCATAACTAGACATTTTAAAATTTATTCACCAGTTCTGAAATTTTAAGTTTTGCATTAAAAAATCACTCACATTTTTTGTTTGTTTGTTTGCAGTGCTAGGGGTTGAACCCAGGACCTTGCACATACTAGGCAAGCACTGTGCCATTGAGCTATATCCCCCAGCCCCTCTTCCCAATTATCTGAATTTTATTTTGAGACTAAGATGCCCAGACTGACCCTCAACTTGGTGATCCTCCTGCTTTCACCTCCCAAATAGCTGGAATTACAGCAGTGTGCCTTGTGCCTGGCAAGATCGTTATCTTACTTGTACTGTTACTTGTTTCTTGATCAGCCCTTAGATTTAAGATGGTCTCATTCTTCTCTGCGGCTTTGATTTCTCTCTCCTACCACCCTCTAGCATGTTTCAGGCTTTAGTGGTTACGGGTGTGTTCTATGGTCAGATTGCCTGGGTTTGCATGCCCTTACTGCCCTTAACCTCTGTGTACCTCAGTTTGCCCGTGTATAAACTGGGCATGATAATGTACTGATAGGATCACTGTGAGGATTAAGGATGTCAGTGCATATAAATGCATGTAATGCTGTAAATGTTTAAGCTGGTCAGTGCTTGGAAATACCAACCTTTGTTAATGCTGGTTTTCCTTCTGTTCTTCATCTACATGTTGATATTACTAATGGATTAATTTCTAGATCTCCTGGGGTTGAACTGTTGAAAAGAGTAGGGGATCAATGAGGGAAGTTATTAATATGTGAGCTGTATGAAAGCAAATTAGTTACTAGGCAGTGATACAGCTGTGAAGCATAGAAGGGAACAAATAATAAATTTACACTTGTCAATTTTAATCATACAAATTAAATAGTAAATTTGTTACGAGTTTGCTTTTTTAAAAATTTTCACCTCTAACATAAATATTTATTTTTTCTCACATAATTTAATCACATAAAGATGTGATTAAAAATGAAAAGCAAGTTATATTAGCAGATTTAAAGTTTAATTTAAAAACTGATTTGTATGGATACTAAGAAGCTAATTCACTTTTAAAAGGGCTTTTCCTTTCTTTTGGGCCCTCCACAGGAGTTCTTGGCTCTCCCATTGTGTGCAGGGTGTGTATCTCCATACTTTCCCCATTTATCTTTTATCCCAATAAGCATGGCATGGAAGGCTGAGGTGGAAATGAGAGGCAGGAATCTGCAGCTTTATCAGGGCTCTGCTCTTTGCAGGATTAGAATTTTTGCCCTGGTGAGCTGAAGATCTTGATTTTTCTCTCAGTGGTGTCTTGAGGGATGGAGAGCCCCTTCTTGGCAGGCCATGTGCTGAGCCTGAGGTAGAGAAAGGCTGGTATGAACTGCACTCATCTGCCTCCACCTCTCCAGAGGAAGGTGGGAAGCCAGGTGACAGGGAAATGAGCTGATCAATCAGAGAGGAGACATAGTGCTCCCATTCAAGTGAGCCATCTCAAACAACTCCTCAAAGATCTGTTTTTTCCTTCTTTTTTAGGACTTTATGGACAACAGCCTGCTAACCAAGTCATCATTCGTGAACGGTATCGAGACAATGACAGTGACCTGGCACTAGGCATGTTGGCTGGAGCAGCTACAGGCATGGCCTTAGGGTCTCTGTTCTGGGTCTTCTAGAGTCTTCAAGATCTTAATGTGCATAGCTTCTGATAATCCTGTGTGCAATAATATGATTTGCAGGGCATTTTTGTTTGTGACAAATGTTTTTAATAATAGTTTTAATAGTTCTTTGGGAAGTAGTGACCTAATAATTGTAACTAATCAAGAACCACAGAGAAGTGTTTGAACTGTGTTGTTTGGCTAAACACACTGGGGGCTCTGGCTCATTCTCAGACTTTCCTTACGGAACTCTTGGAATACTGTATTTGAACATACTTGTCTTGAAAGGCATTTTCTTTCCACAGGTATAGTGCTGAAGGGGTAATTTATTTTCATGTTGTACAATAATATAGTGATGAATGAGTGAGTGGTTGTGGCAAGGAAAACTGCAGCTTCTTTTGGTTTAACCTCAAACTTTCAAACTTCAGACCAGAATTGGCTGCATGTTACCTTAGGATTTGTGGACTGGTGAGCAGCCAGGTGGCTTCCAACAGCAGTGATGTGAGAGCCCCACACCCTGCCCTGTGGGGCTCTGTAGGCCCCCAGCAAGGTGACTGCTTAGGATGACAAGGACACTGCCCCTTTAAAAATGATGCTTCAGAAATCTGCCTAATGCTAGAGCTCCTTATTCTCCTGTTATTCCTGTATGTTTCTCGTAGTAATACTTCAAAAACATCCTACATTATAAATTAATTTGAGCCTCAGTGTTTTAAGGCTTTATCTTTAAAACTTGAAGAAGGCAGAACAGTAACAAGTGTATGGAGCTAAATTATTCAAAGATGTATTTTAAGTATCTGCTTTAAGTATGTTTATTGCTCGCTAAGCCTATTTTTCTATTTGTTGAGAAAGTAATATTAAAAGAATGGTAAGGAAAATGGAAGGAGAGCCATAGTTAAGAGTGTTTTTGCTTCAGGCCTTCTGGAGATCATACTATGTGCAGAACACTTTTCCATGGTCTGAAGGCCTGTCCTTTGGAGGAGTAGGGCACTGTGGCTGTTCAGCAAGTGCTGACATGGACTGTGGCTGGGAGAAACTTGAGTTGTAGTTGAGAAATGGGGCCTGGGGACCGAGGGATCTGCTCAAGATAGCAGTCACCCTGGCCAGGACCTTAACCTTGATTTTGTTCTACTCATGGATCAGGAACAAAACATTTTAATTTCAAGCCCCCAAATGTGTGAAGCTCCAGAAAACACAGTCCTCTCTTTCTGTCAAATACTTGTATTTTCCACATTTTGAAATACGTATTTAAAATATTTATATTTCTGTTACTTCATGTCTTAAAAACTGCTTATTATTCCTTATTATTATAAACTGCAGGCTTTAAATAGTGTGTTTTCATTAAGGTGGGTCGGCACAGGGAAGTCCCTGCTTGACACTTTGTGTGGTCCTGACTTTCAAAATACACTCCAGGAAGCACACATTCTGTTGTGATTGTGCTGGTTACACATGTGGCTCTCTTGTTTCATTACTTAGCTGGCTCCCCTCTTGATCTGTTCAGGTCTTTGAATAGATTTCCATGTAAAACCAGATGCCAAGTGGACTTAGTAGTGCCAACAGTCTGCTTTTCTAGCTATTCCTAGGGGTCTTGTTGACATGTGAGCATCCGTTTCTAGCTGAAAGGAAGATGTGATGTGTGACAACATGGTATTGATGGTTTAAAGTGTTGTTCTAACATGTAATGTTAACTTTGTATCCTATGTCATAAGAATGGCTTTTATTTGGATTGTAATCATCATTAAAGCTATATGCTTTACCTACACAATATTAAAATCAGTTTTGAATATTGCATTAGGGTGTTAATTTTGAACTTGGAGTTATTGGATAACAGGAATTCCTGAAACTAGAGAATTTTGAGTTATGCCACTTAAATGCTCTTGAAGCAAACATGTCATGTGACCCTTGGCTGCCTTGGCTAAAGAGGCTGAGGTGTGGACCAAAGTTTGGCACGTGACTCATTCTTCCCAATCCCTTCCTCCGGTCTCCTTAGCGGTAATTGAGCCTAGTAATTCCCTGTTACTAGGGACTTGATTCTGATATGAAATGTATACTGGATGTAAAGATGGGTTCAGGGACTGGGGCTGTGGCTCAGTGGTAGAGCACTTGCCTTGCATACGTGAGTCACTAGGTTCGATCCTCAGCACCACATAAAAATAAATAAATAAATAAAATAAAGATAAAAAAAAAAAGATGGGTTCAGATCTTTTATTTTCTTGGCTCCAACTCCTGTAGATGCCACCCTTTTGAGAGCTTCAGTTTTTCAGCCATATCCTTCACGTACATTGCTAAAATTAAGTTAAGAAGTGGATGAGTTGGAAAGAACTTCTTATTCATGTTTAAGTAAGCATTTTACTTCCATGTGTACTTTTATTTATATTTGATTTTTTTGAGATGGGGTTTCATTGTGTTGCCCAGACTGACCTTAAATTCATAATCCTGCCTTAGCCTCCTGAATAGCTCTAATTACAGGCATGTGCCACACCTTGCTCCATGTGTACTTTTAAATAATGATCCATGCCTGGAAGAAGTTGGCTGTTGATATTGTACATTGCTGATCTGATTGTTTTGTTAGCTGTGTTCTTTTAATTCCTTGAGTTAATTTTGGACCTTGGATAGGAAGGAAGACCTGTGGTTAGTGTCTCAGGTCCTCATTCATGAAGAAGGCCAGACTTCGTCTATGGTAGGCTCTTCATGACCCAGGTAGCCATCTGGATTTTAAGAAGCGCCTTCAGTTGAGAAAAAATGATCCAAGTTTATTTTCTGCATTGGTTTTTGATCATGTATAATCTTTTTCCTTTTCTTTGTATGTAATGATAAGGCACAATGCAGTTCTATTTTTCTCCCCGATTTAATCGTTTTTGTGATTGCTTCATGTCTCTCGTGTTCTGTTGTGTCTATACAACCCATTTCCCCCTATATATGCAAATTGTATGTTTATAAGTGAAAGTGTTAAAATATTAAATGATCATTAACCTTAAAGCGTGTTTCATTGTGACTTCTTTTGTAGAGACACACCATCAGTTTTTTCTGCTGTCACGGACAATAAGAATGGCACTTATTCAGGATCTGCTCAGTGCTAGGGAATGTTCTGTCACATCAGAAAAAATAACTCACTGAATTCTTAGAGTAACTCTGTAAGGGAGGTATTATCCAAGTTATACTCGGTGAGGCTGACGCTCAGAAGTTACACAATTTACCCAGGAACACAAAAGTAGTAAGTGCAGCCTATGTCTATATTTATTGTTAAAATGTTATTTTTCTCTGTGCTGTGTGTGTATGAGATTGTGATTTGCATGAGAACATATGGGTGGCTTGTGTGCTTACACTTTTAGGATGACTATTGGAAAACTGTTTTCTTCAACTAAATTAACCTTGGCAGTGTGTTCTTAATAACTTCTCCAATGTTTTGGGGTACATCATCGTTTTTGTTGTTCTTGTTTTTAAAAAATATTTTAAATTTCCTTTAGTTCCCAAATTACTTCCATTTCCTCTGAGTAGCTTTTTTGTTTGTCTCACTTGTTGTGTTCTGTGATTCAGTGGTGATTTCCATGCTAGAACCTCTGGTTCTCTTGGTTTTATTTTGGAGAAGAATCCTCTCATAATTTGCCTGGAAACCATTATTTCTGGGTGTGGGGCAGAGGAGGCAGTCCATACACAAGCTTCCCAGCCTGACTTTGCCCATCTTTTGTTGGGCTGACCCTCCTGCTGCCTTTGGATCTTAGGATTGGTTGACAGATTTTAAATTTTTAATGTACTTTCTTGAATAAGTTATATAAAATTAAAAAATATTTTTAGAAAAGATACATTTGGTAAAGTCTTCCATCTGCCCAGTTCAACTAATAACTTGTCTCTCACTATGAGTTCCTCTATGCGTATATAAACTAGTGCAAAGATAGATCTTTATTTTTCTCCTTTTTCCATACAAAGGTCATATGATGTAAACACCAATTAGTACTCAAACCTTGGTCTTAGAACCTTTTACAACTGTTAAAGTTTTGAGGACTCAAACATGGTTTTTCTTTTTTGGTACAAGGAATTGAACCCAGGGGCACTTAACCACTAAGCCACATCCTTAGCCCTTTGTGCTTTTTATTTTTTGTTTTGAGACAGGGTCTTACTAAGTTGCTTAGGGCCTCATTAAGTTGCTGAGGCTGGCCTGGAACTTGCAATCCTCCTGCCTTAGCCTCCCACGCTGTTGAGATTATAGGTGTGAGCCAGTGTACTTGGCCCCCAATGAGCTTTTTTTTTTAATACTTTTTAGTTATACATGGACGCAGTATCTTTATTTTTGTTTTACTTATTTTTATGTGGTGCTGAGGATCAAACCCAGTGCCTCACACGTGCGAGGCAAGTGCTCTGCCACTGAGCCACAACCTCAGAACCCCAGATTAGCTTTTTAAATGTGATTTATACTTGTTTTGCTAATCAACTCTTAGATCACATCTGAAACTTTTGAGAGGCATTACAGCTTTGGCAGCTATCTTTCTGCGGGTGCAGATTTGTAGGCCTACATTGTTTTAGTGATTAAACAAACAGGCTCTTACAAGCCAGGATTATAGTTCATCAAACTGTCATAAAGACTTCAACTCCATTTTTGATGTTTGCTAACTGCTTTCAAGCTTCACCATTTATTTCCCTTTCATGGAAGCCTGAGTGGTTTCCTCCTCTGGGCCCAGCGGGAAGTTCAAATCATCCAAACCCTGCACTAGGAACCTTAACCCCAGTCCCAGACACCAAGAACAATAAAAGCCAAGCCAGTTCAACCATTTCTGGATCCACTTGGGACTCTGTCCCCTGGGAAGTCTCTGAATGTGAGTGATAAATCTTCCATACCTTTAAAAAAATGTGAGTTACACTTATTAATATTTTTCATATTAGAAAATAAAATTGAGAAATTTTAAAACAATTGTCTAGTGATATTTTAAAATATAATTTATAAAAGATTCTTTTAAAAACGAGTGATGGCTTTGTTTTAAATTTTTTTTTTTAGTATCTGGCTTAGTAGGTAGCTAGGAGATTCTCATATCTGCATTCTATTCATTGCAATTTGTCTTTTTTGGTTGGAGTTAGTGAAGGAAATATGGCGTCACACAATGTGTAATGAGCAAGGGTGGGCCTAGCAGACTGCCTTAAAGGGCCTTGCTCACCTTTGGAGTCCTGGAATCATACCTTGGAAACTTCTGATGTATGCTGGCTTGCACCTGACCATTACACTTAACACATTGAGAATTTCCTTGTCAGTATATAGAAAACTTTCTTTTTCATTATTTGTCCTATAATTTACCACTCACTTTTTTAGGGTGTGGGAGATAACTCAGATTGAACCCAGAAGCACTTTACCACAGAGCTTCTTCCCCAGTCTTTGAGAAATAGTCTCACTAGGTTGTTGAGAGTCTCTCTGAAGTTGCTAAAGCTGGTCTTGAACTTAGCGATCCTCTTGCCTGTCTCCCAAGTAGCTGGGATTACAGGTGTCCACCACTATGCCAGTCCCCAGCTACCTTTTGACTTGGCTTTTGCTAACAATATTCAAATGAAAGATTTTGTATGAATAATAAGTCTCACAGATTGGGGGCTTTCAAAGGTGGTATGGAACTAGTGGATGACCAAAGGTTTCCTGTAGCATAAAAAAGACAAGCTCATGTATGTCTGCAACTCAGATCACACCAAGACCCAAAGTGAGAGACTATGCCAGTCCCCAGCTACCTTTTGACTTGGCTTTTGCTAACAATATTCAAATGAAGGATTTTGTATGAATAATAGGTCTCACAGTTTGGGGGCTTTCTGGTGTGGAACTAGTGGATGACCAAAGGTTTCCTATAGCATAAAAAAAGACAAGCTCATGTATGTCTGCAACTCAGATCACACCAAGACCCAAACTGGGAGTCACTTCTCCCCGTATGCACATGGGCTAACTGCTTTAACAAGCTACCCCAAATTTCAGGAGCTGAACACTAAAAAGCTCTATTTCTTGTTCAAGTCACAGTCAGTATGGATTCACTAGGGAGAGAAGACTCCTGCTCTAGGTAACTGATATTTCTTCCATTAGTCACCTCGGAGTCCTCTGTATGGGCTTCTATATGCTGCTGGAAGGCGATGAAGACTCGGCCATCCTCAGTTTGAAAATAGAACTCACCTTCCAATGGAGAGAACTAGGTGCATTGCCTTGACTCAGAGCACAAGCCCTGTGAGTGTAGTCTAAGCTCACTGATGAAGTGGTCCTGCCTTCAGCTGCTGATACTCACAATAGACCACCCTAAATGACAGACCATGATCATCAGCTGTTCTCAACTCTCAATGAAAGTTGTGATTATACTAATCTTGATGTGCATAGTATGTACTGATTAATAAAGTTGGTGCAAATTATATGTGGATTGCTGGTTCTTATGACACAAATGTCATTGGTCACACATTTTTGTTGTTAAAACAACTGGTTTGAACTTAAAACAGTTATTTACCCTTTCCAGCCAGGAACATAGTCTTTTCATTCATTTTTTCTTTGATACATTAACTTCACTTAATCAAAGGTTTACTGAACATTATTACATTATTGTGTCTGATCATTTCCACTCTTCCCTTCCTTGTGAGAGGGTTACAAATTCTCAACTGTTCCTGAGTGAGTGACTGTTGTCTCACCTACTAAGGGAACAGATGTCCCTGCCCCCACTGAAGGTGTGTGACATTCTTTGGCCTGTGGCACACGGAAGTGAGTGTGCTATGTTTGAGCAGGTACTTCAGGAACCGTAGGATCCCCCTGTGAGTGTTGCCCCCTTGGGCCAGCAGTGGACCCACATGACACCCGTGGACCCTCGGGGGCTCTATGTCACAGGAACCAGAAAGCAGTATTTGTTTTATATAGAGCAAAGCCAACCAGAAGCATCTGGGCTCAGGCCTTGTGCCAGGCCATGGGGCACAGCAGTGAGTGAGACTACTTGGGAGAAACTTCATGCAAGTGCTTGACAGGTCCTGGCCAAAATAACAGGGTCCAGATCCCACACTGCTACTTACAGGGCACTTGGACTGGGTGCTTACCCTCTGAGCCCTTCTCCATAAATGACTAGGGATGATGCCAACACCACAGGGCTGATTAAATGACATCAGGCCAAGCACAATGCCTGGCTTGCTGTGGATGCTCAGCAGACTTTGAGCCTTTCTGTTTCTCCATTTGCTAAATTTCTCTTCCATTATTTGTAAAACTGGGTGAAAGTTGGAGTCACCATACAGCCCTCAGATGAGACTGCTTCTTGTTTCTTATGGCCAGGGAATGCCCTTCCTGAGATGTGGAGATACATCATAGGGAGGCCTTTTCTTTCCCCCTCCAAGGAAATGTAAAAATTGAATATCAAGATTGCCATATTACCAGGACTCCTTTCTGGTCTTCACATAAGCCCCCATTTTTGCTCCTCACTTAGAATTTTCTCCCTCCAATCACTACCCCTAAACTTGTGGATGTGGGAATAGTGAAGCCCTGGGGCAGAGAGGTCTGCCTGAGACCCTTGCAGACTCAGTCCTGAGGACTGCCTTCAGTCACCACTGGATGCTTACCAGTTGCATGGCTTTGAGAATGGTGAGACATCTCTCTTCGCTTCTAACTCTCAGCAACAGTCATGATAAGTGCACCTTGAAGGATTGTGATGGTGATTAACTGAGTTAGTACTGACCTGATGCACATAGAACAGTGCCCAATATCTCTGTAAATGTTGAGAATAACAAATGAGATGAGGAGGCCTCAGACACAGGAAAAGGCCTGAGCTCATACTGACTTGGTTGCAGGCTCTGAGACCTCCCTCCTCCACAGGGAGGAGGACAGGGTGTGCTGGGCTGGAGCAGAGGCTACCTTGCTGCCTTGCTCTCTCTCATGTTCATGGTGCTTTGAGATCATGGCTTGACCATCTTGCCAATGGCATGGGAAACATTGAGATTCAAACTGTAATACTTAGTGACTGGTTAGAAATGCATATTCCTGAGATTTAAGACCAGAAAGTCCTAAGGGAGTCTGGGGTGGTGCTGGAATGTGTGTTGTCATCAGCCTCCAAATAGTTCTGTGCATCCTAAACTCTCCAAGTTGCCCACCACCCATGATCTGTCATGCCCCAACCTCTGTCCTGGCTTGCAGACTTCTGCCTTCCCCTCCCCAGGAGCAGTTCCCTCCACACTCACCTGCTGACATCTTTGAGGTGCAGAGCAAATGTCCCTTCCTCTGGGAAGCCTTTCTAGCCTTCCCCTCCAGCTTCAGAGAGGAGTGACACTGGATAAGCACAGTGTGTCTAGGGCCTGGCCAATCAGGGTCTCCCTTTTCTCCCCTCTTGTTGGACTACTAGGCCAGGGAGAGTCACTGGCTTGTGGGAGGGCAGCAGGTACCTGGTGTTGCATGGCACTCATTGCCCATCTGCCTGACAACTGGGAATCAGTTCAGAGGTGGCGCTCCCTAGGCCCCAGGAGACCTGGCAGCTCAGTCTGGTCCTGGGTTGCTATGCCATCAGGATGACATTATTCAGAGTCATCCTCAGTGGGCAGTGAGCTAGGGGTGCTCTTGAGTGACCTCTCACACCTTGCCTGGTTCTTTCTTTTACTGGTCAGAGGCCAATGACCACCTTGTATATTTCCAGCACAGTAGGAGCTTGAGCTGTAGGTCCCTGTGGAGAGATGTGCTGGGTGGCAACCTGTGGAGGTCCCTCCGTCCCAGTTCTCAGCACTGCCTCACTTGCTCAGCAGAGGACAAGTGCTGGATACAGCTTGCTCAAGCTATCTCTGAGGCAGGTAGAGGGGCCTTTGGTATTGAATCTAAATTTCCATCACTTCTCTGGCTTCCAGAACATGGACAGTGGCCTCTCCTGCTTGATGTTACCTCCTCTATGAGATTGGTGTAATGGTGATGGTACCACTTCTGAGGCATCCAACTGGAGCATAGCTATCTCTTTCTGATTTTTCCAGTGCTTTCCTAGTCCTTTGTTTCTGAGTGATCCCAGACAAGCTGCACAGCTGTGCCTTAGAACCAATCAGAAATGTAGACTTCCCACACACTTGGACTTCCTGAATTCAAATCAGCCCTTAGGGTGATTCCATTACAAGTTCAAGTTTGAGAACCACTGGTCTAGAGAGGACTCCCTCCCTCTACCTTCTTACATTCACCCCTTCTCTGCACTTGTCTTGTGCAGCAGCTTGTTCTGAGAACAGCCACTGGGTGTCAGAACAGCCTTAGGAAAAGTCACTGCTGTCACACCCCTCCTTGGTCCACCTGGCCCCTACTGTGTCTCTCAGAGCTGAGTATTTGGACTTGGTCCATAAGCAAAGAAAGTACTTGGCCCAGGGCTTCGGTTTGATGATTTCAGAGCCACAGAGACATCTCACTGCATTCCTGCTCTAAGGTCATTGGCCTGGACTATAGTCCTGCTCCTTATCCCTGGAAGTCAGCCTATCTGCTGCTGGCACTTCTGGATGAAAAGGGGCACCAGTTGGATGAGGTCCTGAGAGGAGAAGGGGCTTACTGAAGGTCAACCTGAGCCTCTGTCAGGATGGGTGCATTTCCCTTTTTCTGACTGTCCAAGGTGTTATCTGAACACCAAAGAAGCACATGTGGCATGATAGGGACCTGGGTGACCCTATAATACCTTGTAGGGCATTGCAAGGCAGTGAGGTCCATGCCCAATTCCTCCCTGACTCCTGCCAACTTATTGCTCTCTCATTCTGCCCCACTAAGCTTCTCTATCTTCTGCTTCAGTCCCCCTGCCACCCACCCTCAGGACCCTTTACCCACAACCAGTAATCATAGTTGGGGTCTTCCTTCCCTGCCAATTTCTGCCATCCTGGTGCTGAGGTAGATCCTGGGCTGCATAAGTGAGATCTGTCCATCCTTGCAGCCACTGGCCACATTTGCCCCACTGCCCACTCCAAGACTTGGTGGGCAGTGAGTCACCTCCTAAACATGCTCTTGTCTGGTGGTTATTCTGGTTATCATTTCCACTGCCAGTTTGAGCCTGGCCCCATGTCTATGTGAGTGGCTACACCCTGGCTGTCTATGATGCCTACATGGTACATGGCACAGGATCTGTAAGAAAGCATGGTTACCAGCCCAGGTTGGCAGTGCCCTGCACAGTAGGTCCTGAGAGGAGAGTTCTGGAGACATAAGGGC
The DNA here is from genome assembly GCA_028644305.1 of Xerus rutilus. Classification (NCBI taxonomy): domain Eukaryota; kingdom Metazoa; phylum Chordata; class Mammalia; order Rodentia; family Sciuridae; genus Xerus; species Xerus rutilus. The sequence goes on from CM053402.1 coordinate 59,235,815, forward strand.
TCCCTTTTTACCTTTTCTCTGAACCTTAGCAACCTCATCTGTGAAATGGGACAGGGGGGTGTTGGGGGTAAGGATTAACATACAGGAGATACTCTCAGCAGAGTGTGCAGCACAGTGTGTGCTCTGGGGCTCCTCTTAGGGTTACATTTTTGGGTAAGAACACGGCAACCCAGGGAGGGTAGTGCAATAGGGGTTCTTGCAGCCAGCCCTTCTCTCAGAGTCCAGTTCAGATCAGGACCCTGGTGCCTGACACTGGAACTAACATCCTGTTGGATATTCACAGGCTGGGAAGTAACATGATTAAGATCAAAAGTGCATCACTAGGGCTGGGATTGTAGCTCAGTGGTAGAGCGCTTGCCTCGCATGCGTGAGGCACTGGGTTCGATCCTCAGCACCACATACAAATAAATAAAATAAAGATATTGTGTCCATCTACAACCCAAAAAAAATTTTAAAAAAAAGTGCATCACTAGCTATAAACTCTTGGGCCATCTGAGAGGAAGTGGGAGTGACTTGCTTCAGGTGAATATTGTCCAATTTTCCCAGAACACCCTATGATGGAAGCAGAAATCTTGTTACCAGATAACAGGAAAGCACTCTGGTCAAGGAGTTGTGCCAGTTGTCAGACACTCAGTCCTTCGCTAGACTCAGTTTTCCCCAAATTACTGATCTGATTACTATCAAACTCCCTGGGATATTGGGGCACCTACACGTTCCAGGCCTTGCCCTGGAGGGTCTCCTGTGGGTCTGGGATGGGACTTGGGTAGCTGTCTCTCAGGGGTTCTGGAGGTGAGCTGAGCTAGAAGTGAGCATAGGGAGACCAGGCTGGCCTTTCTTGGGGTGTCCTTTCCTTACCCTATGTGTACCAGCCCCTTGTAGACTGCTCTGCCAACTCTGTAGTTGAGTTCTCTCACTACAGTCTAAGGTTAATCAGCAGGAAGGGCAGAGGTGGGAGTTTCCTGAGGCCTGTGTGACTCTATAGCCTACTCTCATCTTGCACAGCCCTCAGACAGGAACCTGGCTCTCTGCTTACTGGCCAGACTTATGCCTGAAGCCATGTCACCACGGACACACAGTGTGAAGGGAAGGATGCATGACCTGCTTCAGTCATGATGGAAAGGGATGACTAGCATTTACTTTCATGAAAGTAAAAGCTGTGACCAGAGATAAATAATGGAATTTTTTCTTTCAGTGTCTCAGGGCATTCATCCATCCATCTACCCGTTCATTCATTCATTCCTTCATTCCATCATTAAGCATTCTCTAAGCAACTACTCCATACCAGGACCTGGTCTAGGCATGGCCCAGGCTACGAATTTGTCTGGAAGTTGGGTATGAATCAGAGGATAGAGTCCCTTCCTCGATAGTGTCTCCCTGTGCTAGGCACTGGGCTGGTAGCAGAGAGCACCTGGATCTCCCAACCTGAGACCCCTGTTGGGCTCCTTTGCCCTGTGAATAACCTACATAGCCATGCAGGCACCCTAGACTAGAGCATGCCCAAATAAAAAGCCTGTCAGCATTCAGATCTCTGCTTGGTGTGGTGACTGCTATTTAGGGGTGCTGTGGGACATATTGCTGGGAGATGCGACCTGTTCTTTCTGGGTCATGTTGGTACAGGGTGGGTACTGCTGAAATACTGAATCATTAGGCCTTGGAGGTTCCTTTTTGGAATATTTTCCTATCAGAGGAATGTGCCTAGAAAAGCTAAGCACTTAAAGCCACAGACTTCTGGGAGAGCATTGTCTGCTTCTGCTGAGAGGGAAGGCACTGGTCTTGTTCCTGCTGAAAGGCTAGAGCTTTAGGGGCCTGGCCCTGGTTGCAGGTTGTCTACCTACTCTCTGGCTGCAGAACTTTGACCAGTTCTAGGCCCCTCCCTGACTTCATATGGTCACTGGGAAATAGCAGTTAACTGTAGGTGGAGCACTTGGAGTAGAACCTGGGGGAAGGAAATGCATCAGAGCATCAGCTGTTGTTAATTAGCGGTAGTTCGCTGCATTGACAGTCAGGCCTTCTGTAGTCTGTGCCCTCTCCTCCCATAGCTGTCCCATTCCCCTTGCTACAATTTGTGCTCAGGGACTCCCCTTCATCATGTACAGGTATGCCCTTTCCTACCCATCTGGCTCCAGCCACTCTTACCTCTATTTGTGCTCCATTTTTTCCACCTCTTTTCTCACCAACCTCTCCACTTATCTGCTCCTGCTCCTGATTAAGCTCCATCCTCCGACTGGTATACTATGTGCTTGCTCTTGGCTGTCCTGTGGGCTCTGCCCCTTGGCCACCAATGCAGGTCAGGAACTCTGTGGACAGCCTCTGGGCAATGCCACTCTTGGATCATGCAACATGGAGCTCCCACCTGAATGTGCCTCAGTCTTTCCATTTGGTCAGGCCAGCATTGTCCTGCTTAGGGAATGTGAATCTGGGAAACCTTACTCAGCCAATTTTGAGGGTGCACTTGCTTGTGAGAAGTCACAAAAGTGCCATTTTTCTGGAGGATAATTTGACAACATGTATTGAAATCCATCAAATGTATGTACTCTTTGACCAGCCTTCTGGGTCTGAATCCTAAAAAATAATCCTAACCAGGAAAAATCCTCATAATCAAAATGCTCACCATACATAGTTGAACATTTTAATTGTCCAATAATTGAATTAAGTAAACCATAGCCCAAAGAACAATTTCAGAATGACTGGAAGTAGATAAACACCATGAAGACCCTAACAGCTGAGTGAACAATAACAACAACAACAACAAATCAGGAAAGATGGTTGTGTGTAAATTAGTATGAAAAACATGTTGAATGGCCCCTGCAAAGATGAAACCTGTGAATTTTACCTTTATGGTAAAAGAGACTTTGCAAATACTATTCAGTGAAGGATATTGAGATTGGGAAGTTACTCTGAATTATCCTGCTAGGCCCAATGCCATCACAAGTGACCTTATAAAAGGGAGGCAAGAAAGGCAAAGACAGGAGGTAGGATGACAGACGCAGAGGTTGGACTGATGCACTTTGACAATGGAGGAAGGGACCAAAAACCAATGATCACAGGCGACTCCTTGAAGCTGGACAGGCAAGGAAATGAATGCTGCCCCAAACCTGTACCTGGAAGCAGCTCTGCCAATACCTTGATCTTAACCCTGGAAAACTCATTTAAGACTTCTGACCACAACCAGCTGTTACATTGTTTTAAGGCACTAAGTTTGAGGTAGCTTCTTATAGTAGTGATAGTGAACTAATGCATTAAGAGTTTCAAGTTCTTTTTTTTTTTTTTTTTGGTACTGGGGATTGAACTCAGGGGCACTCGACCACTGAGCCACATCCCCATACCTATTTTGTGTTTTATGTGGAGACAGGGTCTCTCTGAGTTGCTTAGCGCCTCGCCGTTGCTGAGGTCGGCTTTGAACTCGCGATTCTCCTGTCTCAGCCTCCCTAAGTGCTGGGATTACAGGCTTGAGCCACCGCGCCCGGCTTCAAGTTCTTTAATGGTTATAGGACTGTTCAGATTCTCTATTTCATCTTGGTTGAGTTTTGGTCATCTGTGGTTTTAGGCGAATCGGTCCATTTCTTCTAAGTTGTCAAATTGTTCATGGTATTCCTTTATTATGTGTTCAGTGGCTGTAGGAGCTGTGCTCATAGCTCTGCTTCATTCTTGATACAGGAATTTTATGTCTTCTCTCTTGATTTTTGTCATTTCTGCAAGAGCTTTGTTAATTTCACTACTCTTTTTTCTCTTAGAAGAAACAGCTTTTTGTTTCATTTCCTGCCTGCATGCTTTTATTTCTTTTTTCTTTTTTTTCATATTTTATTTATTTGTTCTATTTAGGCTTACATGATAACAGAGTGCAATTTGATTCATTGTACATAGATAGAGGATAACATATCCATTCTCTAGTTGTAAGTTGTATAGAATCACAACATCTATGCAGTCATACATAAAGTTAGGGCTATGATGACCATCATATTCCACCACCTTTACTGTCCCCATGCGCCCTCCCCCCTTACACCCTGTGAACAGAGTTCCACCATTGTTCCCATGTCCTTCCCCACATGATGGATCAGCATCCACTTATCAACGAGTACATTCGGCATTTGGTTTTCTGAGATTGGCTTACTTCACTTAGCATAATGTTCTCCAACTCCATCCATTTACCTGCAAATGCCATAATTTTATTCTCTTTTATTGCTGAGTAATATTCCATTGTGTATATATACCACAGTTTCTTTATCCAGTCCTCTATTGAAGGGCATCTAGGTTGGTTCCACAGTTTAGCTATTGTGAATTGAGCTGCTATACACATTGAGGTGGCTGCAGCACTGTAGTATGCTGTTTTTAAGTCTTCTGGGTATAGACCAAGGAGTGGGATAGCAGGCTCAAATGGTGGCTCAAAACTTGGCTCCATTCCAAGTTTTCTAAGGAATCTCCACACTGCTTTCCAGATTGGTTGTACCAATTTGCAGTTCCACCAGCAACATACATTGCTGCCTTTTCCCCCACAACCTCGCCAACACTTATTGTTGTCTGTATTCTTGATAGTTGCCATTCTGACTGGCATGAGATGAAATCTTAGGGTAGTTTTGATTTGCATTTCTCTGATTGCTAGAGATGTTGAACATTTTTTCATATGTCTGTTGATGGATTGTATGTCTTCTGTGAAGTTTGTGTTCAGCTCTTTGGCCCATTTTGATTGGGTTGTTAGTTTTTTTGGTGTCAAGTTTTTTGAGTTCTTTATATATCCTGGAGATTAGTGCTGTATCAGATGTGTGTGTGGCAAAGATTTGTTCCCAGACTGTCGGCTCTCTGTTCACTTCATTGATTATTTCTTTTGCTGAGAAGAAGCTTTTTAGTTTGAATCCATCCCATTTGTTGATTCTTGCTTTTACTTCTTGTGCTATAGGAGTCTTGTTAAGAAAGTATGGTCCTGGGCTGGGGTTGTGGCGCAGTGGTAGCGTGCTTGCCTAGCACGCGAGGGGCCCTGGGTTCGATCCTCAGCACCACATAAAAATAAAATGAAGATATTGTGTCCACCTACAACT
>CM053402.1:59241347-59308289 GCA_028644305.1 Xerus rutilus
TTTCATGATTGCCTTTTCTATTTCTATAAGGAATGACATTGGGATTTTAATTGGGATTGCATTGAATCTATATAGCGCTTTGGGAAGTATGGCCATTTTGACAATATTGATTCTGCCTATCCAGGAGCATGGGAGATTTTTCCATCTATTTCTTTTTCCTTTTTGAATTACTGAAGATTGAACCCAGGGGTGCTACACCATTGAGCTACATCCCCAGAACTTTTTATTTTATTTTTTTAATCTTGAGACATTGTCTCACTAAATTGCTGAGGCTGGTCTCGAACTTGCAATCCTCTTACCTCAGCCCCCTTAGTCACTAGAATTACAGGTATGCACTACTACACCTGGCTCATTGCTTTTCTTTATTGTTTTCCTGCTTCCAGTTTTAAAAATTTCTACTTCATTATTTTTCTTCTATACTTGCTCTGGATTTGTTTCATTTCTCTTTTTCTAGTTTCTTGAGTAGGTTTGACAAAAGTTGATTTGACAACTTTTGTCTTTTCTAATGTAAGCATTCATTGATACAAAATTTTTTCTCAGCACTGTTTTTACTGCATCCTGCATCCCTTGATAGATTCTATTTTTATTTTCACTCAGTTCTATGTATTTTTATCTCCTGTGAGATTTCTTCTTTCACCCATAGATTATTTAGTAGTGTATTGTTTAATTTTCACATGATATTCTGTTTTCTTCCTGTTATGGATTTATAGTTTGTACCACTGTGGTCAGAGAATATACTCTGCAAGATTTTTATACTGTACTTTTAAATTTGTTGAGATTTGTTTTATGGCACAGGATAATGTCAATCTCAGAGGATGTTTCATAGATGCTTGGAAAAAATGTGTAGTTTGCTCTTGTTGGGTAGAGTGAGGCTGTTGGTTGATTTTGTTGCTCAGATTTTGTTGCTGTTTCCTTGCTGATTTTCTAATAGTTGTATTGATTGCTGAGGGTAGGATTTTCAAGTCCACAGCTATAATTGGGGGCTTGCTTATGTTTCCTATTAGTTCTCCTAGGTTCTTTTTTTCTATTGGGTTAAAAATACCTACATTTACCATTTTAATCATTTGAAGTAAAGAATTTAGTGGCATTAGGTACATTCACAATGTTGTATGACTATTACCATTATCTGTTGCTTTTTCATCATCTAAAACAGAAACCCTGTACCCATTTAGCATTAACTTCTCCATCCCTGCTGTCCCCAGCCCTTGGTAACCACTATTCTATTTTGTCTTGATTTAATTTGCCTATTCTAGAAATATCATATTCCTCTAATAATTTTATAGAAAATGCCTTTAAATTTAGGTCTTTGATCCATTTGACTTAATTTTTATAAGGTAAGGGTCCAACTTCACTCTTTTTCATATGGATATGAAGTTTTCCCAGTATCATTTATTGAAAAGATTATCCTTTCCCCATTGAAAGGTTTTGATACCTTTGTAGAAAATCAATGTGAATGTTTACTTCTGGGCTTTCCATTTTATTACCTTGATCTATATTTTTATCCTTTTGACAGTACCATATTTTTGATTACTATAGTTTGTAGTAAGTTTTGAAATCAGGAAATATGGATCTTCTAACTTTTCAAAGATTGTTTTGCTATTTAGGGTCCTTTGAAGTTTCAGATGAATTTTAGGATGGATTTTTCTATTCTACAAAAATGCCACTGAGATATTGATAGGGATTACTTTATAGATTGCTTTGGGCAGTATTGCCATCTTAACTAGATGAAAATTTCCATGCACATGGGTTGTCTTTCTATTCATTTAGGTCTTCTCTCCTTTTGTTCAGCAATATTTCATAGTTTTCAAGTCTTCTGCCTCCTTGATTAAATATATTCCTAGTTATTTTATTCCTATAAAAATGGGATTGTTTTCTTCCTTTCCTTCTGTTTTTGTTCATTGTTAGTGTGAAGAAATATAACTGATTAATCACTATTGATTTTGTAGACTGTAACTTTGCTGGTTTTGTTTAGTGTTCTCTGTGTGTGTGTGTGTGTAATTCTAGGGTTTTCTACATACATGAACAGAGATCTTTTGCCCTTCCTGTCTAGTTTGTATAATTTTATTTCTTTTTCTTTTCTAATTGTGTTAGCTAGTAGAACTTGCAGAACTATGCTGAATAACAGTAGTAAGTGTAGGATTTGTTTTCTTAATCCTAATGATATTTTTATTTTTCATATGTGGACTTTATTGAGAAAATTCCCTTCAGTCCTAATTTATTGAATATCTTTATCATAAAAGGAAGTTGGATTACTTCAAATGCTTTTTTTTTTTTGCATTCTGTTCATGTGTTTGTGTTTTTCTTCATTCTGTTAATGTGGAGAATTACACTGGAGATCAACTTTTGATTCTGGGGATATATTCCACTTGATCATAATGTATCTCTTACTCTCTTTTCCTTTGCTATAATAGAATACCTGAGACTGGGTGATTTATAAAGAATAAAGGATTATTTTGGTTCACAGTACCAGAGACAAAGAAATCCAAGAATATGACACCAAAATTTGCTCAGCTACTTCAACTCATGGCAGAAAGGGGAAGGGCAAGCAGACACATGCCAAAGGGGTCAAAATTCCTCAGATACCTCTGTCCTTGTGATTCAAATACCTCCTACTAGGTGTCACCTCACAATACTACCACACTGGCAATCATATTTCAACCAGAGTTTTAGAGGAGACCAACTATGTTATTCAAACTGTAGCAGTATGTCATTTTTTAAATGTGATACTGGGTTATTTGCTATTATTTTGTTGAGGATTTTACATCAATATTCAAAAAGGATATTGATCTATATTTCATTTCATGTGATGTTTTTGTCTGGGTTTGTTATTAAAACAACACTGGTCTCATAAAATAAGTTAGTATTCCCTCTTCTTGATATTTGTGAAGCTTTTGAGAAGGATTTTGTGTTAATTCCCATTTAAATATTTGGTATAATTCATCAGTAAAGCCATTTACTCCTGGGCTTCTGTTTTTTGGGAGCTTTAAAGACAATTTTTATTTATTTTTAATTTTTTTAAAATATTTTTTTAGTTGTAGATGAACACAATTCCTTTATTGATTTTTATGTGGTGCTGAGGATCGAACCCAGTGCCTCACACATACTAGGCAAGTGCTCTACCACTGAGCCACAATCTGAGCCCCTATTTTTTAACTTTTTTTTTTTTGGTACTGGAGATTGAACTCAAGGGCTCTCTACCACTGAGTCACATCCTCAGCCCTATTTTGTATTTTATGTAGAGACAGGGTCTCACTGAGTTGCTTAGCTCCTTGCGGTTGCTGAGGCTGGCTTTGAACTTGCGATTCTCCTGTCTCAGCCTCCCAAAGTGCTGGGATTACAGGCGTGTGCCACTGCACCCAGCTACCTATTTTTGAATTTTTAACCCTTTTAACCTTCTTACTCTTTATGGGGTGACATTAATTTTCTAATTCTTCTGGCATTGGTTTTGGTAGTTTTGTGCATGTCTAAGAATTTATCCATTTCATGTAAGTTATCCACATTCTCTTCTAATTATTTCCATTTTTGTATACTCTCTTTTCTGATTTTGGTACTTAGAATATACACTCTTTTTTTCTTAGTAAATGTAGCTAAAGATTTGTCAATTTTGTTGTCCTTTTCAAAAACCAAAATTTGGTTTCACTTATTTTGTTTTATTTCTCTCTTGTCTTTGTTATTTCTTTTCTTCTGTTTGTGTTTAATTTGCATTTCTTTTTTAGTTAAATATAAAATTAGATTACTAATTTATTATAGTTTTTATTTTTTAATGTAGACATTTACAGCCATACATTTTCTCCTTAGCTTTACTTTCATTACATGCCGTATGTTTTGGTATGTGTGCTTTTCTGTTCATTAGTATCAGCATTCTAATTTCCTTTTTGTTTTTGTTTTTGGTACTGGGTATTGAACTCAGGGGCACTCAACCACTAAGCCACATCCCCAGCCCTTTTTTGTATTTTGTTTATGTTATGGGGCAGACCGCTCAGAGAACACACCGAGTCCCAGTGATATCCAAATTGCAGAGTCTTTATTAGCCGACCAGTCCCAGTGATTTCTTTATTAGCCGGCTGGTGACTGTTCCCTACAAAACCCCACAGGGAACAGCACCAAGCCTGAGCGGTTCAGGGTATTTATAGGCAAAACCCACATCCAAGTTGGCATAGCTCCAAGCAATCAGGGGCCCAGGGGCTGAATTGAGCCATTAGCAAAACAATGAGTGTGAGGCAGTGCCTGCATTGTGTGCACATTTGGAACTTTCCGTGATCATTTGTACCTGACAAACTCAGTACTTTTCATGATCATTTATAATTAACAAAGCTCTGGGGTCAGCACCCGGTCATAAGGAGCTAAAATGGATGCCTTAGCTAAGAGGGAGTCGCTCATGTTAACCTACCTAGTCTACAACAACTTAGAGGTAGGGTCTCACTGAGTTGCTTAGTGTCTTGCTAAATTGCTGAGGCTGGCTTTGAACTCTCGATCCTCCTGCCTCCGAGCAGCTGGGATTACAGGTGTGTGCCACTGTGCTCGGCAGCATTCTAGTTTCTGTAAGGAGTTTTTCCTTGACTTATTGGTTGTTTAAGGATGTGTTGTTTAATTTCTACATATTCGTGAAATTTTCAATTTTCCTTCTCTAATGGATTTTGGTTTAATTCCACTATAATCAGTTGTAAGGTATTTGGTGTGATTTCAATAGTTTAAAATTAATTGTCTATTTTTCTGTTATGTTCTGCACCCAAGAAAAATGTATATTCTGTTATTGTTGGTGGAGTGTTCTAATTGGTGTTGTTTAAATTCTCTATTTCTATATTGATCTTCTGTCTGATTGTTCTATCCATTATTTAAAGTGAGGTATTGAACTCTCCAACTATTATTATAGAACTATCTATTTATCCTTTCAATTATATTTGTTTTTAGTTCCCATAGTGTGAGGCTCTGTTGTTAGGTGTTTATAATTTATAATTGTTATATACTTTTGGTGAATTGAAATTTTAATCAATGTATAATGACTTTGTCTCTAGTAAACTTTGACTTAAAATTTATTTTGCCTAATGACACTATAGCAACCTAGCTCTTTTTGTTGTTTTATTTTTATTTTCTTTTAAAAATTATTTTTAAATTTTATGCACTTTTAATTTATTTTCAAATTGGTACATTATAGCTGTATGGAAAAGTGGAATTCACTGTGATATGTTCATACATGCATGTGACAAGTTTGGTTATTTTCATTCTGCTATTCCTTGCCTTCCCCATCCCACCTCCCTTACCATGTTGCCCTTCCTCTACTTCACTATTCTCCCTTCTATTTTCATGGGATCTTCCTTTTAAAAATTCCTTATTTCTCTCTGGATCCACTTATAAGAGAAAACATTCAGCCCTTGACTTTCTGTGTCTGGCTTATTTCACTTAGCATGGTGTTCTCCGGTTCCATCCATTTACCAGTAAATGACATAATTTCATTCTTCCTATGGCTGAGTGAAACTCCAATGTGTATGTATGTCACATTTTCTTTATCAAATCATATATTGAGGGACACTTATGCTGGCTGCCTAAGTTGGCTATTGTGAATCATGCTGCTATAAACATTGGAATGCATGTATCACTGTATTGTTATAATTATTATTTTGTGGTACTGGAAGTTGACCCCAGTGTGCTCTACCACTGAGTTATATCCCCAACCCTTTTCATTTTTTATTTTGAGACAGGGTCTCCTTAAATTGCCCAGGCTGGGCTTGAGATTGTGATCCTCCTGCTTCAACCTCCTGAATAGTTGAGATTGCGGTATGTGCCATCATGCCTGACATGAATTATTGTTGTTGTTGTTGTTATTATTATTGGTACTGGGGATTGAACACAGGAGCGATAAACCATGAGCCATATCCCCAGAGGGGGCTCCCCCTCTTTATATTTTATTAAAGACAGGGTCTTGCTGAGTTGCTTAAGTCCTTGCTAAGGTACTGAGGCTGGCTTTGAATTCTTGATCCTCCTCCCTCAGCCTGCCGAGCTGCTGGGATTACAGGTGTGCACTACCATTCCCAGCATGAAGTCTGTTTTTAAACAAAATTCAATCTGTCAACTTTTTTTTTCTAAAAGGAGAGTTTAATATCTTATATTTATAATAATTACCAATAAGAAAAAATTTACTTCTTCCATTTAGCTATTTGTTTTATTTTTGTTTAATATACATTTTTTGTTCCTCAGTTTCTCCATTATTGCCTTTTTGTATTGATTTTTTAAATTTATTTTTTGAAGTGTATTGTTATTGTTATTATTTCAGATAGGTTCTCATTATACTGCTAAGACTGGCCTGGAACTTGCAATTGTTCTGCCTCAGCTTCTCTAGTTACTACCACACCTGACTAGTATATTCTTAGTGATTACCTTGAGATTGCAGTTAACCTATTAAACTTCACTATGGTTTAGATATGAAGTGTTCCCACAAAACTCAAGTGTGCAACAATACAGGACTTTGCTTTGAGGCTTATAGTGAGTGAGTGGAGCTCTTCCTGGTGAGTGGAGCTCTCTCTCTGCTTCCTGATTGCCATTTCCTGAGCTGCTTCCCTGCACCATGCCCTCTGCCATGATATTCCACCTCACCTCAGTTCTGAGGCTGTGGAGTTGGTCAGCCTTCAACTGAACCACTAACATGCTGTTGAATTTTGTTTACTAGCATTTTGCTGAGGATTTTTACATCTATGTTCATCAGAGATATTTCCTTGTAGTTTTCTATTTTTGTTGTGTCCTTGTTTGTTTTTGATATCAGAGTAAGGCTGGCCCTTGAGAATGAGTTGGGAAGTATTCCCTTCTCTTCAAAATTTTTTGGAAATAGTTTGAAAAGAATTGAAAGTAGTTCTTTTGTATGTGCTTGATAGAATTTGAAGTCATAAGGTCCTGGACTTTTCTTTTACTGGAGACTTTTTGTGTATGCGTGCTGGGGATTGGACCCAAGGCCTCATGCAGGCTCCGTGTGTTCTCTGTCACTGAGCTAACTCAGCCCCCTGATGAGAGACTTTTTATTATTGATTTGATTTCCTTACTTGTTATTTTTCTGTTGAGGTTTTCTATTTCTTCCTGACTCAGTACACTGGGTCATATGCATTCAGAAATTCATCACTTTCTTTTTTCTTTATATTTTTTATTTGTTCTAATTAGTTATACATGACAGTAGAATGCATTTAGACACTTTGATGTATCATAGAAATGGGGTATAATTTCTCATTTTTCTGATTGTACATGTAGAATCACACTGGTCATGCAGTCATATGTGTACATAAGGTAATAATGTTTGTTTCATTCTACCCTCCTTCCTATCCCCATACCCCCTCCCCTTCCTTCACTCCCTTCTGCCTAATCTGAAGTAACTCTATTCTTCCCAACCACCCCCCCATCCCACATTGTGAATTAGTATCCTCATATCAGAGAAAACATTCAGCCTTTGTTTTTTGGGATTGGCTTATTTCACTTAGCATAATATTCTCCAACTCCATCCATTTACAAACAAATGCCATAGTTGCATTCTTTAAAGCTGAGTAATATTCTATCGAATATATATATACCACATTTTCTTTATCCATTCATCTTTTGAAGGGCATCCAGGTTGGTTTCACAGTGTAGCTATTGTGAATTGAGCTGCTATAAACATTGATGTGGCTGTGTCACTTTAGTATAATGATTTTAAGTCCATTGGGTGTATGCCAAAGAGTAGGATAGCTGGGTCAAGTGGTGGTTCCATTCCAAGTTTTCTGAGGAATCTCCATACTGCTTCCCATAGTGGTTGCACTAATTTGCAGTGCCACCAGCAATGTATGAGTGTATACTTTTTCCCCCACATCCTCACCAACATTTATTGTTACTTGTATTTTTTTTTTTTTTTGGTACTGGGGATTAAACTCAGGGGCACTAGACCACTGAGCTACATCCCCAGCCCTATTTAAGGGCTGCTTAAATAGGCAAGCAGCCTCACTGTTGCTGAGGCTGGCTTTGAACTCGTGATTCTCCTGTCTCAGCTTCCCAAAGTGCTGGGATTACAGGTGTGCGCCACTGCGCCTGGCGTTGCTTGTATTCTTGATGATTGCCATTCTGACTGGAGTGAGATAAAATCTTACAGTAGTTTTGATTTGCATTTCTCTAGTTGCTAGAGATATTGAACATTTTTTCATATATTTGTTGATTGATTGTATTTCGTCTGTGAAGTGTCTGTTCAGTTCCTTTGACCATTTATTGATTGGGTTATTTGTTTTTTTGGTGTTAAGTTTTTTGAGTTTTTTGTATATCCTAGAAATTAATGCTTTTTCTGAGATGCATGTGGTAAAGATTTTCTCCCAGTTGGTAGGCTCTTTCTTCACCTCATTGATTGTTTCTTTTGCTGAGAAAAAGCTTTTTAGTTTGAATCCATCTCATTTATTGATTCTTGATTTTACTTCTTATGCTTTAGGGGTCTTGTTAAGGAAGTCAGATCCTAGGCTGACATGATGGAGATTTGGGCCTACTTTTCTTATATTAGGTGCAGGATCTCTGTTCTAGTGCCTAAGTCTTTGATCCACTTTGAGTTGAGTTTTGTGCAGGGTGAGAAACAGAGGTTTAATTTCATTTTGTTACATGTGGCTTTCCATTTTTCTCAGGACCATTTGTTGAATACATTATCTTTTCTCTAGTGAATGTTTTGGCACCTTTGTCTAGTATGAGGTAACTGTGTTTGTGTGGGTTTGTCTCTGTGTTTTCTATTCTGTGCCATTGGTCTATGTGTCTGTTTTGGTGCCAATACCATACTGTTTTTGTTACTATGGTGCTGTAGTATAGTTTAAGGTCTGGTATTGTGATGCCTCCTGCTACACTTTTCTTGCTGAAGATTGCTTTGCCTATTCTGGGTCTCCTATTTTTTCAATTGAACTTTATGATTGCTTTTTCTAGTTCTATGAAGAATGTCATCGGGATTTTAAGAGGAATTGCATTAAATCTGTATAACGCTTTTGGTAGTATGGCCATTTTGACAATATTAATTCTGCCTATCCAGGAGCATGGGAGGTCTTTCCATCTTCTAAGGTCTTCCTCAGTTTCTTATTTAGTGTCTTTTAGTTTTCATTGTAGAGGTCTTTCACCTCTTTTGTTAAATTGATTCCCAAGTATCTTATTTTTTTTGAGGCTATTGTGAATATGGTAGTTTTTCTAATTTCTCTTTCAGTGAATTCATCACTGATGTATAGGAGCGTGTTTGATTTATGGGTGTTGATTTTATATCCTGCTACTTTTCTGAATTCATGTATTAGTTCTAGAAGTTTTCTGGTGGAATTTTTTGAATCCTTTAAATATAGGATCACGTTGTGGCAAATAGTGATAGTTGGAGTTCTTCTTTTCCTACTTGTATCCCTTGAATTTCTTTCTTCATCCATTTGTCTGCTGATGGGCACCTATGTTGTTTCCATAATTTGGTTATTGTGAATTGCACTGTTTACACATCAGTATGGAGGTATTACTACAGTATGCTGATTTTAGTTCTTTTGGATAAATACTGAGGGGTGGGATAGCTGGGTCATATGGTGATTCCATTCCTAGTCTTCTGAGAAATCTCTGTACTGCTTTCCAAAGTGATTGTACTAATTTGCAGTTCTACCAACAATGCATGAATATAACTTTTCCCTCCATATCTTTTAAGGTCTGGTATTGTGATGCATTTATTATTTGTATTCTTGATGATTGCCATTCTCACTGGAGTAAGATGAAATCTCAATGTAGTTTAGCTTTGCATTTCCTGTTGTTGGTTTCTAGTTTTATACCATTATGGTCATAAAATATATTTGATATAATTTTAGTCTTCCCAAATTTGTTAACACTTGTTCTGTGGTTTAATATGTGATCTATCCTGGAGAATGCTTCATGTACAATTGAGAAGAGTGTGTATTCTGTACTTACTGGATAGAATGTACTATTAAGGTCCATTTGGTAAAGAGTGAAGTTAAATCTGATAGATTTTTGTTGATTGCCTCCCTGGATGATGTATTACTGATCTATTACTGAAAGTGGGGTATTAAAGACCCCTAATATTATTTTACTGTACTCATCCTTTTACTTTGGATCTATTGATGTTTATATTATATATTTAAGTGGTCTGATGTTTGTTCTCTCTTTATTTGCAGTTGTTATATCCTCTTGCTGAACTGACCTTTTTATCATTATAAAATGATCTAGTCTCTTTTTATGGTTTTTGATTTAAAGTTTATTTTTATCTAATATGCATATAGCTATTTCTGCTCTCTTTTGGTTTCCATTTGTATGTAATATCTTTTTCTATCCTTTCATTTTTATTTTATATGTACTTACAGGTGAAAAAATTCTCTTGAAGTAAACATATAGTTGTATCATGTTTTTAAAAAATCCATTCAGCCATTCTATCTCTTTTAATTATGGAATTTAATCCATTTATTTTCAAGGATATATAAATGTTATTGACAGCTAGACTTACTATTGCCATTTTATTAAATGTTTTCTACTTGCTTGGTAGATCTTTTCTTCCTTTTTCCCCCCTCTCTTGCTGTCTTCCTTTGTGGTTAAATACTTTTCTCTAGTGGTATGTTTTGATATTTTGCTTTTTTTTTTCAGTGTATCTGTTGTAGGCGTTAGCTTTGTAATTACCACAAGGCTTAAGAAACCTTATAGCTATAAGATATTAAACTAATAACAATTTCACTTTGATTGCAAGGAACCCACCCACACTATACTTTTGTGTGTGTGTGTGTGTGTGTGGCGCTGGGAATTGAACTGAGAGCCTCATGCATCCCAGACAAGCACTCTACCACTGAGCTATGTCCCCAGTCCACATACTGTACCTTCTAACTCCACCCCAATTCTGAATTTTTGAGGTCATAATTTACATCATTTTATATTGCATATTTATCAACAAATTGTTGTAGTTATTATCATTTTTATTAGTTTGTCTTTTAACCTCCATACAAAATATAAGTGATTTACATATCACAATTACATTATTAGGTTATTATGGATTTGTACTTAATTTTACCAGCAAGCTTTAAGCTTTCAGATGTTTTTATATTGCTCAGCATCCTAACTCCCTTTAGCATTTCTTATAATGCTAACTTCCTTTAGCATTTCTTTTAAGGTGGGTCTGAGCCAGGTACAGAGGCATACACCTGTAATCCCAGCACTTTGGGAGGCTGAGATAGGAGAATCATGGGTTCATAGCCAGCCTCAGCAATGGTGAGGCACTAAAAAAAAAACTCAGTGAGAACCTGTCTCTAAATAAAATACAAAACAGGGCTGGGGATGTGGCTCGGTGGTTGAATATCCCTGAGTTCAATCCCCTGTACCAAAAAAAAAAGATAGGTCTGGTGGTGATGAACTCCTTCAGCTTTTGTTTGATTGAGAAAGTGTTTGTCTGTCCTTCACTTCTGAAAGAGCTTTGCTGAGTACAGTGTTCTTGGCAGTTTTTTTCCTTCAGCACTTTGTATTTATCATCTCACCATCTCCTGGTCTGTAAGATTTCCCTTGAGAATACTGCTGCTAGGCATATTGGAACTCCCTCATATGCGATTTGTTCCTTTTCTCTAATTACTTTCAGAATCCTCTCTTCTCTTTTTTTGAAGTTTGATTATAAAATGTTATGGGGTATTCTTATTTATATTGCTTGTGATTGAAGACCTTTGGCCTTCCTGTACCTTAGTATTTATATCTTTTTTCAGGTTTGAAAAGTTTTATGCTATTATTTCTTTAATATGTCTACCCCTTTATTACTGCACCCCCTTGGAAGTTAATGACATATATTTTCTCTTTTGTTGTTGTCCCACAAATACCATAAGCTTTCTTTATTCTTTTCCATTCTTTTTTGCCTCTACGTATTTTCAAATAGTCTGTCTTAAAGTTCACAAATTCTTCTGCTTGATCAATTCTGTTATTGGTGCTTTGTCTTGCATTTTTATTATGTTAATTGTATTTTTTAGATGCAGAATTTCTTCCCTCCTTCCTTCCTTCCTTTTTCTCTTTTTCCCCTCCCTCCCTCCCTCCTTCCTTCCTTCCTTCCTTACTTGCTTCCTTCCTTCCTTCCTTCCTTCGTTCCTTCATTCCTTCCTCCTTCTGTCCCTCCCTCTCTCCCTCTCTTTCTTTTTCTTTTTTGGTACCAGGGACTGAGCTCAGGGTCATTTCACTGCTGAGCTACAGCCTCATCCCTTTTTTTTTTTTTATTTTGAGTCAGGGTCTCCCTAAGTCACTTAAGGCCTCACTGAGTTGCTGAGACTGATTTTGAACTTATGATCCTCCTGCCTCAGTCTTCTGAGCTGCTGGAATTACAGGTATACACCACCATGCCTGGTTTAGATACAGGATTTCTGTTTTTTAAAAAATCATTTTAATCTCTCTCTCTTAAATTTCTATGCTAAAATTTTGAGCTGTTTTTCTGCATTTTCTTGAAGATTTCTAGTTTTCCTGGCTTCCTAAAACACTATTTTGAGTTCTTTTTCAGTCAGTTCATACATATCCATCTCTTTGAAGTCAGTCATGGCACATTTTTTCTATTAGGTTAAATTATATTTCTCTGATTATTCTTAATTCTTGCAGTCACTTCTTGGTGTTTGAAAATTGAAGAAATAGGTGTCTATACCTGACTGTGTTGTCGGGCTTTATGTAAGAGTGGTCTTCAACCGTAAGCCTGTCTAGAAATTCCAGGCAGGTTTTCTGTTGTAATACCTAAACTCATGACTGCTGCAGCCACTGCAATGCTGGGGGGCATCCTAAGTCTAGGACCATTGCAGCAGATGTTGCGCCAGGATGAACCACCAAAGCTGGTGCCATGATAGACTGAAATACATGCTCTTACATGCTGAGGAGTAACAATACCATGGGTTATTCTGAGCCCACACCTGCTATAGTCAGCTGACATTGACCAGAACTTATCTTTCTTACCATTACTGTGGGTTTCTGTCTGGCTCCATGGTGGGTTATATCCTCTCCCCTCTTGTATGCACTCAGCCATGACGCCATCCATCAAGGGGATGCTCCCCAAAAGTCATACTGAGGGGGCTACCTAGTCTTGAACTTTCATATTATAAAACTGTGAACTAAAAAAATCCTGTTTCTTCACAAATTATCCAACCTAAGGTATTTTGTTACAACAATGGAAAACAGACTACTACAGTGGGTTATCCTCATTAACCTACATAAAGCTACCTTTCCTCAAGTTACCAGATGCTTTCTCTGATGGACATGAAACAATTCCTTGAGCTGAGCTGAGTTCAGTGTTAATTGCTGTACATGAACCTTGTGTCTTGGCAGGGTGCCTGATCACACAGACAGAGCTGCTGGCTGCCTGCTCTTGCATCTTCCAGAAGACTCTCTTGTTCTCTTCCAGTTCCTGTCTTCCTAGGCTCAGGCCTCTCTCCCATGTAGAGAATGCCTGATTTTCTTTTACCTGGACATCTGAATTTATGGCCTCTCAAAATGGGCTAGATGCAACACAATGGATGCCCTCATTGGTGATGCAATTAGAGACCATCACCCCATGTGCTGGCTGAAGGAGCACATAAAGGGTTGGAGAGGTGCTTCAGGAAAATGAAATTATCTACTGGGAAACAGATAAATTAACCAATGTTTACGCCTGTGCTCATTTAAGCTCCAAAGAAGACTTGCTTAAAAAGCAGCCACATAAATTGTGGATGAGGAAGAGGCAAGATTAATTGAAATATTAAATCAACTTTATGAGCGTGCAGGAGAATGCATTTCAAGTGCATTTGTCACCAGCTCACTGAAGCAGCATCGTTGAGGATGTTGATTTACAAATAGGAAAGGAGATGACTGGGACATCAGAATGCCTCAATGTACTAACAAATTAGAGGATTCATAGGAGAAAGAGTCATTCTTTGGCATTTGTCTGAATGTAGAGTAAGTCAGGTCTTGCTTTTCCCAGTTCTTTTGGTCTGAAGCTAGGAAGGACTGTGTTCTGGACAGGTGGACATAGGTAAGTCCATAGAGAGACCTAGTGATGAATTTCTTCATCTGTACCTCTTCCTGTGCCAGTTATCTCTTGCTTTATTTTCCCTCTAAGAACTTATGATGATGTAGCATGCCCCTCCTCCTAAACATTGCACCACATCCAAATAGTATCACCCTTGGAACAAAGCCTTCAATACAAAGGACCCTTGAGGGACACTCAAACCACACCCTAACCCTAACATGGGCATTGTTTGGAAATGATCTATTTTAAAGATCATTTCTTATTGGTGCATCACAATTATACATAATAGTGAACTTTGTTGTTACACATTCATATATTAACATAACATAACATAACTTAACATAATTTGGTCAGTTTTATTCCCCGGTACCTCTCCTTTCTCTCCTCTTCTTCCCTTTTGGTCTTATTCTTCTACTCTTCTGGTCTCTCTTCTATTTTTATGAGATCCCTCTCATCTTTCTTTTCCTTTTTCTTCCCTAACTTCCACATATGAGAGAAGAAAAATACAACCCTTTGTTTTTTGAAGTTGGCTTATTTTGCTTAACATAATGCTCTCAAGTTCCATCCATTTTTCTCTAAATGACATAATTTTGTTATTATTTTGTGAGGATTGAGTGTCAGGGATTGAACTCAGGGGCACTCAGCCACTGAGCCACATCCCCAGCCCTATTTTGTATTTTATTTAGAGACAGGGTGTAAGGAGCATCTACCATAGACATGCTGGGACATACTGGGACTCACTAAGTTGCTGGCCATAAGGAACAGCAGTCACAGGCATGCTTAGTCATGTCTGGTTCCAATTGATAAGGAGCTGTGAGAAGCACTAGCCATAGGCGTGCTTAGCAATGACTGGCTACAATTGGTAGGGAGCACAGATCCGTGGACATGCACAAAGAATATGCCCAGTTGCAATTATATCATCTCATTGGATATAAACAATGGGACTCTCACCGGCTCTCACTGGGTGTAACCAATCACCACCATACACCACCAACTTGGAACTGTATTTAAACCACTTGTTCTGCCACATTGAAGAGCTTTGCTCTGAGGACATCAGTGAGACTGGCTGCCTTGCCGTCTATCCCCAGATTGATTCCTCCATTTCCTGACACCCAACCATAGGCTGGAGAGAACCACTGGACAATGACACGTTTGCTCTTCGGCTAAAAGAAGTCATGTGGCATCAGAGGTACTTTGGGGCTTGTGGTTGCCCTAGGATTGTGTGATTTGCTTGTAGTGTGCATCGAATGCTAGTTGGGGTGCTCCACCACACCCAGCATTTTTGTATTAATTGTTTATATTTGATGATTGTTATGATCAAATATACACTTGCATTTAAAGACAGTCTGCCTTTGAGTAATTATTAATAGCACTGCTCGAGACATAGGGTCTCACTGATTTGCTTAGTGCCTCGCCATTGCTGAGGCTGGCTTTGAGCTTGTGCCTCCAGAGCTGCTGTGTTTATGGATGAGTAGAACTCCATTTTGTGTATATTCATCATGTTAATACTTTTTAAAAAATTTATTGTATTTTTTCTTTTTAGTTATATATGACAGTAGAGTATACCACATTTTATTTATCCATTCATTGATTGATGGACACCTAGGCTGGTTTCATAACTTCACTACTGTGAATTGTGTTGCTATAAACATAGGTTATGCATGTATTGCTATAGTATGCTGACTTTCTTTTGAATAAATAGTGAAGAGTGGCATACCTGGGTCATATGGTGGTTTCATTTTTAGTCTTTTGAGAATCTCTATACTGATTTTCATAGTGGTTGTATTAATTTAAAATCTTGCCAACAGTGTATAAGTATTCATTTTTACCCAACTTCACCAGCAATTAATATTATTTGTATTGCATGGAAATGATCTTACTTGGCTCCCGTATCTGCTGATTTTTGATTTGTTCCCTGTGGAAATCAACCTGATTTTATTTAAGGAGTGATTGAGTAAAACTTGGCTGAACTCTGGGCAAGGAGGTGGGGGTGTCCTTGCCCTGGAGAGATCCCAAGGTCCCTTTGACATGCCCTCTCCTGCTTGCCTGTGCAGTGTTAGAGCCTCTGGCTCCTGCACTGAGCCCTCCAAGCCTCTGCCCACATCCCACTACTGAGCCTTCCCCATCTTCTCACCTGGCACAGCCCTTTGTGTTGTTCCCTTAGTCACTTCCTCTATGTCCCATGCTCTGTGTACCACTCTGGGTTCTGGTGCCAGGCTGTACAGTTTTGGGGAAGAAGAACTCTTCCCCATGATGGTGTCCCTCTCTCAAGGTAGACAGGACTAGCCAGGGTGGGGCTACTGAGCCACTATGTAGGTTTTCCTTTTGCTCTACCTCAACCGAACTTACTGTAAGAAAGAATTAATGCATCTACATTGTTGAGGAAAATGAACTGGAAAAATCATGTGGAGAATCATAAACAGACGGTAGTCTATAGGTCTCGGTAAAGGGGGCTCTTGGTTGGAATGCTGTGTGTTCTTTGCCTTCCCCTTTCATGCCTTGCTCAGAATCTGGAGGGGACCCTCTGCACACAGCTCTTGGACTCCCTTATCTGATGGCTTCCTTCCTGGTAGGCTGACAGGAGCCACCAGCAGGAGGTGAGGGTGGGAGGAAAGATGGTGGGGTATTGATTCCTTATTTCTTCTTACCTATTTCTGCCTGCTTCTTTGTCTTGCCCCTCACTCAGCTCCAAGGATGGTAAGGGTCCCACTGTGGCCAGTCCCTCAGGGACCACCCATGCGTTGGGAGTTTGGTCCTTCACTTGAGCTAACTAGGATGAATTGTTTCCTGTGGGGCTAGTGTATACTGGGATATGCCCAGAGAGGGGAAGTCTCAGTAGGTGGCAGGCAGGCTTGGATCTTAGAAAGGGGGTGTCCAGGTGGGACACTTATTGAGGAAAGATCTTTAATGTTTCCTGAAAAGCTCATGTGTTAGGCAGTGCAGAAATATTCATTATTAGATTATAAATTGTAACCTCATCAGTGGATTATTTCATTTGAGAGATAAATAATTTGAATGTAATAATTATGGTAACTGTAGGCAGGTGAGATGTGGCTGAAAGAAGTAGATAACTGGAGGTATGTCCTTGTGTCCTGGGGGGCTATATCTTGTCTGGCTCCATTCTTGCTTTTTGCTTTTGGGTTGTTGTGAACTGGGCAGCTTTTTTCCACCACATTCTTCTGTCATGATGTTTCTGCCTCATTTCAGGCCCAAAGCAATGATCAGCCACCCATGGACTGAAGCTATGAAACCCTGAGCCCAAAGTAAACTTTTCTTCTTCTTAGATGTTCTTGTCAGGTATTTTGGTCACAGTGATGAAAAGTTGACTAACACAGACGAGCTGGCTGCTGGCTGGGGACCATGACCCACAGTGAAGTTGGAATGTGAATTCACATTCCAAATGGGGATTCCTGGCCATCCCATCTACAGCAGGAGGTCAAATCCCACTTCAGGAATATCATCTTTTCAAACACTTCCGCTGGGACTCTCACTGCTTCCTGGGATGCTGGTGCATTTCCTTCAGGATTCCCACATGGCCTTCCTTGTTTGGGCTAGTCTTGGCACTGATGAGTCCTGCCCCTTGTTTCTGGCTACCCTGCAAAATTTTCTTAGGCCAGAGCCCAGACCAGTGTAGTCAGAGAGACCTTCAAGTTTTCCATCCGAGGCCCCTCAGATGTACTGTGTACAAGTCCCCAGATTGCAACTATGAATGAATTAGCAGCACCAGCTAGGGCTCTCATCTCTTCCCACTATGAACTTCCACCCTTTGCTTATCCACAAGGTTCAGATAACTTAATGCAATAGAAATATTCAAGCTCTTTACAGGGAAGTGCTTCTAATCCCACAGAATACACTAAACAGACAAAACATGGGCAAAAAGGATGCAAGATGGACCTAACGTAGGCAGGGGGAGATCCACACACAAAACTCACTTCCAGGTGTCCTTATGAGTTGGAACTTTCTTCTAGCCAAAGGAAAGAGTTAAAATGTGGAATGGGCTTTACTCATGACTGAGGAGTTGTTTCAGTGGGGATATCTGGGTGAATGTCCTCAATGAGTGTCCCTGCAGGGCCAGGCCTCTGGCAACTGATGCTTTCACATTCCCTCACCTGATGCATATGCACAGACACCTGACCAGGCCATGGGCTCCTGATTCTGCCCACTTCTCTTTCTCCTACATCTTTGGAAGAGGTTAGTTTGCACATGTCTGTCTGCCATCACTGAGACCAGGCCAAGTAGGGAGGACCCCAGAGGTCAGGTGAAGCCTCTGGTGGTGAGTGGTGCTTGCTGAGCCTTCCTTGCTCCATGACAGCACTACTTCTACTGTCACCTTGATTACCTGTCCCTGTTTGTCATGGGGAGGGTTTTCATAATGAGGAGTGGGAGACAGAAAGCAACAAAGTTAAAATTGGAGATTATAGAATACTGTAAGAGGAAGAATGCATTTTTGCCTTCTAAATTTTTAGGCCAAACATGCCTCTTTGGGCAAGTCAGGGGACCACCAGTCTGCCTCATGGTCTGGCAAGACACAGGGGCCTTAGTGGCCTTGGTGGACCTGAGAAGAGCAGATGTTTGCCTCCTGGAGTCCAAGGACCTTGATGTCAAGTCCAAAGTCTTGATGTCAACCACAGTGTCCAAGAAGTAAAATCTGAGCAGTTGGTCCATGGGTCCCCTGGTAATGCTACCCCAACACACTGTAAGAGAGACAAACTTGTTTTTCTGGAATGGGCCTTAAGCTGAAGGATTCACAGAGCCCCAAACACATTCCAGCTCAGCAGTGCTCCACTGACAGCAGGCTTATGCTCCAGAGTGAGAAGAAGGTTTCCTTTGCAGAACAAACAGTTTCTGTCTGAGAGGTCCCCACACTGGCAGGATGGAACAGGGAGTGGTCAGGGCTGGGCGCTGCCTCCCTCCTTTGACTTCATTCAGACCTATGCCACTTTTACTTTTTTTAAATACAAAGTACTTCCTTTTAAGATTTCATTTGGAAAGTTGAAAGTGCCCAGGAGCACTGTGGACTTCATTGAAGACTACAGCCTGGACTTGGCATGAGTTATTTGTCCTAGCCAGCTGTGTGGACCATTCAGCAGCATTACCCTGAGGGCAAGAGCCTGGAGCGCAGGATGTCAAGGTTCTGGGTTGGTCCACGCTGGAGTCCTGTCCTCTCTTTTGTCTTCCCTTTCTCCCTCATTTCCTACTGCTCTACCTGGGGTGGGTTGCCTGGATCGGACACCTGGAGCAGAGAGGGACAGTTCAAGGGTGGAATTTGAACATCATAGAGAATCTTTTATTGGAAGACCTTTGAGACCCCATCTGTGGATAAATGTGAAAAAAGTTGTTTCATGAGTTTAATAATCATGTCAGAATCATTTTTCTATGTAGCCAAAACTGTCTGCATCCAGAGCTTACTGTAAAATATAGGTATCAGGAGGCAGTCCCCTTTATATTTGTGAATATTTCTGTATCACCTTGTGACAACCTCATAAATATTGTTGAAGAATGGAGGCTTGCCTCTGAAAAATTCTTTCCACCATGGTAAATGGCCTTGCACAGACAAGTGCAGACAGTGAGGGATGGAGTGTTGCCCAGGTAGGTGAGGTGAAGGCACTTAGTTTGAGGGAGGGGCTCACTGCAGCTGGCCGAGGGAAGATCCTTGGGTGGGGTTGCAGAGCTGGGCGGAGAAGAGGGTCAGGTGGTGTCAATGCCCAGTTGTGGCAGGTGAATGGCTCCTGATATGCTCTGCAGATGAGGTTGCTGAAGTTTTGAAGGAGGCTGTCATGCCTCCCAGACAATGATGGCCAGCAGGATGCGCTGTCCTCCCCCTAGCACCAATTGCTGCTGCTGTTGGTGGGTGGACCCTGCTATGCATTTTTTCTCACAATGTCCTCACATCTTCACAGACTGCCTCTAGGGTCTGACTCACTGGGCCTTGCCTCTCCTCAGGTGTCCTTACAACTCTCTGCATGTCTACATGGGGTGAAGCTTGCAGTGAATGGGCTGGGGGCTGGAGCATTACATATGCCATTTCATCTAATTTTCTACACAAATCTTTGATGTGTCCTCATTTTGCACACAAATAAACTAAGGATCTGAGAGATTAAGGAGCTTCCTCAGAGTCACAGGATTTGAATGCATGTCTTTTCCCTCCTCCGTGCTGTATAATTATTGGATTATATTGTAGTGTGCTGCGTTGCACTATATTGTATTATATTGTATTGTGTAACTGTGTACCGTGTACTATATTTTATTGTACTGTGCTGTATTATTCTTTTTTTTAAATATTTTTTTTTAGTTGTTGATGGACACAATGTCTTTATTTTATTGCTTTGTATGTGGTGCTGAGGATCGAACCCAGGGCCTCACGCATGCGAGGCAAGCACTCTACCGCTGAGCTACAATCCCAGCCCCTGTGCTGTATTATTCTTATGGTTTGGATGTGAGTTGTCCCCCAAAAGCTCATGTGTGAGACGATGCAAGAAGGTTTAGAGGAGAAATGATTGCGTCATGAAAGCCTTAACCCAATCATTGAATTAATCTTGTGATGGAAGTAACTGGGTGGGAATTTAAGGTACGTGGCTGGAGGAGGTGGGTCATTGGAACCATGGTATTGGGTATACATTTTTTTTTTTGGTACTGAGGATTGAACTTAGGGGTACTCAGACCACTGAGACACATCACCAGCCCTATTTTGTGTTTTATGTAGAGACAGGGTCTCACTGAGTTGCTTAGCACCTCGCCATTGCTGAGGCTGGCCTTGAACTCGTGATTCTCCTGTCTCAGCCTCCCAAAGTGCTGGGATTACAGGCGTGCGCCACTGCGCCTGGCTTGGGTATACATTTTATATCTGGAAGAATGGAGTCTCTCTCTCTGCTCTCTGATTATCATGTGAGCTGCTTCTCTCTTCCACACTCTCCTGTCATGATGTTCAGCCTTACCTTGAGCCCTGAGGAATGGAGCCAGCTGTCTATAGATGGAGATCTCTGAAACCGTGAGCCCCCAAATAAAGCCTTTCTCCTCTTTAGTTATTCTGGTTGGATTTTTTCATCACAGCAGTGAAAAGCTGACTAAAATAATTATATTGTACTGCATTATTCTATAGTGTACTGTACTGTATTATTCGATATCATATTGTATTGTGTTATGCTGTACTGCACTATACCATACTGTTTGGTACTGTACTGTATACTGTACTGTATTGTGCTATACTGTCTTATATTGTACTGTACTTTATTATGTTATCTTACATTGTACCGTACTGTCTTGCAGTATACTGTATTGTTTACTGTATTGTATTGTTCTGTATTATACTGTGTTATATTTAATGGTACTATATAGATGCTCCTTCATTTGCAATGGGTTACATCTTGATCAAACCTTTGCAGGTTGGAAATATTGTAAGCTGACCATTCTACTTCAGCAACACAGCAAACTATAGAGTGTTGGTTGTTTCCCCTTGTGATCTTAGGGTTCACTGGGAATGTGGCTACTGTCCACAATCTTTACAAAGGATTGTACTGTGTGAAGTTATGCCAGGAAGACATCAAAATTCAAAATTTGAAGTAGGATTTCTCCTTTCTCCTGAATGACATAGAGTTTCTCACTTTTGCAGCTTTGTAAAGTTAATAAACTGTAAGTTGAACCATGTTAGTCAGGGATGGTCTGTACAATATAATACTATACTGTATTTATTATATTGTGCTATTCTGTATTTTATTATACTATACTATATTGTGTTGTATGCACATAGTAGGAGTTAAGACCTTTGTGAGTTGATGTGGCCTGAGGTCACATTCCATGTGTATCAAAGTCATATGCCAATGACTATCTGGCCTGTTAGGTGTGAAATGAAAGACAAACTCAAGACACATAATAAGTACACTGTGCTGTTTTGGATTTTTCCTTGGGTGATAGAGAATAATTTTGGGGGTCTCCAAGGGGCCATATCTCACTCACACTTCCTTGAAGGGAATGAGCCCTCATGAACAGGAGGAAAAAAAGGGACTGGTTGGTTATTAATATTATTATTATTATTATTATTATTATTATTATTTTTGGGGGTACTGGGAATTGATCTCAGGGGTACTCGACCATTCAACCACATCTCCAGCCCTATTTTGTGTTTTATGTAGAGACAAAGTCTCATTGAGTTGCAAACTTAACTCCTCGCTTTTGCTGAGGCTGGGTTTGAACTTGTGATTCTCCTGCCTCAGCATCTCAAAGTGCTGGGATTATAGGTGTGTGCCACCGCACCCGGCTGGGACTGATTAACCTAGTCACATCTTCCTTGGTTGCCTGCCTCTGTCCTGGGATGTGGTGTGGGTTCATGTTGTTGCACTTGAGAATACACACACCCATACACGTATTCCCCCACTCACCACACGGGTCTATATTAATCTGAGGTTGTTCGAAGTATCCAGGAGTGGTGATGATTTGTGGGTACTCTCTCACCAGCACCACTATGGGGCACACATATGCTGGAGGGAAACCAAGCATCCACTGCACCCTCCAGGGAAGCTTGGGCCCTAGTACACCTGCATGAGGGATAGGAGGTGGTGCTATTTTTTGGCTCATCCTTTCTACAGGGGCGTCCTGAGACAGACCTCACACCCCTCACTCTTTCCTCACTCCTTCAAGTGAAGCCCTTTGTCTTCAGGATGGATCTTGTTCCTCCCTGTCCCACCATCACCCTGGTTCTGCTGTCACTCCCTAAGCCCCTCAAAGCTGCCCAACAAACAAGCCTGTGGAAAAGCCCTTGCAATCAGACCCAGCCTCTCAGGGCCTTTCAAAGCCCCAATGGATCTGATCCTTCTCATCTCCCAATGCCCTTGCCCTTCTTCTTTATTGAACCCAGGGGTACTTTACCACTGAGGCACATCCCAGCCCTTTTTATTTATTTTGAGACAGGGTCTTGCTTAGTTGCTTAGGGCTTTGCTAAATTGCTGAAGCTGGCTTTGAGCTTGTAATCCTCTTGCCTCAGCCTCCTGAGTTGCTGGGATTACAGAGGTGTGCCTTTCTTGACACTTAAGCCACTCAAGTCTCCTCTTTGTCTCTCATGTATGTGGGCACACACCCCCTGTCCTCTGGGGCCTTTGCTTCTGCAAACAGTCACATTCTCTTATACTTTCTCACTCTTTTCTCCCAATGCCAAAGTGTCAAGGAGGCCCCATCTATAGACACCTTTTTCTCCACCCAAGAAAGGAAATGATATACTTCATTGTTTACCATTCATCTTTCCAGCCAGCCTGCCCCTCCTGATGAAGTCTGCCCACCATTGCATCCCTGGTGCCCGGGCCAGGCTAATGCCCAGGCCAGGCTCGTGCCTAGAGACACAGAGAATAAGATAGAGACTTAGAACTCTGGAAGGGCACATCTTAGGGCAGGCTTTTGGTTCTTGGGCCCTGCAGGAGCCTCCACCCTGGGCAAAGCCTTGGGCAGGCACACAGATGAATGAAGAAGTGGGGATGGCTTACTAGTCTGGGTGATCCTTACTGTTTGGTGTGGGTCCTCTCTGGGTTAGCCCTTGGTGGGCCCTGGACATGTGTAGTGTCTCAAGGGGTCTGGATGACACTGCCCAAGCTCATTCCCTTTACCACCTGCTCCATGAGCAGACCTGGGGAGGGAAGTGCAGTGTGGCAAAGCCCTGCAATCCCAGGTTCACTTCCTGCTCCCTGGGGCTTCTTGGTGAAACACTAGCATCTTGTTTATTTATTCAATAAATGCTCATGGGCAACCTGGAGAGGCTAGCAGCTGGAAACATAAATGTGAAAAAGACCCAGCATTTTCAGGAAGGGTGAGCAAGAATTGGCAGGGCAACAAGAGGTTGGAGCACTTAGCAGGAGTGGAGCTATTTCTTTGGCAGTCTTTAACACATTGCTCAGCTTAAATCCAAGGCTTGTGTGGGTTGCACTGCTCTGCAGGTGTATAAGCCAGAGGGGCATGGCCCAAAGGTAGACTCAGTGGACATCTTACCTGCAGAAAAACTCCTGGGGAAGCAGGTATTGGGGATAAAGTTTGGATTGTGTTCTGGTTAGCTGTGCCTGCAAAATAACCTCTCTCCCCAAATGTAGTGCCTTAAAATGATAACAATCAGCTTATTATTATTTCTGTTGATTCTGAAGCTCGATGAGCTCAGCTTGATGGTTCCCACTCAGAATCTCTATGTGGTTTCAGTCAAACTGATGTATGATTATTAATTTATGTGTCATCTCAGCTAAGCTATGATGCCCAGCCACGATGGTCAAATACCAGTCTAGATGTTGCTGTGAAAGGAAATTTTTTAAAAGACGTGATTAGTATTTAAATCAGAAGACTCTGGATAAATCAGATCACCATCCATAACAGGAGTGGACCTTATCTAATAATCACTTGAAGGCCTTAAGGAAAAAAAGATAGTTTTTCTAAAGGGGAAAGGATGCTGCTTGCAGACTATCCTCTGTGTTAGTCAGCTTTTTGTCACTGTGACCAAAATACCTGACAAGAACAACTTAGAGGAGGAAAAGTTTGAGTTCGTGGTTTCAGAGATTTAGCCCATGTTGGGCCAACTCCATTGCTCCGGACCCAAGGTGAGGCAGAAAATCATGGCAGAAAGCTGTAGCAGTGGAGCACTGTACCATTCATGATGGCCAGGAAGCAGACAGAGGAGAAGGGACTGCTAGGAAGCTAAACCCTTCTAGTAACCCGCCTCCTCCAGCCATGCCCAATTGCCTCTAGTTACCATCCAGTTAGTCCATTGAAACAAGGATGATTTGACAAGGTCACAGATATCACAATCCAATCATTTCACCTTTGAATATTCCTGCATTAACACAGGAGCTTTTGGGGGACACTTCATGTACACATCATAACACCTTCAGACTTCACCTGCGTTTCTCCTTGGTCTCTAACCTGCCGAACTGCTCTGCAGATTTTGGAATTGCCAGTCTCTCAATCGTATGAGTCAATTCCTTATAAGGAATCTCTTTTTATTATATATATAATCCTGGTGGTTGTGTTTCTCTGGAGAACCTTGCTTATACATGGTGTTTCTGCAGGACTCATTTCAAAGGCTTCCTCATTCATGCTCGTTGGGGTGGGCTGTAGAATGAGGCCTCTTCTGGGGCTGGAGCCTTCCTTACAACACGGCTGAAATCCCACAGAAACCTCTGCCTATCTTGCTGTGAGGAGGTGGAGTTATATAGAATTTCTCTGAGGCTCCCTTTGACAGAAGGCATTGGGAAGGGGTGGAAGTTACTAGAATGAAAAGACAAAAGTGGGTCAGTACATTAAGGTTTAATGCAATTACTGGAATATTGACTCTACAGAAACCAGTCACAAACAAAATGTAGCCACTAGAATGCAGCCTCTGTTTCTGTGGACATCTGTCTGTCTCCTAAATACCCGCAGAAGAGCAGGGGGGGATAGATGTGAAATAGGGGTGTGGAGGCAGGTCTTGGAGAATCTCAAGAATCTTCAGAACCTGGGAGATTCAGAATCTGATAAAGGCAATGCAGTGAGGGGCTTGCACTAAGGTTTGCCAAGCGTGAGGTGGTAAAAGCGTGTTTTGGGGCAAGTCATAGCTTGTTGGAGGGCTGTTCTTTGCTTCCCACAGAATCTGATTGTAGCTTCCTCTAGTGTGGTCCAGAAGTGCCTTGGACGTAGTCTTTTTTCAGGAGGAGGTGGAGAGTGAATTCAGGGGTGCTCTACCACTGAGGCACATCCCCAGTGGGGTTCCCCTCTCCACTTAAAAAAATTGATACAGGGTCTCACTAAGTTGCTCAGGCTGGCCTTGAGCTTGCACTCCTCCTGCCTCAGCCTCCTGAATTCTGGGGTTATAGGTGTGAGCCACCATACCCAGCCTATATCTGTTAACACATAGGGCCCAGAGTGAAAATTTGTTAGCATGTGTTAGCAATGTGCTGGTATTGGTTAGAGTGACATTAATAACAAGTAGATTCAGTTCATCAGAAGTTTCTGTATTGTTCACATGTCTCTTCTAGGCTGATGAACAGATCAATAGGGTGACTCTTTGGCATGAGAGATCTAGGTTGATAGGAGCCCTGCCATTTAAACATGTGGTTTACAAGTAGCATGTGTGGAGAGTTTTGAGGACCAGCCTTCTCACCTTCAGGGAAGCTGGTGATAACGCCTTGTTATATGCCCAGACTGACAAGGTAGTGGACAGGAATAATACCTAGCCACTGTCTGCTCCACTGATCTGAGGACACTTTGGAGATGTGGATCAAGATTCACCACAATACTGTTATTTATAATGGTGAAACTGGAAAGTAACCCCATGCCCAAGCAACAAGGGCTTGGAAAAAACATTTATTCAGTGTAACATTGCATAGCTACCAGGGGCCATAGTTTGGGAAATACATAATGAAGAAGATGACAGTATGAAGTATTAACTGAAAAAGCAAGATACAAACCCTAAAATTCAATATCCCGCCTTTGAAAAAAATTGGAGCAGATAGACACACACTGAGATGTTCAACTGTGGTTTTCTCTGCGCAGGAGAATAATGGACAGCTTTTATTTCTTCCTCATCATTTCCCTTTCCTAATTTTCTGTAATGGATATAGATTTATAATCAGAAAAATGATATGAGATTATATGTTGATTTACAGAAAGCAGGCATGGAAGTACTTCCCTCCTTACGTCTCAGTAATGGATCTGGTGTTTATTGATTTTGTGTTGGGCCCATTAGGGTACTCTGCTGCAAACTGGCAGAACTAACTCAGCCTGGTATGGCAGCCAGCAGCAGCAAACATTGGACCATTCTCCTGATATGCCTTCCATTTCTCTGGAGAGTTTGGCTTTTCTGCTCTGATTCTTGAGAGATGAAGAGAGTGGTCTCACACTGCTCTCCTAGGCCTTTGAAAGAGGATGAGGGCAGGTCCACCCTGGCATCCAGGAGCTCTGACGACACTGGGAGGGCCTTGGAGAGAGTGAGCTCCTGATGCTTTGGCTGCAAGATGTTTACTCTGTAGATTGGCTCTGAAATAGTATTTACTCATCGTTTATTCATTCAGCCAACAAGTGGGCTAAGTCAGAGGGGACTCAGCTGGAAATGGCTGAATGGACACAAGGAAGTGCCTAACTGAAGCCTGGGGGAAAAGTTGCTTTGATCCCACTGAGCTGTTGGAAACTCAAAGAGCTTTTTCCCTCCTGAGGAATAAGCTTGTGAAAGCCAGTGTTGCCTCTGTGTTCTGAATCTGTCCTGATGGAAATCTCCACCTGGATTTTGAAGGGGCTTATCTTTTGGTCAGCCTGATATAAAAGGATAAGTACTAGGTGCCCAAGAGTCTGGCCTAGAAGTCCAGCCTTCTAGGCGAAGCCTGCTGCAGGCAATTGGAGGATGCTTGGTGAGTTGGAACAACCACGGCCAGAGAGCCTGGGGGCATCACTGCCTCAGGCTTGGCCCTAGCCAAGAGGAGAGGAGGAGGAGGGAACTATCACAGGCCAAACACCTGCGGTGTGCCTGGCCCCATCACAGCACATGGTTATTGTCATTTCAGGTAAATCTTATTCTGAATCTTTGTGGAGGAGATTAACACTCTCCATTCTGCAAACAGAAGCTGAGGATTTTGGTATAGAGTGGGGCCCAGAACATAGGTTGCCTGGGGAGCAGGTAGATTTCATCCCAGTCTGCCTGGCTCTTAATGTCATGCTCCTACTCATGGTTCTCACTGCATGAGTTATGGCATAGGACTTGCCTTCCACAGTAAAGAGCAGCTAGGTTTCCAGAGACAGGCTTTGGGAGGCAGGGCAGGCATCAGGGCTAAGCTCCCAGTGGTGGACTCAGGGAAAAACAGAGTTTCCCTAGGCTGTGGCCACATCACACATATTTGATGGATCCTATGGATGAAGGATGGGTACAGATCCAGTCCGTCTTCAGAGATAGAGGGCCCCAGGCAGGGACAGGATCCACCAGGCAGCCCCATGCACAGTTTGTTCATCAGACACCGTGACCTTATCCTTCCACCTCAGGATTTCAGGAGCGTTGCTTTCTCTGTGCCTGGCTGGTCTCAAGCCAGTTAATGATTCGTTAGGCAAGCTTTTGCTATCCCCACTTCTGGAACAGGAGTAGGGCTATGAGTGGGGAAGGGCTGGGCTACCTAAGAACTGTCTTTGGTCCTTACTCTTATTACCTTAGTTTACTTCTGTGAGGCATGTGTTGGTCACTGTCTGGGGATTTCTATTTCTAACCTCCTGCCCAATAAGACTATGGAAAAACTTTGCTTGTTGGCAAAGAGATCCTAGACCTCAGCCAGCACACAGGGGAATAACTGAGGAACCAGGGAAACAACAATTATCTTTGCTAGGGTCTTCTTTGTAGTTGCAAATTGCAATGTAAATAAGGATCTCAAAATTATAACTTGAGGTATATTCACCATGAATCAGCAGTATTCCTCCATCATCTCAGTTAATACTCTAAGTCCTCATTTTTCTCACTAGGGAATAGAAAACTAGTGAGCCTAAGCAACAGACTGATCTTACAGTTAGGGTCTCTTACTGCTCATCAGCCCTACACAGTCCTGGCCTGGGTCTCCTGCCCTCTGTGGTCCTTCCTATTAAAGCCACAAAGTGGGCCTCATGGTTGGTCATCTGCAGTACCCAGGCTGGGCAGTATTTCCTCACACAGGTTCCAGTCTCTCTCCAGTCTCAGCTCCACTCTACAAGGATCCTCTTGCTTCAGGCTGGTTTATGTTCTAGCTTGCAAACAACTCTGGCCAAGGAGACCTGGAGGCAACTTCAGGGGCTCTAGGTCAATACCTTAGAGGACAGTCACCTGAAGACAATGTCACATGCAGCAGCCCTGATGCAGACCAGAGGCCCCTACCCAGAAGACCCTTACCATAATTAAGCAGTGACCTCCACCATATTTGTAACATATAAGTTCTTCTTTTTGTCAGAAAACTTTATAACAGAATATCAGCAAAAACTTCTACAAAA
This sequence comes from Xerus rutilus, assembly GCA_028644305.1. Lineage (NCBI taxonomy): Eukaryota > Metazoa > Chordata > Mammalia > Rodentia > Sciuridae > Xerus > Xerus rutilus. Next base: position 59,270,233 of record CM053402.1, read on the forward strand.
AAACTCAGTGCGGGATAACACTTCCAATTTCTTGTGAGGACCAAGCTACTCTGTCTTGCAAAAACTAAGTGTGGCTGCAGACTTGATGATATCACTTCTGCTTGTGTTGTAAAATCTCTGACTAATCTAAAAAAATGGGACAAAAAACACTTTCTGTGAATTCAAGGAAAAAAAAAATCTTTTATGTAGACTCATACAAAAACGTAAATCTTCAAACTTCCCAGCCCTGACCCCGCTCCACAAGGTATAAATATTCAAGAATTTCCAGACTTGAGGTTCAGAGAATTTTTTAGGCAATAGCCCCCTAGACCCTGCAGCCAATAAACCTGTTTCCTGAAAATTCCTCGGGTGTCCAGCCTCTTCTGTTCTTTATCAGCCCCACAGCCAAGAACACACAGAGATGGGGGTTGAGTGGAAGGCTGCACTTCAGCCAGCCATGGACTCCTGGTTATGGGGGATCACCTAAGCCCTCACCCCTTAACGATTAGCAGTATTTGTAGTTGGAATTTGATGCAGCTCCCCGCTGAAGTGGAAGGACAAGGAAGCCTTCAGATTTACATTGAGCATTTCTTACTTGTTTAAGTTTGCCTCACTCCTGATGTGATATGTAGTTTTCATTCCAGAATGTGGGCTCAGTCAGTCCAACAAATCCCTGTGTGGTCTTCCTTCAATTCCACATTTAGGATCCTCCCTGTCATAGTTGTGTGTGGGGAACTGGACATTTTGGAGACCCCCTGTAAGTCATAGTTCTGGAGTTTAGAGTGACAGAGACAATCAAGTCTCTGCTGATTCATTTTGTGCCTGAGTGCGCAGGCCCCCGGGTACCTAGGTATTTGGTCAAACATGATTCTGGGTCTGTCTCTGAGGGCATTTCTGGATGAGATGAACATTTGAATGGGTGGTCTGAGTCAGCAGATTGTCCTCCCCAGTGTGAGTGGGCCTCATCCAATAGGTTGAGTGTCTGGATAGAACAAAAAGGTGGAGAAAGGAAGAATTCCCTCTTTCTTTCTGATAGTTTTCAAGCTGGGACCTTGTTTTTCTGTTCTCAGATTAGAATTTATGCCACTGAGCCTTTTGCATCTCCAACTTGCCAATAGCAGAATGTGGGACTTGTCAGCTTCCATATTTGTGTGTACCAATGACTATTTTTAAGTTTGTTCTTTTTTAGATATACATGAGACTAGAGTGTACTTTGATGTATTATACATACATGGAGTTGTGCTATCCATTTTTGTGGTTGTACATAATGTGGAGTTACACTGGCAGTGTATTTATGTATGAACATAAGAAATTTATGTCCAATTTGTTCTACTGTCTTTCCCATTTCCCATTTCCCCTCCTTTGCCCCATTCCCTTTGTCTAATCCAGTGAACTTCTATTCTTCCCTCTCCCCTGCTTATTGTGGGTTAGAATCCCCGTATCAGAGAAAATATTTGGCCTTTGATTTTGGCTTATCTCATTTCGCATGATATTCTCCAGTTCCATGCAGTTACTGGCAAAGGCCATAATTTCATTTGTCTTTATAGCTGCATAATTTTCTATTGTGTATATGCACCACATTTTCTTTATCCATTCATTTATTGAAGGGCACCTAGGTTGGTTCTATAGCTTTGTGAAGAGAGCCGCTATAAACATTGATGTGGTTATGTCACTGTAATATGCTGATATTAAGTCCTTTGGGTATATACCGAGGAGTGGGCATATACTTTTTTTTTAAAAAATATTTTTAGTTGTTGATTAACCTTTATTTATTCATTTATTTATATGTGGTACTGAGGATCGAACCCAGTGCCTCCCACATGGAAGGCAATCACTCTACCACTGAGCCACAGTCCCAGCCCCGGGCATATACTTTTTAACTTGGTCAAATGGTAGTTACATTACAAGTTTTCTGAGGAATCTTCATACTGCTTTCCAGAGTGGTTGCATCAATTTGCAGTCCCACCAGCAAAGTATGAGCATGCCTTTTCCCCACATCCTCGCCAACATTTATTGTTACTTGCATTCTTGATAAATGCCATTCTGACTAGAGTGAGATGAAATCTCAGTATAGTTTTAATTTGTATTTCTCTAATTGCTAGAGAGGTTGAACATTTTAAAAATATATTTTTTGACCATTTGTATTTCTTTTTCTGTGAAGTGCTTGTTCAGTTTCTTTGCCCATTCATTGATTGGGTTATTTGTTATTTTAGTGTTAAGTTTTTTGAGTTCTTTTTATATCTTGGAGATTAATGCTCTATCTGAGGTGCAGATAGCAAAGATTTCCTCCCATTCTGTAGACTCTCTCTTCACATTCATCCCATTTATTGATTATTTTTTAAAAATATTTTTATTAATTGTTGATGGACTTTTATTTTATTCATTGATTTACATGCAGCACTGAGAATTGAACCCAGTGCCTTGCACATGCCAGACAAGTGCTCTACCACTGAGCCATAACCCCAGCCCCCATTTATTGATTCTTGATTTTACTTCTTGTGTTATAACAGTCTTGTTGAGGAAGTCCGTTCCTAAACTGACATGATGGAGAGTTGGGCTTGCTTTTCTTCTAGTAGGCACAGGTCTATGGTCTAATGCTTAGGTCCTTAATTCACTTTGAGTTGAGTTTTCTGCAGGGTGAGAACTAGAGATTAACTTTCATCCTGTACATATGGATTTCCAGTTTTCCCAGCACCATTTGTTGAGAGGCTATCTTTTTTCCAATGTATGTTTATGGCACCTTTGTCTAATATGAGGTAATGGTATATATGTGGGTTTGTCTCTATGTGTTCTATTCTGTTTCATTGGTCTTCATGTCTGTTTTTGTGCCAGTACCATGCTGTTTTTGTTGTTATAACTCTGTAGTATAGTTTAAGGTCTGGTATTGCAATGCCTCCAGCTTCAATAGGGATTGCTTTGGCTATTTTGGGCCTCTTATTTTCCCAAATGAATTTCATGACTCCTTTTTCTATTTCTATGAAGAACATCAATGACAATCTTTGTGCTCCATAACATTTAATTAACAATGGGTAGAATATGCAATGGTAGTTCCTTAAGATTATAATGCAGCTGAGAAATTCCTATTGCCCAGTGATGTACCAGCCATTGTAAGGATGTAGTGCAACTCATTTCTTGTGTGTTTGCAGTGATGCTGATGGAGACATCCCTATGGTGCAGCCAGTTGTATAAACGTCTAAAAGGGCAATTATATCCTTGATGAAGATAACAAAAGACTGAGTTAGCAGGCTATGTGTCTATATACTGCACTTCTTCTTTTCCTTCTTTTTCTTATTTCAGAGTGTACTCCTTTTACAAAAAACATTTTATTATAAAACAATATGCAGGTGAGAGCATCTCATGTAGTATCAGACTGAATGTGTTCCCCATGCCTTGGGGTTCTCTATTATAAAACAACATACTGTTTTATAATAAAAATTAAAAAAATTATATATGTATTTTTTCTTATTGCATTTGTTTTTTGGAGAACCCTAACATAACTAAACCTAACTTAACATAATCCCTTCCTAACTAAATGCTCTCACAACCAGATTTCCTTTAGCTGGAGAATGTTTCACATGACATGTAATTGTTTCTCAATCCATGAACACTGGGTACTGTCTGAGGTTTCCAAAAGCCCAGTGACATTTTGAAAAATGAAATGATGTGATATAATCAATATATGTTGTATGCACATGTAGAAACATCACACTGAATCCCATTGATATGTACAATAGATATGTGTTAATGAAAATAAAATAAATAAAATGAGAGTAAGGAACAATGCCCAATAATATGTGGGAAGTGAAATAGAAGGTGACATTTGATGGGAGTTAATAAATGTGAGTTTAAGCCCTCTGTGTCCCATATGCTCTGCCTGCAATGACCTTCCATGCATAGTGCAGAGAAATGACGCCAATGGCATTTCCAAGGATGAGCTGAGTGTTCTCACGTGATGACAACAGCCAACCTAGAGGGTGGCCATTGTAACGTAGCTCCTCTGAAGTCATGTTTCTTTTCTTTCTGTTGATCAGGATCCTCTCCAATCACTGGTCTTTTGAAAAACACATTTCCCCCCAATTTCTGGCAGTCCTGAAGTTAGGAACTTTGGGGGTTCAGTCCTCTGAAATGAAATGTCTGAGGAATGCCAAAAAACACCTCTCCTTGGAGCATAGCCTGTCTTTGGATAGAGCCTTTCCTGTGGAAACATGGGTGAGTCTCTTTGCAATTCCTCATTTCCTAACAAAGATTTATTTTTAGTTGTAGATGGACACAATATCTTTATTTTACTTATTTATTTTTTTATGTGGTGCTGAGGATCAAACCCAGTGCCTAATGCATGCGAGGCAAGTGTTCCACCACTGAGCCACAATCACAGCCCCTAACAAGGGTTTATTTATGTTGCCTCTGCTTTTGTGAGATACATTTTCAAAGCATTGAAACAAAGACACTTAGGTTGCTGACATCCTCTGTTCTTGCTCTCTCTTTTTGCTGTGTTTGGGATTGAACCCAGGGCTTTGCACATGCCAGGTCCATTTTCTTTTGAAGTCAATCTCTTGCCTTTGAATTGTTGAATATCCCCTCTTTTAGGGATTGTTTACTCCTCTAGATGTTGTGCACCGAGGAGAGGCCATCTGGGAATGAGGGGAGGTTTGATGCATATGGTCACAGTTACCCTGGGAGAGGGACTCTGTAGGCATGCTGTGGGATTTTCAGAAAATAACTGTTCTGGATGTGAAGAGGCCAAGAGATCTGCAGAGCTGTTTGCAGGTGAGGGCCTCTCATGTAGTATATGATTGAATGTGTACTCCATGCCCTGGAGTTCTCATGAAGGTGCAGAGGCTGACTCACTAGGTCTGCCTCTGCATGCTTGATCCCAGGGGAGTCTTGTGCTGCTGGTTTGAGGGCCTAGGCCTCTAACAGAGCAGGAAACAGTGGGACCTGTTCATGTTGCTTTAGGAGAAGCAGACAAAACAAGTGTGTGATAATCCACTAGCTCTTATTTGGTCCTGTGAAAGCTGTCACATTAAAAGTGCAGTTATTTGTGTCAAACTCTGACAAAACAGAGCCAAATGGAGGCCATGAAAGGAGAGTTTTCCTGCATGAAGCACCTGAATTCAGGAGCTATTACTGTGGGAGATTCTACAAAACTACAATCTTGCACAAAGTTCACCACAGTCTTAACACAGAACACTTATTGTTTTAACATTATTATTATTATTATTACTATTGTTGTTGTTATTATCATTATTTTATGGTATTGGCGATTGAATCTCAGTGCACTTTACCACTGAGCTACATTCCCAACTCTTTTTATTTTGAGACAAAGTCTCCCTAAGTTGCCCAGGCCGACCTCAAACTTGTTATCCTCCTGACTTTATCTTCTGAATTACTGGAATTACAAGTGTGTGTCACTACCACCATTAGCTCAGAAAATGCTTCTGCAAGGACAACTCTCCAGCAATTGCCTGTCCAACCTTGGACTGATACTGTCTTTGTTATTGATCTTTGTGGCCAAGGATTATTGTTACAAATTAATTTATGCAATCCTCCTCCTTTTGCCTGTAAGAACTTTACCTTTCCTGGACCTTTGAGTATGTGTGAAGTTTGCCATAACATGCATATGTAAACTCATTAAATTCAAAGAATCTCTGTTATTTTTTCTCATTTTTTAAAAAAATTGTTCTAATTAGTTATACGTGACAGTAGAATGCATTTTGGTTACATTGTACACAAATGGAGCACAACTTCTCATTCCTCTGGCTATACATGGTGCAGAGTCACATCGGGGGTATAATCATACATGTATAATGTCCGTCTCATTCCACCATACTTTCCACTCCTAAACCCCCTTCCTTCCCCTCACTCCCCTCTGCCCAATCCAAAGCTCCTCCATTCTTCTCTACCTGCCCCCCTTGCCACATTATGGATCAGCATCCGCTCATCAGAAAACATTTGACCTTTGGTTTTTGGGGTTTGGCTTATTTCACTTAGCATGATATTCTCCAGCTCCATCCATTTATCTGCAAATGCCATAATTTCATTCTTCTTTAAGGCTGAGTAATATTCCATTGTGTATATGTACCACATTTTCTTTATCCATTCATCTATTGAAGGATATCTAGGTTGGTTCCATAGTTTAGCTATTGTGAATTAAGCTGCTATAAACATTGATGGGCTGCGTCTTTTGATGCTCATTTTCACTGACATCTTCCACTACACCAGAGGGAGCTGGAATGGTTCTCACTTTTTGGATGAAGATACTGGCTTTCTCTGTCTTTCTCCCCTCTCTTCCTTCCTTCTCCACTTTTTTGGGCCCCCTTTCTCTTCTTCCACCTACCCATCCATCTTTCTTTTCTCTTAACTTCCTCCCTACAGAATGACATCCTGAGGATGGAGCAACCAATGGGGAAGAAGCCCAGGTTTTCCTGAGGAATCTTCCTGCATAATCAGGTTTGGCCCTATTCCTTTCCAGGACACAAACAAAGGCATCCTCATCCAAGTGCCAAGAAAATGCTTCTGGAAATGAACCCAGACTCTGAAGACAGGGCAATGGGGCAGATGAGTCTTGCTGTAGAGTCTCACACTGTCCTGCTAAGAGATTGACACATCCTATAAATAGGAGAACTGGCCCCTCAGGAGAGAAGAATAGAAACCTTAGTGGGGACTCCCTCTCCTGCATTGTCTGTCTGATTCCACACTGGGTGCTGGGATGGATGCAGAGGGAGACGTCTGTCTCCATGGGACTACCAGGCTAATGGCTAAGTCTGAGAGTGGGACACTCTGGGTGAGACTACAGGGTTATGGAGACAGCAGAGGGACCAGTTTCTCTTCTCTGGACCACAGCTTTGGAAATCTTTCATTCTGGATGAATGCCCTTTCCTTGCAGTGAGCTTACATTGCTGTGTCCCTGGGTTACATATCTCCTCAGTCACTGCCAATGACTGGAGGTTGAGTGTGGAGAAGATGCAGGGTCTGGCATATCAGCCCCTCTCCATGATGACGATTGGGATCACTTGCTCCAGGGCCTTGGGTGGACTTCCTGGACTTCCAGCCTCCAGAACTGTAAAAAGGTGGGTCCCAATCATCTAAAATGAGATGCCAGTTATGGCAGCACTGTTAAGTCTTTTCCAGGAGTGGAGGCATGACTTGGCCATTTTGCTGTTTCAATCATGTCTTGGGTCCTCCTGTCCTGGAGTGGAGAGAAAACCTTCACTGTCTCTTTTGACAGGCATGTGGTGACAGTGGTTTCTCTGTGTGGCTCTCTTGCTGTTCTGAACTCCAGGGATTAGGAAGAAAAAACAATTCCTTAAGGGTTTAGAAGGGAAAGACCTCTTATGTTGTCCCTGCCCTGCCACCTTTTTTTAAAAAATTAGGTATACATAATAACAGAATGCATTTTGATTCATTGTACACAAATGGAGCACAACTTCTCATTTCTCTGTACACAATATAGAGTTACACCATATGTGCAGTCATACATTATCCACGGTATTTTTGTCCATCTCATTCCACCATCTTTCCTGCCCCATGGTTCATCTTCTTCTTTCCCTCCTCTTTGATCAAAGTTTCTCCATTCTTCCCATGCCTCCTCCCCCATTATGGATCAGCATCCACTTATCAGAGAGAACATTTGGCCTTCGGATTTTGGGGATTGGCTTACTTTGCTTAGCATGATGTTTTCCAACTCCATCCATTTACCTGCAAATGCCATAATTTTATTCTCTTTTAATACTGAGTAATATTCCATTGTGTATATATACCACAGTTTCTTTATGCATTCATCTATTGAAGGGCATCTAGGTTGGTTCCACAGTTTAGCTATTGTGAATTGAGCTACTATAAACATTAAAGTGGCTGCGTCACTGTAGTATGCTATTTTTAAGTCCTTTGGGTATAGACCGAGGAGTGGGATAGCTGAGTCAAATGGTGGTTGCCCTGCCACCTTGAGGGTGGTGACTGAGATGCAACCATGCCTGGATTCTGACAACCATCTGGTGTGATGCTGATGGTGCTTATGGCTTATCCTCACCCTGGGAAATATACAGGAATCATAGTTGGTAGGAATGTAAGTGCTGGTGTGTCCAACCTTTGGAATTGGTCCATAGAAGGGGTATTTGGAGAAACTGTCTAGGCCAGTGGTCAATGTTCTGCCCTCTGGAAACCAAGGCCCACTTCCTATGGGAGTGCTGTTAACTGGCTTTTAATTATGCCTCAACAGTGATGGGTACCGATTAATTTCTAAGTCAGCTTCTCCAGCTCCTATTCCGAAGTTTCTAAGGCAATAAAACATGAAGTTTTGATAGATCTTTGGAAAAGAGGCATATGGACACAAGTGCAATTTTACTTTCTTAATTATTAGTGCTTTTTAAAATTGATTACCAGCCAGGGCCCAATTCAATTTCTCTTAAGTGTCTATTTCAAGTTAAAACTTTTCAAGGAATTTAATAGTGAGACACTTACAACTTCTCTAGGTATTCAAACAAAAGCAAATTAAATTATCTTCTTTTGGATCATCTTATCAAGTAATTTCAAGCAAGAATCCAAAAACCACATAGAAAAGAATTTGGAAAATCTTCAGGTGCAGAATTTAAATTCTTTTTAGAATATGACGAATAAGAGGCTGAAAAAATGAGTCCATATAAGTAAGTTGTTTGAACTAATTTTCAGATAGTGCCTCACCATCTAGAGAAAATTAAATCACCTCTCAATGAAGGAGACATAAGATAATTTAGAGCCATTGAATAAAGTCATTAGGAAATATTCGTCTCTTGCTTTTCAGTTAAAACTACATGTATGCACATACAAATATATCTATATGTATGTACATAGGTATATGTATATATAATGTATATATATAATGTATATATTTGTATTTGTGACTATATATAAACAATTTACTTCCCAAGACTACCTTAAAAATAAATAATGTTGTCACATTTGTGAGAGCCAAAGCCTCCTGTTCACAAAGTTTGATTCCTTTCTACAATATGGCTCTTTTCCTCTGCAGGAAATGAGATGTCCATGTGAATGCTACTTCTTTCATTGTGTAGCTTTACAAACTTGGACTATTCTTATATCTAGCTAGCACTGCACACTTAATTACTTGCTTAACAAACAATCTGACCATAATTTTACATTTCCTACATGATTCTAATCATTGTTAATGTCCATTCAGCCACTTCCAGCATTTATAGAAGGCACCAGTGCCAGGCTCTGGGCTGAATGGTGCGACTCTTTGAGAACCAGAGGCTGGGGCTGTCTGAGGCCTCTCTGGGGTATACCTTAAGGTGCCTGCAGTGACAGCAACCTTTTCTCTGGTGAGAAAAGATTTCCTGGAGGATGAAATACAGAGCTATACAGAGTTGAGCCTGAGTAGCTGCTAAACAAGTTGTCGGTGGTGGTAGGTGCTCTCCGAGCAGGGCTCAAAGAGCAGAGCTTTAGGTGAAAGAAGTTGTTGCTTGGCTGCTATAAGAATTCAGCCTGACGGGACCACAGCCATCTTGAGTCATAACTGCCATGATTGTCCCAGAAAAACCCTAGTTGATTTTTCTGTATAGTTTTCTGCAAACTGTAAATAGACAAAATCATTAGAGCAGTATGTGGACCTGGTGCTAGGGAGGTAGCTTGAGATAAACTAGGTATATTTTGGATGAAGCCATTTTGTCCTAATCCATATATACATCCAATCCAAAATTGTGGGGATCCATATAGTCTTGGTGCCTTCCAGAGCCACACTTCTGTCAGTACGTTCCCAGTCAGTTGCAGTCCTGAATCTGTCTGCCTCTTTTCTCCAGTCTCCCAACTCCTTGGGGCCAGTTCTCATATGCTGGAACTGGGTTGCTCTGGAACAGATGCATTTTGCAGTACGCTCTGAGGAAAATTCTCCAAGCAGAGATCTTTTAAGACATCTCAGGACTACAGTGGGAAATGTTCATGCTCCAGTCCTTACAGATGCCTTTCTATGGACATGGGCTTGATATTAGCCTATGAAAGAATTCAAGACAACTAATGGGAAAGAAACAAGCTTCATGTTGTTTAATACAGAATTTATCAAACATATTTGATCACCATTCCTTACTGTTGTTCTAGTACAACACAATTGCATTTTGGAGAAATATTGTGTACACGATATGGAATGCCTTCACCAGCTTAACCAACAGCTTTGTCCAGGGATGGGTTTTCTTTGTCTGATTGGTCAGTGCTGAGGCAATTGTCCCAAGTCCTCCTTAAGGTTCTGCCCAGCAGCTGCCTGACCTGGCTTCATCTATGGTGTGGGGAAGGAGAGCTTCTGCTCACATCTGATTAGTCAAGCTCTGTCATATGACCTCATCCACCTTGAAGAGAGGCAGGAACTTTCCTTTCTGGGGTCATTATCTATCCCCAGAACAAGGGATGGTAGATGGACAATTCTCTGGCTTTAGGGAGTGAGATGGCTGATGTAGGGGTGAATCCTAGGAAGTAGGTAGAGATGGATCAGCAAGGAGCTTGTAAGAAATACCACTTTTTTTTCCCCCTGTGGCTAGCAGCTCTTAGACTGTGTCTTACAGATACAAAGTCTATGTAAAGGTATCTCAGGCATGTTGCAAAAGCTTGATTTAAATTATTTTTTCCTAAAAGAAGTATTTTAAATAATTTAAAAAATTGAAAAATGGCTGTGTATCATGAATGGATCTTTATTTATATGCAAGAGGAGCTTAGAACAATGAAAAAAACCACTGTTGGTTGCCTAGGGCAGTGCTTTTAAAAGATTTTCTTTTTAGACAACAAAAATTCCCTTTAAAGATAACATGGTATTTCAATAAATGAAACCAATAGAAGCCATATTTATTAGTGTATGGTGATTTTATGATTCTTATTATAAAGCTGAAAATTTAGAGATAGAAGGGGCTGAACTATAAGTAAGAAAAGGTGGGTGAAAAAGCAGGAGGTTACAGTGGTGGTGAGAGATGAGGGTAGTCGTACACCACAGTAAAGATCAACGAAAGACCCACAGGAAGAGATTCTTGGTTCTTGCTGATGTAAATCAGATGTAGGGCCATAGGGTGGGGAAGACAGAAAACCAGGATGACTCCTGAGATTTTTGTCTGGAATGACTGGGTGCATTCTGGTATTGGTTGTCGAGAGGAAGTAATGGAAATGGAACTTGCTCACTGGGGCTGGTTGAAGAATGTGTGATTCATCATATGTGGTAGATTTACTTTCAGGGCATTTGTTGGTAAGAAATGATAAAGAACAGAGCATCAGCCTAAGCTTGATAGGAAAACTACAAAAAATAGGCTATTATGGCAAGCTCAATATAACTACGGATATAAGCAAAATGACCTCTGACTGTTTATTAAAGGTAGGATGATGGATAATAACTGTGGCGTTCATTCCTGATCAATAGAGCTGAAGAATCTACTATAGCAATGTAGACACTTGCTGGCTACCTGAATGCAGGTTTTAAAGGTTTTAAATAAGATTTTAAAAATTATTTTTCTAAATGATAGTTAGCTATTTCTCTATGAACTTATATATTCCTTTGTGTCTTGATTTCTTTTATTTATTTATTTCTCTTTTGCTTTTTCTTTAGCACTGAGGGTAGAACATAGGAGTGCTTTACCACTGAGCTACATCCCCAGCCCTTTTTTTAAAAAAAATTTTTTTTAACAGTTTAACCTCATGTATCTAATATGCACTATTTTAAAAAATTTATTCTTTTTAGACATATATGACAGTAGAGTGTATTTTGACATACATATATAGAAATTTATTCTAATTAGGATTCCATTCTTATGGTTATACATGATGTGGAGTTTCACTGGTCTTATGTTCATATAATAACATGGGAAGTCCTGTCCAATTCATTCTACTGCCTTTCCCATTCTGTCTCCCTCCCCTTCATTCCCCTTTGTCCAATCCAGTGTACTTCTATTCTCCCTGCCCCCGCCCACTTATTGTATATTAGCATTCGCATATCAAAGAGAACATTCTGCCTTTGTTTTTTATCATTTTTATTTTTAATTTATTTAATTTTTAAAATTTGTTCTTTTTAGTTATACCTGACAATAGAATGTATTTTGATAGATCTTACATACATGGAGTATAACTTCCTATTCTTGAGGTTGTACATGATGCGGAGTTTCACTGGTTGTGAATTCATATATGAACATAGAAAAGTTATGTTTAATTCATTTTATTGTCTTTCCTATTCTCATCTCTCTTCCTTTCCCTTCATTCCCCTTTGTATAATCCTGTGAACTTCTATTCTTCTTTCTTCTCAACCTCTACTTATTATGAGTTAGCATCTGCATATCAGAGAGAGCATTTGGCCTTTGGGTTTTGAGATTGGCTTATTTCACTTAGCATGATAATCTTGAGTACCATCCATTTATCAGCAAATGCCATAATTTTATTCTCCTTTATGGCTGAGTAATATTCCATTGTGTATATGTAGCACATTTTCTTTATCCATTCATTTGTTGAAGGGCACCTGAGTTGGTTCCATAGCTTAGCTAGTGTGAATTGAGCTGCTATAAACATTGATGTGGCTACACCACTGTAGTATGCTGATTTCAAGTCCTTTGGGTATAAGCTGAAGAGTGGGAAAACTTGGTCAAGTTTTCTGAAGAATCTTCATACTGCTTTCCAGAATGGTTGCACCAATTTGCCATCCCACCAGAAATGTATGAGTGTACCTTTTCCCCACATCCTTGCCAACATTATTTGTTACTTGTATTCTTGATAACTACCATTCTAACTGGAGTGAGATGAAATCTCCATGTAGTTTTAGTTTGCATTTCTGTAATTGTTAGAGATGTTGAACATTTTTTTTATGTATTTGTGACTAGCTGTATTTCTTCTTCTGTGAAGTGCATGTTCAGTTTATTTTCCCATTTATTGATTGAGTTATTTTGTTAAGTTTTTTGAGTTCTTTATATATCTTAGAGATTAATGCTCTATCTGAGGTACAGGTGGCAAAGATTTTCTGCCATTCTATAAGCTATAGTTCATGTTCTTGATTGTTTCCTTTGCTCTGGATACTTTGATACCACCCCTTTTATTGATTCTTGATTTCACTTCTCATGCTATAAGAGTCTTGTTGAGGAAGTCAATTCCTAAGCTGACATGATAGAGTTGGGTCTATTTTTTCTTTTAGTAGACACAGGGTTTTTGGTCTTAATGCCTAGGTCCTTGATTCTTTTTGAGTTGAGTTTTGTTGAGGGTGAAAGATAGGCTTCAGTTTTATTCTGCTGCATAGGATTTCTAGTTTTTCCAGCACCACTTGTTAAAGAGCCTATCTTTTCTCCAATGTACGTCTATGACACCTGTGTCTAGTATGAGATAACTGTATTTATGTGGGTTTGTCTCTGTGTTTTCTATTCTGTTTCATTGGTCTTAATGTCTATTTTTGTGCCAATACCATGCTGTTTTTGTTATTATAGCTCTATAGGATAATTTAAGGTCTGGTATTGTGATGCCTCCTGCTTCATTTTTCTTGCTAAGAATTGCTTTGGCTATTTTGGGCCTCTTATTTTTTGAAGCAAGTTTCAGGACTTCTTTTTCTATTTCTATGAAAAACATCATAGGAAACATAGGAATTGTGTTAAATCTGTATAGTGCTTTTGGTAGTATGGCCACTTTGACAATATTAATTCTGCCTATCCAAGAACATGGGAGATATTTCCATCTTCTAAGGTCTTCTTCAATTTCTTTATTTAATGCTCTGTAGTTTTTGCTATAGAGGTCTTTTGCCTCTTTTGTTGGCTTGATGCCCAAGGATTTTATTTTACTTTTTGAGGCTATTGTAAATGGGATAGTTTCCTAATTTCTCTTTCAGCTGATTTCATCATTGATGTATAGAAACACAATTGATTTGTGAGTATAAATTTTATACCCTGCTATTTTGCTTGAATTCATCTTTGAGTTCTAAAAGATTTCTGGTGGAGTTTTTGGGGTCTTCTAAATATAGAATCTTGTCATTGACAAATAAGGATAGTTTGAGTTCTTCTTTTCCTATTTGTATCCCTTGAATTTTTTTCTTTTTTTTTGTTTGATTACTCTGGCTAGGTATTCAAGAACAATGTCAAATAGAAGTGGTGAAAGAAGGTATCTCTATCTCATTCCAGTTTCTATTTATTCAAAAATTTTTTCTATTTGTAGATGGACACATATCTTTATTTTATTTATTTATTTTTCTATGTGATGCTGAGAATAGAACCCAGTGCCTCACATGTAGTAAGCCACTGCTCTACAACTGAGCTACAACCCCCAGCCCCTGTTCCAGTTTTTAGGGGAAATGCTTTCAAGTTTTCTTCATTTGGAATGATGTTGGCCTTGGGTTTAGCACAGATAGCTTTTTTTTAAAATAATTTTTTTAGTTGTAGATGGATACAATATCTTTATTTTATTTATTTTTATCTTTATTTTATTTTATTTCAGACACTGAGGATTGAACCCAGTGTCTCACGCATGCGAAGCAAGTGCTCTACCACTGAGCCACAATCCCAGCCCCTAGCACAGATAGCTTTTACAATGTTGAGGTATGTTTCAACTTTCCCTAGTTTTTCTAGTGTTTTGAGCATGAATGGATGCTGAATTTTGTCAAATGCTTTCTCTGCATCTATTGAGATAATCATGTGATTCTTGTTTTTAAGTCTATTTATGTGATAAATTGCGTTTATTATTTCTGTCTATTGAACCAACCTTGCATCCTTGGGATGAACCCCACTTGATCATGGTGCACTATCTTTTTAATATGTCTTTATGTGCAATTTGTCAGTATTTTATTAAAAAGTTTTGAATCTATGTTCATCAGGGACATTGGTCTGAAGTTTTCTTTCCTTGATGTCTTTGTCTGGTTTTGTTATCAGGGTGGTGCTAGCTTCACAGAATGAGTTTGGAAGGGTTCTCTTCTTTGCTATTTCATGGAATAATTTGAGGAGTATTGGGTTTAAGTTCTTTTTTGAACTTTCCCAGCCCTTTTTATCTTTTATTTTGAGATAGAGTCTTGCTAAGTTGCTTAAGGCCTCATTAAAGCTTGGAGGTTGTCCTCTAATTTGTGATCCTCCCAATTTACTGGGATTACAGGTGTGTGCCACCACGTTTGGTCCTTTGATTCCTTTTTTGCCCCAGAAATTTGGTGACTGGATGGTGACAGTAAGTAAGCCTCTCCACTGTATGAATTGTTGGATGATTTGTGACCACCATTGATCAGGTAAGAGGCCCTATTTGGTAAAAAGTCTTTGCTTAACACTTGGATTTGGTAGGTACACCATATGATCAATTCCACTATGATAGCTTACAATAAAGAAGAATCATGGTCATGTGTACAACTATATTGTCTTTCCAGCTCAAATACAAGGACCAGAACCTATAATTAGAGAACAAGGAAAACGGAATAAAGAAAGGCCTTGCAATCCTCGCTATTATCTGTGGAAAAGGAAAGAAAATTTGACAAGGAAATTTAACTTGTTTATAGATCTGTAGAGGATCTGAGAGAAACAAAAGTTTGTGATTCATCTACTACTTATAGTTCCCAACCTTGTCTTGTGTGAGCTAAATACTTTTCTGAAATAGCCTTATGTTAGTTTTCTTTTCTATACTATTAGTAGAGGAATAGTGGTACCTCTTCATGTTGACCTACAAAGGCCTTCAATATAAGTCAAAGGATCTCCCAGGGTTTCAGGGTTTCGCCTACTATATTTTCTAGGCATTTGCAAAGAACTTAAAGGATTTTTTTTCCCACCTCAAGGGTCCAAACTGACTCAATATATGAATGATTTTATTGATAACTAACTCTTTATATATTTATAAAGAAGATTCATTAGCTTTAATAAATTTTATTGGTTCTTTTTAGTTTTGCATGACAGTAGAATCTATTTTGACATAATTATAAAAGCATGGAATATATCTTGTTCTAATTCAGTTGCCAGTACCTCCCCTTCCCCTGCTTTCCCCCACCCCTGCTCCTTTCTCTATACTCTACTGCTCCCTGAGCCATTTATTCATAATTATTTTTTAAAAAATATTTTTAGTTGTAGATGGACACAATAGCTTTATTTACTTTTTATGTGGTGCTGAGGATTGAACCCAGTGCCTCACACATGCAAGGCAAGCACTCTACCACTAAGCCAGAACCCCAGCCCTCATAATTATTTTTATATTAATTACCTGTTAATGTACACATTGGTGAGATTCACTGTGGTGCATTCATTTATGTATGTAAGTTTTGTCAGATTCCTTCTACTGTCTTTCCTTTTCTCAACCCCCTTACCTTCCCTTCATTCTCCTTTGTCTACTCCACTGAACTTCTATTCTTTTTTTATGCTCCCTTAATGTAGATTAGTTTCCATATATCACAGAAAATATTTAACCTTTGTTTTTTTTGCCATTGGCTTATTTCACTTAGCACAATAGTCTCCAGATTCATCCATTTATTGGCAAGTGTCATAAGGTCATTCTTATTTAAGGCTGAGTAATACTACACTGTGTGTATACCACATTTTCTTTATCCATTGATCTGTTGAAGGGCACCTAGGTTGGCTGCATAGCTTAGTTATTGTGAATTGTGCTGCTATAAACATTGATGTGATTGTCACTGTAGAGCTTTACTAAAATTTTCAAGGGCATAAAGTCACCCTGGATAATGTTTAATATTGTCATACAGCTGTTACTTGGAATGTTTATCATCAGCTGATAGATGTAAAACAGTTCCATTCCCAAAGAAGCCTTTTTTTACAAATGAAGCAACCCATTTGAAGAAAGAACTCCATACTTGAGGTTGGGTAGGTGTCTTAGTCTATTTTATGTTGCTATAACAAGATACCTGGGGATGGGAACTTTGTAAAGGTAAGAGGTTTATTTAGCTTACAATTCTGGAGATTCAACAGCATGGTACCAAGGCTAAGGGTGTAGTTCAGTGGTAAAGCAATTGCCTAGCATGTGTGAGGCTGTGTGTTGGATTCTCAGTACCACAGATAGAAAAAGATCATGAAATTAGCATGTAGTCAATTCTTGTAAGGGCTGCTTTTGCTATATCACAACATGGTGGATGGCATCATGGTGGAAACTGGTGTGGGAGGGAGACATTACATGGTAAGATAGGAATTCAGAGAAATTCAGGAGCTAGGCTTTCTCTTTTTGTAGCAATCCACTCTAATGGATCCCTCAAAAATTACTTTAATTGCTTCCAAGGGTAGTACCCTTAAAATCTAATTACCTCCCACTGAGCCCCATATTTTAGTTTCCACCACCTCAATGTTCGCATACTAGTAATGTTCACAAACTTCCAGAACATAAAACTTGGGGGACATACTCACAATGTATCTAAGCCATAGCATATTGCAAGCAATGGACCCTTATCATTGTGAGAAGATTAAGCTGCTCACTGAGATGCTACACAAAGTATCAGTAGATGCATTTTTACAAGATCAAAAGAAGCTAAAGATGGCATTCAAACTCATAAGTGGCCATTGTTCTCTTACTTGTATTATAAATTCCTACTTGATAAGCTGTCTCCCATTTTTTGTCTGGAGAATAAGGGATATATTAGTAGTCAGTGTGCTTCCTCAATAATTAGCCACCAATTATAGGACTTTTGTTTCCTTTTCTGTGCCATTGAATTGTGTTATTCTGGGATGCCAGGTTGTTTAGGAACCATGCCAACAGCTATTCTTCTGGTTGCAAAAGCTCAAGCTTTGACTTTGGGATATTTAACTTACATGCACTGCTTGCTGTTGCTATTTTATAGAAGTTGGCATAACACAACACTTGTTAGTGTGTTAGAAGCCTCACTATCTAATCCTGATGTCTAATCCTGGTCTATTGTTAGGTCCTGTCCACACAGTGCTCATGCCCATCTCATAGGTCTTGACAAAGATGCTTGGCTGTGTCTGATTCATCTGAACGTCTTTGTTCCCAATGCTGACTTCCTATTGTTCATGGATGGGTCTTATGTGACAGACAAATAGGAAAATGTGAAAGCATCTTATGCAGTGGTCAGTCCGCATGGGATTTGCTATAGTATGGATCTGGAATATCCCCCCTATATGTTAACAACTAGGTCCCCAGACTGTGGAGCTATTGGGAAGTGGTGAAATCTTTAAGAGTTGAGGCCTAATAGGATGAAGTTAGGTCACTTGGGGTGTGCCTTTAAACAGGATATTGGGACCCAGACCCAGATCCTCCTTCCTCTTTCTCTTTCTGCTCTCCAGCCACTATGAGATGAACAGCTTTGCTCCACCATGCATTTCCACTGTGATGTGCTGCCTTGCCTCATGACCCAAAGCAATGGGACAACTGACCATGTTGAAACTTCTGAAACCATGAGCAAAAACAAACCTTTCTTTCTTATAAATTGCCTATCTCAAGCATTTTGTTCCATTGATGAGAAGCTAACACAAGATAGCAGCTCACGTTCCTCCAAACATAAAGTCAACCAAACCAATGGAACTCACTGTTTTTACATGCCTTTTCAGCGTGCCTCTGGTATAAATATGAATATGTATACTAAGAGTAAATTTATGTTTGGAGTCTGTCTTACTATAGGAAAAGTCCAAAGAGGCTTTCTAAAAATAATGAAAAACAAAATATCACAGGAAAAGTGTTGATTTATTACAGTCATTGAAACTTCTTCAAAAGATTTCTAGAGTTCACATCAGCTCCATGGAGGCCCTGGCAGGAGGGCATAGACATCCCATGTATAGTGTTTCATAAGCTCAGTGCCCTAAGTCAGTTGCCAGATTCCAAGCTTGGCTGGGAGCTGAGAGGAGCTGCACTAAGGCAGGGCAGTGGGGATGGGGCAAGGATAGATAGAAGAAATATTAAGGAAATAGTTGATGCTAATTGGAAGGTAAAAGAGAAGGAAGGAGGAGTCTAGAAAAATGCCTGGAGTTTTGGACTAGGTGGTTGAATAAGTTATGTGTTTTGCCAAAAACTAGAACTTGAGGAAGAGTGAGTCAGGTTTGTAGGATTCATTTTTTGGTCATGCTGAATTTTTTTCTTTCCAAATATTTTTATTTGGTGCATTATAGTTGTACATAATGATGGGATTTGTCATTACATATTCATACATGCACACAATATAACAATATACCTTGACTAATATCAGTCCCTATCACTTGGTCACATTGAATTTAAAGTGGACGTATATAAACAAATGTTGACGCTGCTCTGATGATGATAGAACTTACATGCAAAAGGGTGTTTTGAACCAGGTACAAAATCTCATACCAGGGTAGCTCAGGGAATAAAGCCTCTGAGGTTTAAGGTGATGTTTAGCTGAATTTCATAAATCTAGATGAAACATTTCTAAATTTTATGTGTAAAGTTAAAAAATGGTTGGATTGCTAGTAGAAAATGTAAGCCTAACACTCCAAAATATTGGCACATTCATCAACTTCCTTAACAAGATTCTCTTAAGTGCAAGAAATAAAACAAAAAATCAATAAATGGAATGGCATCAAATTAAAAAACTTCTGCATAGCATAGGAAACAAGAGCATGAAGAGAGAGACTACAGAATGGGAGATCTTTGTTCCCTGCTCCACAGAAAGAGGATTAATATCTAGAATATATCAAGAACTAAAACAACTTAACAGCTACTCCTCCAATAACCCAATTAATAAATGGTCAGTCATAAGAACTAAACAGATGCTTCTCTAAAGAAGAAATACAAATGACCAACAAATATATGAAAAAATATTCACCATCTGTAGCAATCAGGGAAATGCGAATCAAAACTACATTGAGAATTCATCTCACTCCAGTAAGAATGGCAATTATCAAGAATACAAATAATCATGTGTTGGTGAGGATGTGGAGAAAAAGGAACACTAAAACCTTGTTGGTGGGATTGCAAATGAATGCAACCACTCAGGAAAGCAATCTGAAGATTTTTCAAAAAACAAGGAATTATATGAGCCAGCTATCCCACTCTTTGGTATATATCTGAAAGATATAAAATCAGTATACTATAGGGACACAGCCATATCAATGTTTATAGCAACCCAATTCATAATAGCCAAGCTATGGAACCAACTTAGGTGCCTGTCAACAGATGAATAGATCAAGAAAAGTGACACACACACACACACACACACACACACACACAATGGAGTTTTATTCAGCCCTAAAGAAAAATGAAATTATGACATTTGCTGACAAATGGATGGAACTGGAGACTAAGAGAAATAAGACAGTCAAAGGTGGGATGTTTTCTCTGATATGCCAAAGCTAGTATAAAATTTAAAAAAAAAGAAAAAAAGAAAAGAAAAGGTGGAAAGATTCTATCAAAATAATAGATCAGTGGAGTACAGGAAGAGGATTGAGGAAGAGGAAGGAAGGAAGGCCAGGATAACAGAAGAACAGTGGAATGAATTTGACCTCACTTTCCTGTGCACATATATGAATTCACCACAGTGAAGGTGCTAATTTAAAAAAGCTATTAAGTAAATGGCAGAAAGATCAGTAGAGTAGAGGGAAGGTAAACAGAAAGAGGGATGAGAGGAGGGAAAGGGTAAGTACTGGGGAATGAATTGGAGCAGATTATATTCCATGCCTTTATAATTATGTCAAAGTGAATCCTAATGTTATGTATAACTAAAAAGAATTAATAAAAAATGTTGATATGAGATGAAAAAAATGTTTGGAGATTTTCACTGACAAGTGAGGAGATAGCCAGCTCCACCTGGTGATCCTGGGGTGAAATATATCTTATTCTAATTAAGACCCCCATTCTTGTGGGTGGGCATGATGGTGGGATTCACTTAGGTATTTTCATATGTTTACCTACAAAAATTATGTTAGATTTATTCTACTGTCTTATCTATTCCTATCGCCCCTTCCTTCCTTTTGTTCTCCTTTGTCTAATCTACTGAACTTCTCCCCCACTCCACCTTTATTGTGGTTTAACTTCCACACATCAGTGAAAACATTCAACCTTTGGTTTTTTGAGATTGGTTTATTTCTAAAGACATCCTTAAATGATTTCCCAAATACAATAAGACAGTCAAAGGTAGTTAAAGGTTGTCAGATACAAATAAACTCAGAGACCATGAATGCAAATGAGCAGCACCACCCCTAGAAGTTAGCAATGGACTGTCAAATACCACATATTGAAATGATCGGACATGGAATATAGGATAACTCTGCTATGTCTAATAAATAAAAGACAGACGAGAATATTTTCAGGGATTTGAAAAGTACATGAAGTTATATAAAACGTTTGGAAAAAAAACTAACAAAACTTCTAGAAATAACCAAGATTAAAAATTCAGTTGAAGTCCCTTGAGTTGCTGGTTGTTGGAACATTCTCTCTGGGACCCTGGAACCCTCACATAACTTCCATATTAGCTTGTTCACCAGTTCACTACTGCTGAGTCACCTCAGATGATGGCACTTAAAGCAGCAGAATTGCCCCACTGAGTCCTGCCTGAATTCCTGGCCCACAAGTCATGATATATATGAAAATGAATTAAAACTGATGCCTCACAAAAGAAAACCAAGATTAAAACATTTTTAAGCAGCCTAAACTGCCCAAAAGGCTAGCTGTGTGCAAGTGAAATTGGCCAGATATTCTGCAGGGATTCCAACAGCTCCTCTGAGTGTTGATGAATGAAGTTCTAGAAGTTTGAAGATGATGTCATCTATTGGCTAAAGAAGTCAAGTGGTCATGACTAATATGGTAATTATTGTGCATGTCATTGTGAAGCAATGACAGTTACCAAAACTTGTTGAATGAGTTACAGTAATTTGTAAGAAATTCCAGAAACAATGGAATCTTGTTATAAGAAGTTCTCCATAGCCAACATTCTTTTTTATAGAGGATGATGCAATGTGGGAGAAACAGACTTGGATGACCCAAGCCAAAAGGTGCCCTCAACAGATAAATGGATTTTAAAAATGTGGTATATACACACAATGGAATATTACTCAGCCATAAGGAGGAATGAAATTATGGCATTTGCCAGTAAATGGATGGAACTGAGACTATCATGCTAAGTGAAATAATCCAATTCCCCCAAACCACAAGTAGAACGTTCTCTTTGATATGTGGATGCTGACACACAATGGGGCGGGGCAGGGAAGACTAGAAGTTCATTGGATTAGACAAAGGGAAATGAAAGGAAGGGAGGGCAGATGGGAATAGGAAAGACAGTAGAATAAATTGGACATAATTGTCCTATGTTCACATATGAATACATGACCAGTGAGACTCCACATTATGTACAACCACAAGAATGAGATCCTAATTAGAATAAATTTTACTCCATGTATGTATAATATCCAAAGTATACTCTACTGTCATGTATAGCTAAAGAAACACAATTAAAAAAATGAGAAAAACATGATGCAGAGGCTGTGAGATCCAAGTAGGAAGCTTTAAAACTACCTTAACCATTATTTTTTTTACTTAATTTTTATTTTTTATGTATACACAAGGGTAATATATGACAAAATCTATGCACACATAAGCAATAAGTATTTTTAATAAACATAAAATAAAAATTCTAATCAAAGAAGTGCTTTTCAGTTTAATTGCATCATTTTTTTTCTTACTTGAACATAAGATAATGGAACATTTCACAATGAATAAGGTTCTATATGTTATGAATATGGTATATTGTTTAGGGATGCATATGTAGGTGGGAAAAAAATCCCCAACTTAGGAACTGACTATCACAAAAGTAGAGATAGTAGGCACTTTCAGAGGTGAGACTGGGGTCAGGGAGAGACCCTGGGCTTTTGGATGGCTGGCAGAGCTCTGTGTCTTTACCTGGGTATTCTTCGGTGTTCGTTTTACTATTATTTGGTGATTATAAATGTTTTATGTACTTTTCTTTTTAAATTTTTTTGTGGTACTATGAATTGAACCCAGGGGTGCTCCACCACTGAGTTATATCCTAGTCCCTTTTTATTTTGAGAAGAATCTACCTAAATTGCTGAGGCAAGCCTTGAACTTGTGATCCTTCTGCCTCAGTCTACCAAATTGCTGAAATTACAGGCATGTGCCACTGTGCCAGGCTTGTTTTATGCACTTTTTTATGTGCATTATTTTCATGAGAACAAGTTTGCAATACATTATAAACTCAGCTATAAAATTAGTGTCCCTTAGCCTTTAGGGGTGACCCTGTTCCTGGGGAATGTGGTATGGATTGAAAGATTCAAAAGGTGGGTGCAGTAAATAGGCTAAAGAGTTCCCGATGAAGAACATCAGCTCCTGGCCAAGGTGAGCTGACCAGACAGCAGTCACTGGTGTCACTCTCCCTGGAAGTAACCTCTCTTCCCAAGGTTGGAGCTGGAACTCTTTTTAGAAGGGGTGAAATCTGTGTTTGGGTTGGTTAGTGGGGGAAATGTATTCTTTTTTAAAAATTATTATTCCACATTTTTTATTGGTGCATTATAGTTGTACATAGTAATAGAATTTGTTGTTATATATTTGTACAATGTAACAATATAATTTGGTTAATACCACTCCCAAGCACTTACCCCCTCCTACACTTAATCCTTTTCTTCTACTGATCTCCCTTTGATTTTCATGATATCCTTCCACCTTTCTTTTCTTCTTCCTCTCTTGCTTCCACACATGAGAGAAAACATCTTACTCGTGACCTTCTGAGTTTGACTTAATTCACTTAACATAATGGTCTTTAGTTCCATACATTTTCCTGTAAATGGCATAATTTCATTTTTCTTCATGGCTGAATAAAACTCCATTGGGAAAGTGAATTTTTTTTTTTTTTTTTTTTGGTATTGGGGATTGAACTCAGGGATACTCGACCACTGAGCCATATCCTCAGCCCTATTTTGTATTTTATTTAGAGACAAGGTCTCACTGAGTTGCTTAGTGCTTCGCAGTTGCTGAGGCTGGCTTTGAACTCGTGATCCTCCTGTCTCAGCCTCCCAAAGTGCTGGGATTACTGGCATGCGCCACTGTGCCCGGCTGGGAAAGTGAATTCTTAAAGGGGAAATTCAAACAGATGGGTGTGATAGACACAGGGCAGTAAACTACAAATATTTGCAAAGTCTTGGAAATGCCTGGGTCACAAAACACAAACCCTGTGAGAAAAACAAGATTCCTCAGAAGTCAAGCGAAGTTTGGAGGCAAAAAGTCCTTTAACTCACTGTGGTTAACTCACAGACATTCGCTGTGGTTTTTTGATTGTGGGGGAAAATAAGAGAGATCTTGTTTAATCATTTAGTTGGCCAAATCTGAGTGTCAGAGGCCTATAGGCAGCAAGGTAGGGTCCTTGGATGGCTTCTTAGGACTCATCTCCTGAGAGGAAGATGTGGATCATCTTTGCTAGGCAGAGGACAGTGGATAACTTTCTTTTTAGATGTCTTGGGGCCTTTGTCAGCATAAGGTGGTCTTTGTTTTTGTTTTTGTACAGGGGATTGAGCCCAAGGACACTTTACCATTGAGCTATATCCGCAACTCTTTTTATTTTTTATTTTGAGACAGTGTCTTGCTAAGTTGTCAAGACTGGTCTTGAACCTACAATTTTCCTGAGGCTGTTTTTAAACTTGGAATCCTGTCTCAGCCTCCTGAGTTGCTGGGATTACAGGTAAGTGCCACCGCACTTAGCTGTTTTTTCTTTTTCCTTCTTCTTGTTTTAATAATGGAATATCTAACATTGGAAATGAGAAAGGACAGGAGTTTATTGGATTCATGGTTTTGAAGTTTGCAAAGCATGGCACAAGCATCTGGTGAAGGCTTTTGTGTTGCATCATCCCATGGTAGAAAGCTGGCTGACAAGACAGGGCATTCAAGAGAAAGCAAGAGAGAGCCAAATTTGCTTTTGTAACATCCATTCTTATGATAGTCAACCTACTCCTGCAATAATAATATTAATCCATTCTTGAGACTTTTGCCTCTTAACCACCTCTTAAAGGTCCCATCTTTCAACTCTTGCATTAGAGTTTTCTTTCCAACTCATGAACTCTGGGGGACACATTGTAACTAACCATAGCAAGTGGTGAGCTACAACATCCATGGTCTCAGAAGAAAGAGCGGAACTCTGAATATTGTAGTAGTGTAAAACAATAAATCCAACAATAAATTGGATTTATAAAACAATAAATCCAACACTAAGATCACTTTCAGTTTTCTCATGGTTCTCATTCTCCTTCTGTAAGGTGAGATAATCCTAATGATATTCTTGGAGAAATTTTCTGTGTGCGCGCGCGCATGTGTGTACGTGCTCATGTGTGTACTTGCGCACGTGGGTCCTTTTATTTTTCCAACTGGAATTAAACTTACTTGCTGAAAGAGACAGCAAGAAAAAGGCTGACAATATTTAATGTTTAGGTGAAACAGGAGGGGTTTTAAATGTAATGATGATAACAGATTGACAATCAATAGATAGCATTTTATGATATATCACTCTGATAATTTTGAAATATTATGTGCATTGTCTGGCTGAGATGTGCATGTGTGTATGCTGGTGGGTCTGTGTATGTCGGTGTTAGAATTGAGAGCTATTTTTCTTAGGTGTGTTCTTTTTTTCTCTTATTAAATTCTTTTTTTTTCAATACCTTTATTTTTGTTTATTTATTTGTTTATTTTTTATGTGGTGCTGAGGATGGAACCCAGTGCCTCACACATGCCAGGCAAATGCTCTACCACTGAGCCACAACCTCAGCCCTCTTATTAAATTCTAATAACTGAAAATTAACATGGTTCTACAAAAGTTCAGTTTTCTTCCTGTTACACCTTTGGGATTATGATGATGTACTTTCAAATCACTAGCTTCACCAGTGATAAGACCCCAAGAAGTGTTGAAATTGGAGCTGTCATTGGGAATAGATATTTGTAAGAGGTGGAGATGAAGTGTTACATTGGGAATTTATTAGCATCAGGTAGATGCAACTTTTTTATTTTCTCCCAGAAAATTATACAAAGGACCATTTAATATGTAGGAGAAGTCAAAGGAATACAGTCAGTCACCTCTTATCACTTCTCTGGATCACCTTGGACAAGGTAATCCATACCAGCCTTTGTTTTCTCATCTGTGCAATAGGGGCAGCAGAACCTGATTTATGAGGTGGTTGTGTAGGTTAGCAATAATGCACAAAAAGCAGTTGGTATTTACTATGTGCTCAGGACCCCTGCACAGATGGGTAAGTAAGCACTAACCATGGGACTTCAGGTGACAAAGGGAATTACTTTTCTTGAAGCATTATAATTATACATAATAGTGGGATTCCTTATGTCATATTAATACATGCACATAATATAATTTGATTAATCTCATTCTCCAGTACCTTCCTTTTTTCTCCTCTCCTCTCTCATCCTGATATATTTGCTCTACTCTATTAATCTCCCTTCTATTGTTATTATTATTGATTTATATATTCATTTATATATTAATTATATATCATATATATGCAGGATTCATTGTGGTGTATTCATATGAAGGCAATGTATATTTTGGTTGGTTTCATTCCCCAGTAGTTCCCATGTCTTCTCCTTCTCCCTCTGTCTTAATCCCCTTCCTCTACTTTAATAGTCTCCCTGATGTTTTCATGGGATCTCCTTTTTTATTACTTTTTACCCTCTTCCACATATGAGAGAAAACATTTGACCCTTTACTTTCTGAATCTGGTTTATTTTATTTAGCATAATGTTCTCTTGTTCCATCTATTTGCCAGCAAATGATGTAATTTCATTCTTCTTTATGGCTGAATAAAATTCCATTGTGTATGTATACCACATTTTCTTTATTCTGTCATCTATTGAGGGACACTTAGGTTGCTTCTATAACTGGCTATTGTGAATTGTGCTTCTATAGACATGGGTAGGCATATATCATTATAGTAAGATGATTTTAGTTTTTTAGGACAAATACTGGGAGTGGGATAGCTGGGTCACATGGTGGTTCCATTGCTAGTCTTTTGAGGAATCTCCATACTGGTTTCCAAAGTGGTTATATTAAATTGCAGCCCAACCAGCAGTGTAAAAGTGTTCCTTTCCCCTCTCATCTTCATAAGCATTTATTGTTATTTGTATTTTTTGTTTATTTTATTTTATTTTTTTAGTAGCAGGGATTTAACCCAGGGCATCTTAACCACCAAGCTGTGGTTAATCCCCACCCTTTTTTATATTTTATTTAGAGACAAGTTCTCACTGAGTTACTAAGAGCCTCGCTAATATGCTGAGGCTGGGTTTGAACTCATATTCCTCCTGCCTCAGCCTCTGGAGTTGCTGGGATTATAGGCATTGCCACTGCGGGCTTTTTTGTTTGTTTGTTTAAAGCATTCTTTTTGTTTAACCTTTATTTTATTTAATTATTTTTATGTGGTGCTGAGGATCGAACCCAGTGCCTCACACATGCTAGGCAAGTGCTTTACCACTGAGTCATAACCCAGCCCTGTTATTTGTATTCTTTTTTTTTTTTTTTTTTTTTTTGGTACCAGGGATTGAACTCAGGGGTATTCAACCAATGAGCCACATCCTCAGCTCTATTTTGTGTTTTATTTAGAAGCAGGGTCTCACTGAATTGCTTAGTGCCTTGCCATTGCTGAGGTTGGCTTTGAACTCGCGATTCTCCTGTCTCGGCCTCCCAGAGTGCTGGGATTATAGGTGTGCGCCACTGTGCCTGGCTGTTATTTGTATTCTTGATGGCTGCATCTAACCAGTGTGAGATGAAATCTTGCTGTAGTTTTGATTTGCATTTCCTCAAAGGGAATGTTTATTCAGAAAGACAATTTCAACTTTGTGATTTTTTTCTTTTTCAAAAGCAGTGTTAATGGAGGAAACTCCCATATATTTCCTGAGGGGAGAAAATAGTGATGGGGTACAGCTAAGTGCACATACTTGAGCGACTGATGGTCAAGAGGCAGTTCTCCCTAGGGAATTTCTATCCCTGTTGTGAGTAATGAGAAGTAGGCATCTACCTTCAGGGAGAGTTTTCCCACTAAAGAGATTATGGAAAAAAAATATTCTACTTTTAAGGGTGTTACACCCTTCTCCTGTCCACACATCTATATTGTCAAAGTGGCATACTACTCAAAGAATTATTCAGATTCAATGTGATTCCAGTTAAAATACCAATGTCATTCCTTATAGAAATAGAAAAGGCAATCATGAAATTCATTTGGAAGAATAAGAGACCCAGAATAGCCAAAGCAATCCTTAGCAAGAAGAGTGAAGCAGGAGGCATCACAATACCACACCTTAAACTATACTACAAAGCTATAGTAACAAAAATGGCATGGTACTGGCACCAAAATAGACATGTAGACCAACGGTACAGCATAGAAGACACAGAGACAAACTCACATAAATATAGGTATCTCATACTAGACAAAGGTGCCAAAAACATACATTGGAGCAAAGATAGCCTCTTCAACAAATGGTGCTGGGAAAACTGGAAATCCATATGCAGCAAAATGAAACTAAACCCCTCTCAATATGCACAAACTCAACTCAAAGTGAACCAAGGACCTAGGAATTAGACCAGAGACTCTGCACCTAATAGAAGAAAAAGTAGGCCCAAATCATCATGTTGGATTAGGCTCTGACTTCCTTAATAAGACTCCTAAAGTGCAAGAAATAAAATCAAGAATCAATAAGTGGGATGGATCCAAACTAAGAAGCTTCTTCTCAGCAAAAGAAACAATCAATGAGGTGAACAGAGAGCCTACATTCTGGGAGCAAATTTTTGCCACATGCATGTCAGATAGAGCACTAATCATCAGACTATATAAAAGACTTAAAAAAAACTTTACACCAAGAAAACAAACAAAACAATCAATAAATGCACCAAGGAGCTGAACAGACAATTCTCAGAGGAAGAAATACAATTGACCAATAAATATATGAAAAAATGTTCAACATCTTTAGCAACTAGAGAAATGCATATCAAAACTACCCTAAGATTTCATCTCACTCCAGTCAGAATGGCAGCTATCAATAATACAAGCAACAATAAGTGTTGGCGAGGATGTGAGGGAAAAGGCACACTCATATATTGCTGGTGAGATTGCAAATTGGT
The DNA here is from genome assembly GCA_028644305.1 of Xerus rutilus. Lineage (NCBI taxonomy): Eukaryota > Metazoa > Chordata > Mammalia > Rodentia > Sciuridae > Xerus > Xerus rutilus. The sequence goes on from CM053402.1 coordinate 59,299,187, forward strand.
GCAGCCAATCTGGAAACAGTATGGAAATTCCTTAGAAACTTGGAATGGCCCACCATTTGACCCAACTATCCCACTCCTTGGTCTATATGCAAAGGACTTAAAAACAGCCTACTACAGTGATGAAGCCACATCAATGTTTATAGCAGCACAATTCACAATAACCAAACTGAGGAACCAACTCAGATGTCCTTCAATAGATGATTGGATAAAGAAACTGTGGTATATATACACAATGGAATATTACTCAGCAATAAAAGAGGATAAAATTATGGCATTTGTAGGTAAATACTAAGGAAAGTAAGCCAATTCAAAAAAACAAAGGCTGAATGTTTTCTCTGATAAGTGGATGCTAATCTATAAAAGGGTAGGGGGCAAAGGAAGAGTAGAGGAGCTTTGGATTAGCCAAAGGGGATGGAAAGGGTGAGGGTTTATGGGGAGAGGATGATGGAATGAGATGGACATCATTATCCTAGGTACATGTATGATTGCGCAAATGGTGTGACCCTACTTTGTGTACAACCAGAGATGTGAAAAACTGTGCCCCATTTGTATACAATGAATTGATGAGCTTTCTGCTGCCATATAACTGATTAGAACAAATTAAAAAAATGTTACGTGACAAAGAAATGATAAATGTTTAAGGAGCTTGATATGTTTATCATGATTTAAACATCATGCAATGTATCGAAATATCACAATAAAAAATTCATAGTCTGGAAAAACAAAGTTGTATGAAAAAATAATTGATGAAGTGTCATTTATCTAATAGACCCAAGAATGTAAAAAAGAGATGTGAATTTATTCATTTTTGATACTTGAGTGAAATTCTATTGATGTGACTGTTCCACAGTTATTTGAGGTAAAATAAATGATTTAGGTAGTGTGACTTGTTACTATTTCTAAAAACATACTATGACTAACCCTAAGTTGTAACTAAATGTAACTAAACATACAGTTCTTCCTAAATGAATACTAAAAACTAAAAAGACTCTTCAGGATGAAGGGCAATGGTCATTTAAAATTCACAGCCTATATATTTTCTATTCATCTTTGTAGACCAGCTTAATAGCACAAACTAATAATAATATGGCAGGTACTGAACATTTTAAGTCACAGACATGTCTTTGAAAACTATTCTTAAAGGAAACGTGTTATTCCAAAAGAAGGCAAATGACTATCCATCTGGAAAACATGTGGAGGACAGATTGAATTTTTCACTTTCTATATGACCAGGTTAACCAGATACCTCACTTTGCCAGATTTAGTTTATGCCTGCTGTTCCAGAGTCATTAGTAGGGTCACCATTCAATGTCAAAAGTGTCCCCTTTTGGATGATATATTACATAATCACCCTATATCTGACTGATGTGATATTAATAGATATAAAATGACTTTTGAGGAAGCATGACTCTTTATCTCTTGGAAAGACTATATAGTCTTTTTAAGAAGCATTGGTTTTAAATGACTTCAGTACTTTCAGACAGATGTTTTTTCACAACATGAATTATTGTGTTCAATAAGATCAGAGAAACTAATTGAAAACATATGATCCACAAAGACATGAAATCCGATGCAGTGATGCACTGCATAACAATATTTCAGTCAATGACAGGCTGCATATAAGATGCTATGTACCACATAGTCCAGGTGTGTAGTGGATTGGCATAAATACACTTGTTATGGTTTGAATATGTGATGTTCCCCCAAAGCTCACGTGTGAGAGACAATGATAATGTAAGAATGTTCAGAGGTGAAAAGATTAAATTATGAGAGCTGTAAACTAATCAGTGACTTAATCCACTTGAATGGAATAACTGAGTGGTAACTGTAGGCATGTAGGGTGCCGCTAGAGGAAATAGGTCGCTGGGAGAATGCCTTTGGGGTGTACGTTTTGTCCCTGGCACCTTGATCCCCCCACCCCCTCTGCTTCCTGGGGTCATGTCTTGAGCTACTTTTCTTACCACACTCTTCTGCTATGATGTTCTGCCTCACCTTAGTCCTAGAACTATGGAGTTGACCAACCATGGACTGAACCTCCTTGACTGAACAAAATAAACTTTTCTTCCTCTAAGTTGTTCTTGTCAAGTCTTTTGGTCACAGCAGTGCAAAGTGGACTAAATCAACACTTTATAATGTTCTGACAATAATGAAGTCACTTAATAATATTTCTCAGAAGGCACTCTTGTCCTTAAGGGCACATGATTACAGAGAAAAACTCATTTTTCCTACTTCAGCCCTGGACAACAGTAGCTCTATCTAATAGTCCTCTAGAATAACGAGGGCCTTGTTCATCCTACTTGTGTACCGTGAGGCAAAGAAGCAGCTCATAGCCCCATCACAGCAGCTGTGCCTTTCCTTTATCCCTAGCTGCTTTTCTGGAAATTTCTGGAACTTTCCTCATTAGTCTTGGTGCTCATGCCACCCACCTATGTCTTGCCTGCAGCCACCTTCTGCCTGGAATCTTCTGTGTTATTTTGCCCCCAGTGTCCCCTGCTCAGCTTCATGAGGGTGTCTGTTTCTGTGCCTCCAACAGAAAACATCGGATCTACTATCAGGTGGGATGTATGGGAAGGTAAATGTGGGCTCTCACCTGGGGTCAGCACAAGCATAAAAATCAAGGATCTATGCTTGGAATTCCAACCCTACCATCCACTAGCTCTGTAACCTCAGACAGACTTGCATTGTGTTTGTTCCCATACCTGTCAAATGTTTGGTGACTGTTGCTATATCCAGTGGTGTCATAAGGAATAGGTAGGTTGGGGCCATACAGGAGGAGTCGCCTGCATGCCTGCCTCAAAGCCTGCTTCATTTGACAGCCCCCCCCCCCATAGTCCTTTGACAGGGCTCTATGGTTATTCACACAAAGATGTTTAAGTTCCTGAACACAGGGAGATGTGTTGGACACCTCTGAGGTCCTTTAATGGGGTTTGGAAATTCAGGTACACAGAGATGTTCTGGGAGTCTGGGAGGATGAAAGGTCCCACAAGCCTGGATCCTCAGCCTGGGTGCCTGTTTATTTAAGTAAGGATATATCTGAACCCAAAGCAGCATCCTTGCCTCCCATCTCCACTTCTCCTCCTACCACCAGCCTATGAAAATGAATAGCCAGTGGACAGCTAGCCATCTGGACCCTTATCTCCAGGAGGCATAGCTGAGTAAGAGGTGAGTATGCACAGAGAAAAGACCACTCAAGGATAATAAAATAAACAAATAAATAAATAAATTCATCTTCACTCTAGGAAGAGCAGTTTCAGAGAAACTAAACTGGCCCATATCTTGCTCTTGGACGTTCAGCTTCCAGAACTGTGAGGAAATAAATTTCTGTCGTTTAAACCATTCAGTATGTAGTAGTAATTTGCTATGTCAGCCCTAGCAGACTAAGATAGTTTTGGCAATTTGTGTTTCCCAGAATTTTTCCATTTCATCTAGTTTATCTGATTTGTTGGTGCAAAATTATTCATATTATTGTCATATTCCCTTTAATTTTTGTAAGGTCAGCAGTAATAGTCCCACTTTCACTTCTGATTTTAGTTTTTGTACATATTCTTTTTCTTTGTCAGTCTAGCTGAATGTTTGCTAAATGTGTTCACCATTTCAAAGAACCAAGTTTTGGATTTGTAATTCTTCGTGTTGTTTTTCTATTTTTTATTTCTTAAATCTCTGATCTAATCTTCATTATTTCCTTTCTTCTAATAGCTTTGTGTTTAGTTTACTCTTCTTTTTTCCTAGTTTCTTAATTGCTTAGCACCTCGCAGTTGCTGAGGCTGGCTTTGAACTTGCAATTCTTCTGTCTCAGCCTCCCAAAGTGCTGGGATTATTGGCGTGCGCCATCACATCAGGCGATCTTTCTTCTTTTTTAGCGTAGGCATTTATAGCTATGCCTTTCCTCTTAATTACTACTTTTGATGCAAACCATAATTTCTGGTTTGTTGGATTTTTTAAAAAAATGTAAAGATATTTTCTAGTTTCTTTGTAATTTCATATTGACCCATTAGTTGCTTAAATTTGAAAATTTGCACATATTCCAGTTTCCTTGCCATGTCGGTTAAAGAAGATACTTCATATGATTTTAATTTTTTAAATTTATTGAGACTTGTTTTGTGGTCTAAAATATGACCTATCCTGAGAATGTTCCTTGTGCACTTGAGAAAAATATAGATTCTTCCGTCTTTGGTTGAAGTGTTCTATTTATTTCTCTTACATCATTTATTTTATGATGTTATGTAAGTCCTCTGTTTCTTATTGCTCTTTTGTCTATATGTTCTATTCTTTGTTGAGAGTCATGTGTTGAAATCTCCAACTATTTCTCCCTGGAATTTTGTCACTCTTTGCTTTACATATTTTGAGACTCTGTGGATTAGTGTGAATATAATCATTGTATGTTCTGATAAACTCATATTATTATAAAAATATAATGTCCTTATTTGTAACAGCTCTTGTAATAGTTTTTGACTTAAAGTCTATTGTTTGATTTTCATTTCTTTTCCCTAGCTGACTCTAGTTGGTATTTCTTTAAAAAAAATTTTTTTTCTTAGTTGTAGATGGACATGAATATCTTTATTTTTTTATGTGGTGCTGAGGATGGAACCCAGTGCCTCACACACGCAAGGCAAGCTCCCTACCACTGAGCCACAACCCCAGCCCTTTAGTTGCTATTTCTATGTAATCTTTTCCATCCTTTCACTTTTTAGATTCTCACAGACAACGTGGTTAGTTCATATTTTAAAAAAGCTGTTTTGCCAATATTTACCTTTCTATTGGAGAGTTAAACCACTTTTTACATTTCATTTATTGATAAAAAGAACTACTTCTGCAGTTTTTCTATTTTTTTCTGTCTTACCTCTTTCATTCCTCATTTCCTCCATTACTGCCTTTCTTTTTAATTGTTGTTGTTGTTGTTATTATTATTATTATGGTAGTGAGCCTTCTTAATTTCCTTATCTTTAAATTTTGTATATTTTTAAAACATATTTTCTTAATAGTTAACATAAAGATTACAAGTATATAAATGTATAACCCTCTAGTTATAAATTGATACTCATTCAACTTCACTAATACACACAAATTCTGTTCCTATATAGCTTCATCCCAGTTTTAACTTGTTGGCATCACGGATTATGTCTTCGTACATTTTGGGTCCCATTTACATAGGTTTTAACTTTGTATGCATGTATCTTTTACATCATATAGGAAATTTAAAAAACTATTACAAATAAAAAATGTAGCATTGACTTTTATTTTTACCAATGTACATATGTTTATCAATCTTTATTTCTTTTGTGTGACTTCCAGTTACCGTATAGTGTGTTTCTATTTTAACCTGAATTCTATTACCTTTAGAATTTGTTGTAGGGCAGATCTAACTTGAAACACCTCCCTCACCTTTTGATTATCTGAGAATGTCAACTTCTTTGTTAAAAATAAACTTTCTTCAAGCAAAGTTGTGGGCTATACTTTCCTGTTTCTTTGCACATCTTAGGATTATATTTTTGTTAAAATTTGGGCATTGTTATTGGATTTGTTATTGCTTCCTCTTTTTTTAAAAAATTTTTCTTTCAAGTTTTATTACACTAATTCTTTTTCTGGTAACAGGGATTGAACTCAGGGACACTCAACCACTGAGCCACATCCCCAGCCCTATTTTGTGTTTTATTTAGAGACAGGGTCTCACAGAGTTGCTTAGCGCCTCGCCATTGCTGAGGCTGGCTTTGAACTCGTGATCCTCCTGTCTCAGCTTCCCAAAGTGTTGGGATTACAGGCATGCGCCACTGCACTCGGCTCCTCATTGTCTCTTGATGAAAACATGTTTCTTTCATTTTTTTTCATATATTAAGATAATATTATCGCTATATCTGTATGACATAATCCATATGCAATAGTCTTTTGAGGGTGTGTTATTTGTGAAAGGAATTTACAAAATGTCACTGTCGTATTATGTGCAGACTGCCCCATGCATAGTGCTGAGTGACTGGATGTTACTAAAGCTCCTGATGCCAATTTTCACTCGTGTGGTTTAAGCATTCCTTTATAGCATTAATTTATTAAACACTTACCAACACATTTTTCAAAATGAACAAGTAATGATATGATTCATCAAAAATTTGGTTTTCAACACTTTTGCGCACTCTTGATAGTTTTCCTATCTAGTTGTACTTGACAATGAATTGTCAAGGACTCATTAGCACAGCTTCAAGGCTAAGCCACATTGAAGATGGAATTGCTCTATTTGAAAGTGTGCAGAATCTCAGAGCTCCTGTGCTTACTTTTTGCCCTCCTTCCATAAGTTTCTGTGGAACCATGTTTCCTGGCCCAGGAAGTAACCTCCCTTTTGTGCAGGCATTTACAATGTGTATAGTAGAACTGGACTGCAATATTAAACTTTGCCAGAAGATGTCGCTCTAACATGTTGCACACAGGTAGTCTCCTTTAGTCTGGAACATTTCCATAGCCTTTCCTTGTCTTTTACAACTTCGGCATATTTGAAGAATACAATCTCTCCCTTCCTCCTACTTTTTAAACAGAATGTTCCTTATTTTGGATTTGTTGATGTTTCTTCATGGCTAAATTTAGGTTATTCATCTAAGGCCAAAATGCTAGAGAAGCAAGGTTGTGTCCTTCTCAGGGCATCCCATCTTTTATTATGGCATTCTGGCATATGGCATCCATCTGTTCCTCAGTGGTGATATTAATTTTCATTGCTTGGTCAAAGTGCTCTCCAGTTTCTCCATGGGGTGCCACATGTGTTCCAGGAACTGTGCTAGGCATTCACCTTACATTTTTCACAGTTAATTCTCATAGGAATTTTTTAAGTTAGACTTCAGTCTTCTAACTATAGATAAAACAACTTATGCCCAGTAAGACTGAGATTTCCCAGAGTCACATATTTGTGAGACTGGTGTTTGGATCTGGTTTGTCTAACTCCAAAGTCCAGGCGCTTTCAAATTTTCTGATGTGTATCTCAGGTTGAGATGTTCTAATTAAACTTCTATAAACTGGTGTTATCCTATGCTATCTGCTTTATTTATGAAAGAGTGCCAAAGTTAGTGCACTTACAGTGAAACTAATGTGTGCTGTTCAAGTTACCTGTGTCCTTGAGCTTTTCCATATTAAAGTGTTGGGAAGAGGTTGAGAAAACTCCCATGGTTCATTGCTGTACCAGGAATATATGAACACAAGAAACTACAGTAACTATACAGTTACAATTTTTATTAACTAAGTCAGAAATATATATTTTTCAATTCTCCAGAAACATTTTGTTCCTGAATTCTAAGTCTCCCTGCAATTACCAGCTAATAAAAATATGTTTTAATATGTTGGCAGAAAATTGATACTATTTCCAATCTGTGCCATGAAACAAACTGTGGGAGAAATTGAGCTCTCATTTCAGAAATGGAAATGAATTTTTAAAAGTTTAGATCATTACCAGGGGTAATTTTCTTATAATAAGTTTAACAGTGACTTGTTCCGTGCAAAACTTTACTAGGGAAAATTGTTCCTTTTGGAACAAGATAAAGAAAGCTGTAACACATCCTAAGAACTCTCTATTCTGAAAGTCATTGTGTGTTAAGGTCCAGTAGCCTGCTCCTGTCTGGGCCAGGGTGAGGCTATGGGGCGTTGGGCCAACCAGCACGTGGTGCTTTTTTCTGAGCAGAGTGGAAGGCCAGTGGTCAGGTTCAACTAGGAGAGCTGTTGACCCTCCTGAGAGGCTATGCTTTTGCTTTATGCATGGTTCATGCATTTGAATCCTGACTTCTCTTTCTAACAAATCTCGGGCCTTAGAAATGGAGTGAACTAAACACTATCTGTGCTCCCTGATGCCTAGCTCTATTTCTGGGCATATAAATGGACCAACTGTCTTTCTTACTTGCCTTGACTGGGGGCAACTGGCCCAGGACACAGGACTTATTGGGTCACTATCAGGAATAAAAAAGTAGAACATAACTGCAAATTCTGAAGCCACTGAAAAGATCACAGAGAATGTTATAAACAACTTTATACCAATAAATTTGATAATGTAGATGAAATAAAATTCTGAGACAAAACCCAGCTTCCCAAAGTGATATGAAAAAATGTAAATTATATATTTTCCTTTATTTGTTTAAAATTGGAGTTTTGCTTAAAATCTTTCTTACAAAGAAAACTTTTGTTTCCAAAGGTCATCCTGGTGAATTATACATAATATTCTAAGGTGAAATAGCACAGGTATTACACAAAGTCTTTCAGAGATTAGAAAAAAATGAGAATACTCTAAATTATTGTAATGAGATTGGGATAAACACCAGAAAATACTAGAGAAGAACATTAAAAGAAAGGAAAATCTCAAGTTAATTTCACTCATAAACATAGTTTCAAAAAGGTCTAAACACAGTATTTTCAAGAAAAGGAAAAGATATCATAGTAAGATTTTGTTTTTTTAATGTAGGATTTTGAGACTGGTATAATAACATTGGGAAATCAATGCAATTTACCACATTGTCAGAATAAAGGAGAATAATCATATAATTATCTAAATAGATGCAGAAAAAATAATTTGATAAAGTTTCAATACTCATTGTTCTGGTCAGCTTTTTTACCACTGTGAGCAAAAGACCTGAAAAGAATAATTTTAGAGGAGGAAAAATTTGTTTGGTGCTCACTGAGGTCTCAGTTCACAAATAGCCAACTCCATTCTCTGTACCAAAAGTGAGACAGCACATCAGGGCGGAAGGATGTGGGGGAGGAAAGCAGCCCAGAATAAGACAATGAAGAAGCAGAGAGAGAAAGAGAAAGATACACTTCAGACCAGGAACAAAACATACAGCCCAAAGGTACACCCCTAATGATCCCACCTCTTCCAGCCACACCCTGTCTTCAGTTATCATCCAGTTAATCCTCATAGGGATTAATGGATTGATTAAGTCAAGACTCTCATAACCCAATCATTTCACCTCTAAACTTTCTTGCATTGTCTTACGAGCTTTTGGTGGGATACCTCATATCTAAACCATAACACTCATTCTTGATAAAAGCCCTTAGCAAACCTTAGCAAACCAGAAATAAATAGGAAATTCCTTAATATCTTTAAAAATAACTAAAGCTTTCTTCCTAAGATTGGCAACAAAAA
>CM053402.1:59308789-59332059 GCA_028644305.1 Xerus rutilus
AGACTCTTAATTTTGATGAAGTCCAAATTGTTAATTTTTTATTTTATGAGCCATCATTTTTGTTATGTCTGAGATTATTTGTCTAACTCAGAGGTTGGTAAATACTTTCTGTAAGGACCAGCTAGTAAATATTTTAGGCTTTGTGGGCTACATATGACCTTGGCATATTCTTCTTCTTTTACTCATTTTATTAAACACTTTAAATTTTTAAAATTTGTTCTTTTTAGATATACATGACTATAGAGTGTATTTTGACATATTACACATACATGGAGTATAACTTATTCTAATTAGAATCCCATTTAAAAAATTTTTTTTTTTAGTTCTTAATGGACCTTTATTTTATTTATTTGTATGTGGTGCTGAGAATCGAACCCAGTGCCTCGCACATGCCCGGCAAGCGCTCTGCCACTGAGCCACCACCCCATCCCTAGAATCCCATTCTTGTGGTTGTACCTGATGTGGAGTTTCACTGGTCATGTATTCATATATGAACAGGGGAAGGTCACATTTGATTCATTCTACCCTCCTTCCTATTCCCATTCCCCACCATTCCCTTCATTCCCCTTTGTCTACTGATTTTCTGTCTCTGCACACCCTATCCATTTATCGGCAAATGCTATAATTTCATTCTGCTATATGGCTGAGTAATATTCCATTGTGTATATATACACCACATTTTCTTTATCCATTCATCTGTTGAGAGATGGTTGTTCAATAGCTTAGCTATTGTTAATTAAGCTGTTGTAAACAGTCACTGTAGTATGCTAATTTTAAGTCCTTTGGGTATATGCTCAGGAGTGGGATAATTGGGTCAAATAGTGGCTCCATTCCAAATTTTCTGAGGAATCTCCATACTGCTTTCCAGAGTGGTTACACCAATTTGCAGTCCCACCAGCAATGTATGAGTGTACCTTTTTCCCCACATTCTCGTCAACATTCATTGTTACTTATATTCTTGATAATTGTCATTCTGACTGGAGTGAGGTGGAATCTCAGTGCAGTTTTAATTTGCATTTCTCTGATTGCTAGGGACACTGAACATTCTTTTCATATATTTGTTGACCATTCATATTTCTTCTTTTGCAAAGTGTGTGTTCAGTTCCTTTGCCCATTTATTGATTGGGTTATCTGGTTTTTTGTTAATTTTTTTGAGGTCTCTGTATATCCTGGAGATTAATGCTTTGTTTGAGATGCAGCTGGCAAATATTTTCTCCCATTCTGTAGGCTCTCACTTCATATTTTTGATTGTTTCCTTTGCCATGAATAAACTTATTAGTTTGATACCATCTCATTCATTGATTCTTGATTTTACTTCTTGCAGTTTAGAAGTCTTGTTGAGGAATTCTGTTCCTAAGTTGGTATGATGGAGAGTTGGGTTATTAAACCATTTTTAAAAACAATCCTTAAAAATAAGGATTTACTCTTATTTCCTGGTTGCTGCAGTCTGGAGTTGGTCCATAGGCAAGTAGTTTGCTCAAGGCCTTGAAGATGTTCTACTATGTGTTCTTTTCAAAGTTTTATAGGTTTAAGCTTTACATTTAGATGTATAACTCATTTGAGTTACTTCTTTCTGTATGTGGCATGTGCTATTTATTGAAGTTTATTGTTTTGTGTCTGGATACCCAGTTTTATTTTTACGGTACCATTTCTGCAAAGACTGCTTTTTCTCTACTAAATTACCTTTGCAGCTTTGTAAAAATTCAATTGTTCATAAGTATGTCCATTTATTTCTGGGATTTTCATTCTGTTTCATTTAACTATTTGTCTATTTTTGACAATATAATATTGTCTTGATTATTGTAGCTTTATAATGTATAATCTTGAAATCAGACAGTGCAAATAATCTCACTTTGCTTTTATTTTCATTGATTAAAACAACTATTTGAGTTTCTGTGGTTTCCTGTATATATTTTGGAAGTACTTTGTCAATTTCTAAAAGGTGCCAGCTGGGATTTTGTTTTGGATCATTGAATCTAGAAATCAATTTTTATGCAATTCACGTCAGAACAGTATTGCATTTTCTGACACACAAACATGGTAAAACTCTCAATTTATTTAGATCTATTTTAATTTCTCTTATCAAAGTCTTGTGCTTTTCAGTGTATAGTTCATGCATCTTGTCAGGTTTATCCCTAAGTATTGCATGATTTTTAATGCCATTAAAAATGATATGTTTTGGGGCTGGGGTTATGGCGCAGTGGTAGCTTGCTCGCCTAGCACGCATGAGGCACTGGGTTCGATCCTCAGCACCACATAAAAATAAAATAAAGATATTCTGTCAGCCTACAACTAAAAAATAAATATTTAAAAAAATGATATGTTTTTAAAAAGTAGATTTATAATTGTTTATTGATGATAGATACAAAAGAATTTGATTTTTTGTATATTGATTCAGTATGGAGAGAGACCATAAATTACTTTTATCTCTTAAGATATATAGACTTGTTTTTTGGTCTAAAATATGGTTTATCTTAGTAAATGTTTTGTGTGCACTGAGAAGAATGTATTCAGCTCTTGTTGGGTGGAGTGTTCTATAAATATCTTTTAGATCAGGTTGGTTGATAGTGTGATTCAAATCTTATATATTCTTACTGATTTTCTGTCTCTGAACACCCTAGATTATTGAGAGTAGGCATTAAGCTCTCTTGACTACAATGGTGAATTACCTATAACTTCTTGGAGGAGTTCTATCAGCTTTGGCATCATATAGTTTAAAATTCTGTTATTAGGTACATTGACCTTCAGGATTACGTCTTCTTGGTAAATTGACTCCTTTATCATTATGTAACGGAATTATTTATTGCCAGAATTAGTCATATTCTGAAATTCAACTTGCTTGGCAGTAACAGAGCCTACAGATTTTTTTTTTAATCATTAGTGTTACCATTTTATAGGCAACTTTCTTCTTACCCATTTCCTAACCCTTGGCAGCCACTTCTTTGTTTATCTCTATAATTTGTCATTTCAATTAGTATTTTATGGGGCTGGGAAAAAGCTCAGTTGGTAGAGTGCTTGCCTCACATGCACAAGGCCCTGGGTTCAATCTCTAGCATCACACACACACACACACACACACACACACACACACAGTAAATAAATAAAACAAAAAAGTATTTAATTTCATTTTTTAAAAAATTATTTAGTTATTTTTTTGGTACCAGAGATTGAACCCAGGGAACTCAACCACTGAGCCACATCCCCAGCCCTTTTCATTTTTTTAAAATTTTGAGGCAAGGTCTCACAAAGATGCTTAGGGCCTTGCTAAGCTTCTGAGGCTGCCTTTGAGCTTGTGATCCTCCTGCCTCAGCCTCCCAAGCTGCTGAGATTATAGGCATGTGCCACCATGCCAGGCTTAAGTATTTTAGATAAACTAATTGTGTCAGGGTTCTCCAGAAAGACAAAACCAAAGGAGAAATGTACTGGTAAATCTGTATTTACATAAATATATAGAAGGAGATTTATTAGGGGAATTGGCCAATTCCTCTAATAAATTATAGAGGCTGGGAAGTTCCAGGACAGGTTGTCTGCAAGCTGGACACTCTGAGATATTGATGCTCTGTCCAGTTCAAGAGCCTCAGAAAAAAAGGGAGACAGTCCTAAGATGAAAGCTTGACTAGTGTAAGTCCTGGAGACCAAAGGTCAAAAACTCTGGAATTCTGATGTACAGAGATGCTAGAAGGGTATATCCCAGTTCCAGGGAAGGGAAGGAGGTGGAGGAAGAAGGAGAAAGAGGAGAGAGAGAGAGAGAGAGAGAGAGAGAGAGAGAGAGAGAGAGAGAGAGAGAGAGAAGAAGAAGAAGAAGAAGAAGAAGAAGAAGAAGAAGAAGGAGGAGGAGGAGGAGGAGGAGGAGGAGGAGGAGGAGGAGGAGGAGATGGACAAAAGGAGGACGAGGAGGAGGAGAGAGAAGGGGAGAGAGAAGGGTAGTGTGAGAGAGGAAAAAATGAAAGGAAAAGAAAGAAAGTGAAGAGAGAAGAGGAAATAGAGTAAATCAGCTTCTTCTTCTATCAGAACCTCCAACTGATTGGATGGTCCCCACCTACACTAAGGGCAGATCTTCCCCACCTAGTGCATTAAGCAGATGCCACTGTCTTCTAGGCAGTCTTACTGACATACTCAGAAAAAATGCCTTACCGGTTCTCTAGATATTCTTTGATTCAGTCTAGGTGACACCTAAACTTAACCATCACGAATCATATACTGTGTGAAGCATTTTTCTTTTCTTTTTTAGTGCACTTTTATTTGTTCTTTTTAGATACACTTGACAGTAGAGTGTATTTTGACACATTATACATGCATGGAGCATAACTTATTCTAATTAGGATCCCATTCTTGTGGTTGTATGTGATGTGGCATTTCACTGGTTGTGTATTATGAACATAGGAAAGTCATGTTCAAGTCATTCTACTGTTGTTTCTACTCCCATCCTCCTCCCTTCCCTTCATTCTCCTTTGTCTAATCCTATGAAATTTTGTTACCCACTCCCCACTGTGTGTTAGCTTCCATATGTCAGAGAGGACATTTGGCCTTTGGTATTTTGGGACTGGATTATTTTACTTAGCATTACAGTGTCCTATTCCATCCATTTACCACCTGTTTTAGTCAGCTGTTTTGTTGCTGTGAGTGAAATATCTAACTAGAACAGTTGTAGGGGAGGAAAAGTTTATTTGCTGGCTCACAGTTTCAGAGGTCTTAGTCCATAGAAGGCCGGTTCCATTCTTCAGGGCTCAAGGTGAGGCAGGAAATCATAGGCAGAAGAGTGTGGTAGAGGGAAGCAGCTCATATGATGATCAGTAAGCAGAGAGAGAAAGACTCCACTCACCAGATTCAAATATATACCCCATAGCCATGACCCCGATGAACCACTTCTTCCAGCCATGGCCCACCTACCTTCAGCTACCACTTACTTGATCCCACCAGGGATTAATTCTCTGATTAGATTCTCTGATAATGCAATCATTTTGCCTCCAAACTTTCTTGCATTGTCTTACATGTGAGCTTTTGGGGGACACCTCACATCCAAACCATAACACCAGCAAATACCATTTTTTCACTAGCATAATTCCCTTAGAGCCATCCAAGTTATTGCACGTACCAATTATATATTTCTTTTGATGGCTGAGTAATATTCCATGGAATTCAAATCTTACAGTTTGTTTAACCTTTCACCTGTTGAAGGACTTTTGTGTCATTTCAACTTCTTGCCTATTAAAGCTGCTATAAACATCTGTGTGTAGGTTATTTTTTGAACATAAATTTTTATTTCTCTGGAATAAATGCTGGCCATATGGAAAGAGAATATTTAATTTTAAAAGAAAGTGCTGAATTATTTTCCAGAGTAACCATATAGTTATATATGTATTTTCATATTTTTTAATAATTAAAAATTTTTTTAGTTTTAAATGGACACAATATTTTTATTTTATTTATTTATCTTTTTTTTTGTGGTGCTGAGGATTGAACCTAGTGCCTCACACATGCTAGGCAAGTGCTTTACCCTTGAGCTACAATCACAGCCCAACAGTTATATGTGTATCAATGGATGAGTGATACAACTTCTCCATACATTAGTCTTTCTTTTTCCCTGGCATTAATTTGATTATCATGAATGTTTATATGATTTTCTTCCTATTTCTTGGGGTTGGCATTCATAAAAATTCAGGGACACATAGTTTTATGGTTTTTGTCATTGTAGCTCTTATCAAAAATTTCAAAATGTCCTATTATTATTTAATCAAAAATATTTAAATATGTTTTCTGTCCCTTCAACAGTCTTTTCCTTGTCAGGGAGTCCAAGTGCATATTTGCAAGGTTGCTTAGAAACTGTCCCATTGATGTCATTTCCTTTATTTTTGTAGTATAATTTTTTATTATGTAAGATATAAGAAAAAAGGAACAGTAGCAAACAGGATTTTACAAATTCAAAGCAGAATATTTACATTTTTAGATAATGTGCATTGGAAAAAATAAAAAAAAATTAAATGAATTTTGGCAAAGATGTTGAAAAAGTGGTACTGTGACATACTTGAGAGAGTATAACTGAGGAGGTAATCTGGTATTAGAAAAAAACAAGCATATGCATATTCTTTAACCTTGCAATTTCACTTCTAGATAATTCTTTTGGAGAAATGATAACCCATGTAGATTTATATTTAGATTTATGGAAGAATTTCCTTTATATTTTTTTCCTGGTATTGGGATTGAACTCAGGGTGCTTAACCCCTTAGTCACATCCCCAACCCTTTTAATTTTTTATTTTGAGACAGATTCTCACTAAGTTGCTTGGGGCCTTACTAAATTATTGAAGCTGGCCTGGGACTTGTGATCCTTCTGCCTCAGCCCCCCCAAGTCGCTGGGATTCCTTGCATGTGTCACCATGCCTGACTCATGGAAGAATTTCAATGAAACATTGTTAATTGGATATTTTTAAAAAGTTGAACATAATAAAGTACAAAAAGAAAAACTCACACACAAAATAGAATAAACCTGTGTGTGTGTGTGTGTGTGTGTGTGTGTATGTAGTGTGCAGACACATGAATTAAAAGCAAATATCTAGAAAAACTCTAGACAAATTATTTAGAATAAATGAAAAGGACTAGGGCAGTGGACAGGCAGTAGGGAAGAACAAAGGAAATATGACTATTACTGTATTCTTTGAAAAATTCAAGGATATGTATTAATGTATTAACTGGGTAACTTACAGATATATAGGTTGAGCACCCCTTCTACCACTTTCTCATAAAAATATTAACAAACTCCATAGTTTTGAAAAACCTATATTCAATCTAAATCAAGATTTTTCTATAAATTATACTTCTTTCCAAAAAAGTTTAAAAGACATCACAGAATGTGATGTTAAACCAATCTCACCACATGAGTATTTTACTTTTAAGAAACATTGTGCAAAAAAGAAATTTTTCTAAAATTAGATAATCATCTTTGCACAACTCTAAAATATATTAAAACCCACCAAATTGTACACATTAAAAGGGTAAATTTTATGGTATGTGGCTTATATTTTAATTATAATAAAGCTGTTATTTTTAAAACAGAAACATTGTTCAGTATTTCCTTTTTAACCTTTCATGTTAGATTTCACTGTGTATATGTTATGTAAACACATCGTTAATTCTCCTCATTCAGTTATGCAGTAGACTGTCATATAGACCAGATACCACATAAATTGTCGTGCCATAATTGCAAAAATGGCAGAAGGCAATCTTTATGAAAGCTTAAGAAAATTATTTTTAGCAACAGATTTAACAACCAACACTGTCTTGATTTTTGGAAAAATTACCTCTCTTCCTCCTACCCATCCTCCCATTTGAATGGTACATTTTAAAGCATTTTTACTATACAAATATATTTATAGCACTTTTACTCAAGCCAGCCTTTTACTTGGTTTCTTTCTTTTCTGATACTCTGAATTTTTAAAAAAGGCACGAAAATTAGACTCCTTAGTTTCAGATTTTTGGTCCCTTTTTAGATTCTTCTAGAATGATTTTCCTCAGAAAAGGGTACTTAAGGAAGCAGGAGGAAATGAATGATAAAACACAACTTGCAACTTGCAGCATTTATTGATCCTTTGAACTTATCAGGACAAAAAATCAAAATAACTTTCTGAACATAAACATAAAAATAGAGCACATTTATGAATAGTAGGAAAACTCCTAAGCTTATAGTAATGATGTATTAAATTTTATATAATAACACAAAGCATTAAGAAATTCATTGCCAGATATTGCAAGCATTATCCTGAAAACTTGTGTGACATATACCATGAACATATAACAAAGTATGGCATTTATTTTACAGGAAGAAAAAGTAAGTTTCATCACTAAAACATATTTACTAGATTTCAGCTTTGATTAAGTTCTAGAAATATATTTTAAAGATAAAAAGAAAAACAAGATTCATCCCTAAAATGAAAGATATATACATATATATCACATATATGTATATGTTAATAATCTTTATGCTCTTACAATGTAAAACATTTAGAGACTTTTTTTTTGGTACCAGGGATTTAACCTAGGGGTCTTTGACCACTGAGTCACATCCTAGCCCGGTTTATTTTTTAGTTTCAGGCAGGGTTTCGCTAAGTTCTTAGGGCCTCATTAAGTTGCTGATGCTGGCTTTGAACTTGCAATACTCCTGCCTCAGCCTCGGGAGCTGCTGAGATTACAAGTATATGGCATCATACCTGGTAGAAAGTTTTGAACTCTAGAAATTTTGACCAGTTAACCTGTTTGGCTTTAACATTGTCTAAATTCTCTTCTGAGAATCACATTGATGTTTCCAGTTCTTCAGTCCAACATGGATAGAGCCATTTCTATTTTTTTTTTCCATTGGTGGCTCATCTTCAAAGCTATTATCGGTGCTGCCACTGCTGCTACTGGAAGAGCTGGAGTCTGAGTCTGAATCAGAGGAGGAGGAAGAGGTTGTGGAGCAGAAGATGAAGAACTGGAGGAGCTCTCACCAGTGTCACTGTCCTCTGAGGAAGATGAGGTAGATGAGGTAGATGTTTCTTCACTGATGAAGAATCACTGGCTGAACTGTCACTGCTATTGCTACTGGAACTAGTTAGACTTTTTGACCTTTTTCTCTTCATCTTTTTTTCTACATTGATCTTTCCAGTGCTTTGTTGTAATCCTATTTTTTTTTCTTTTAAAGCTTTCTTTAGTTCTGCTGTTCTTGAAGGTCTGTGGAGGAATTTTCCGTTTTCCTGTGCATCTGTAAGTCCAAATTCCAAGCATTTATGACATCTTACATGTTGCTTATTTGCTTCGGTTTGTCTCCATGCTATAAGCCAGTGCATGGGAGTTTGCCATCTTCATATAAATATTTTACATAGTCTGAGGCAGTTTAAGTTTTTCTAGCATAGCACCTAAGGCATCAAAAAGTATAGTAAAATTTAAGTTTGTGAAATTAAAATAAAGTTTTATGTTTCAAAAAATATCATAAATAAAATTTAATTCAGGTGCTAACTGAAGATGTTTTTGCGGTGCTCTTGGAAGGCACATCTAAAAAGGTCATATTGACCAATGTTCTGCAGGAAGCATCCTTCCAGCCTAGCTGTGTCCTCCTCACTAGAGGGAATTCTCTCACTCTCAGACAGGGCACATGGCCAGATGAAGAGTCTCCCAATACTATCATACTTACTACACAAGGCTGGCTGCTCTTCTGGAGCCTGGAGGGTACGGAGCAGAGACCATGCCCATTTATGTGTGGTGAGTGAATGGATGAATGGCTTAGTATACTTCGATCACTGAACCTCAGTAATGCCTAACTCACATAGTTAAGTGAGATAATATAAGGCAGCAAGTCTTAATCATTTTGGGATCAATGACTCCTTTGAAAAGTCTGACAAATGTTGATACCCTTCTTAGAAAAATGTATGTATGCAAAGTAGCAACTATGTATGTATGATGGAAGTTATCCTACTATCCCTTACATTTTCTGCCTAGATTGTACATTTTCTTTATGTTCTTCTGAGCTTCTTCTATGTATCTTTGTTATAATAGCAGTAGCCATCGGACAGGAAATCTTGCTGTCACATGGCTTATCATAACCCACATTTATTTTGCTTCACAGAAGGTCTGATAAATGGCAGGGCAGACTTGATAGCAGCCTGCTTCACAGAGTCATTTAGAACTCTATTTTCAAGATGCACTTTCCAAAGTCAATGGGGCTTTGACATCAGCTGGTCACAGGGACAAGTGTTTGTGGGTTGTGTTGGAAGTGGTTCACATTTCAGAGTTTGGACCATTCTTGGAGTGCTTGATGGATGTTCTCAGGTCTTTAACTGCTGTTAGATGAGGTCTGATGCATGGGATTTCCCCGCTCCCCCCAACCCCCAGCAGAATTTCATGGTGTCTTGGAAGCTTCTGAAGCAAGTGGCAGAGTCCTGGTCAGGGAAAGTGACCATGTGGCATTTTTATCTTGTCTTTACAATCCACACTTTTCTGAATGTGCCTCAAACAGCCTCCTGCATGTTTTAGCTCTTCAGAGGAATCCCCACCTCTGTCTCCTTGTCCTTCTGTACAATTCCAGTGGCGCTTCCTACAGGAAGATATTGGTAGCCCCTCCCAGCCCTTCCCTAAGACAGACTTAATTCCCTTCTCCCTCAAGTTCCTTGAGCTCTGAAAGTCACATAATTATCATTGCTTCCAACTCAGTATCTTCTCTGTGCTGTATGTCAGTCCTTCAGAGGAAATAATCCGCTCACTCCCTCCTAGCCCTTCTCCTGACATTTGGTGAGTGCTCAGGAAATGCCTGTGAATACATAAGCCCCTTAGAGAAGAAATACTTAGAATGAGATCTGGTTTTGAGTTGGAAGAGGTGTGGTTCTTTTTGTCCTTAGGCTTTTGCCTATTAGCCTACTTACCTTTCCTTTGTGCAGGCTGGACTGTCACTCCCCAGGCCCTTAGTATGCAGTATTGAATACATCTTTCAGAACCATAGGTGGTCAGGAATTGGGGACCTCAAGGAGGACATAGTAAAACATGCAGCTGGTGTAGGTGACAGGGTCCAAGTATGACAGGCTTTAGACACCCCTAAAGACAAGAGGGATACTTTGAAGGACTAAGCGGAATGACATGGTTGGATTCTTACTCCAGAAACCACAGGATCCCGGATGTGGGGGGTGAGGGGAGAGCTAGCTGAATTTCATTGAGCCACATGTCTTAAGATGGCCTAGGCACCATTGCTGCTGGAAATGGGGAGGAGCTCTTAGGTTGGGCGGGAGATAGAAATGTGAAAAGTGATGGATTCAGGCAAGCAGGAGTCATCAAAGTGGGGGTGAGAGATTGTGGGGCCTGTGTAGTGGGCAGATGTGGGAAGGGATGACTAGGGCCAGCCTTTGCAAACTTCTGACTTGCTTCCTGGGAGGTTGCACTGAAGATGGTTCCTGTTTTCCTGCAAGGACAATAGTGGCTTTCCTTGGAAGAGGGAGGGAGGAGAGGGATTGGAGTTGGGTGAGGGAGCTGATGGATTTTAGTTTCCTGAGAAACCAACACTTTCTGGATCTCTCATTTTGATGGGAAGAGTTCCTCATAAGATGTCCTCATAAAAGTCCTCCAGTTCCCACTCACAGGGAAGTGTTGCCGAGTGCCCTGGTGACTCAATTTTCTTTATGAATACCTAATGCTTACTTATTTAATCAAATTTTCTGAAGTCCCAGATTATCCCTTTGGAAATAACCCATCTAGGAAAAAAAGAAAGAAAGAAAAAAATGCCTTTGGGGCTGCCTGTCTAAGCAAGATGCTTTAACAGGATTATCTCCCCTAAGAAAGCTCACGGTTAGTGGCAAAGATCTCCAGTGGGAAGCATTTTATTTGATGTGGTGGAATCTGACGACTTGCCTGGGTTTGCTGACTGTGGCATGCAGGATATTACATTTTACAAAGATGAAGTCTCTTGGAGCCATTGTGCTTCCTCAAGCTTGTGCCACAGTTTGTGCCTCTCTGTGGACTTTGACTACCTATGCAAAGAGGGTTCTGCTATGACTTTTTCAGATGTAGAGGCAGAGACAGACAGGGTTGCAGACTAAACTTACAGTCACACAGCTAGTTAGTGTTCACAGAAATGGGAAGGGACCAATGCTGTCTAGCCACTCCATCTGCCCGATCCTGAGGATTAACACCCTTTCATGGAAGTGGTGCTTGTGATTATGATGCATGACCATGCAGAGGTTATGCCATGTTCCTTGACTCTGCTTACCAAAGTATGTGACTCTAGTTGCTTATTATATTTATGCCTGTTATCATTAAAATATTTAAAATAGAGACATTAGCACAAACTTCATCACAGTAGTTAAAATGAAAAATTTTGACCCTTTGGGATGCAAGATCCAGCTGTTTGGGTAATACTTTTTATGTGAAACAGCTTGCAGAATTTTAGGCATGAAGATGTGCAATGTGTTTTGGGTGTTGCATGAGAAATATGAAAAACAGTGGCTAAGCTGGTTTCTGCCAGCTGCACTTACCTTGATAAGCTACTCAGAGCCAGGTCCTCATCCCTGGGGGCTTGGAAAGCCTACCTACTTTCAAGGTTGGCTTGGGCTCACAGAACTCACCAGAAGGCCTAGCATCACAGAGGTGCTAATTTACAGATGCACCTTAAGGAATGTAATTACCAGATGCTCGAATCTATCTGATTTGCACATTTTCTCCTTGCAGTTAAGTTATAAATGAGTCCTAAAGGGTGTATCTGACTTGATGACTGATGACATCAAGCTCAGAGAGCATGAGGCTTTCATCTGCACATAGGGCTGAGCTCGCCTGTCAAACCAGACACTCTTGTCAACTGACAGCATGTGTTCCCAGAGACTGTATGAATGAGCACAGCCAGCATTCTTTGGTGACTCAGGTGACACAGACATTTTTGAAGCTTCTACTTCTAGCAATGATAATATAACTACCCTGAATGAGAAATAAGATTGGTAGCATCATAAGATTCTACTGACACTTAAAGGATTATAAGCGGTTCCTAGGAATAACTTTCTCTCAAAATATCCAACAGCTTGATTGAAATAAATCCTTTAAAGACTAAAATTATTGAAGATCACTAAAGATGAAAGAAAATAAATGGAATAATCTTATGTACATTAAATTAACTAAATTTTAGTTAAAAATTCTTTGCATAAATAAAACTTTAGGCTTGGATAGTTTCATTAGTGAGTTCTAAACATTTTAAACATTTAAAGGAAAAATAATATCAAGTTGTTATGGTTTGGATACAGAGTGTTCCCCCAAAGCTCCTTTGTTAATGCAGGAAGTCAGAGGTGAGATGATTAGGTAATAAGTAACTGTAATTTAATCGGTCCCTCCTAGTTTGAATGGACTATTTGGGTGGTAACTATAGGCAGGTGGGGTATGGTTGGAGGAAGTGGGTCACTGGTAGTGTTTCCTAGAAGAGTTCATCTTCCCCCCTGTCTCTGCTTCCCAACTGCCATGAGCTGAGCAGCTTTCTTCCCCCATGCCCTTGTGCATTCTGTTCTGCCTCATATTTGGCCCACAGCAATGGAGTCAGCCAACCTTGGACTGAACCTCTGAAATTGTGGACCTCAAATAAATTTCCTTCCTCTAAGTTTGTTTTGTTGGGTATTGAGGTCACAGCAACTTAAAGCTGACTAATACACAAGTGTACACAATATCTTCTGGAAAACAGAAGAGGAGGGAATATTTTGAACACTTTCAGTGAGGTCAGTATTATTCTGATATAGAACCACACAAAAACCCTGTAAAAAAAGAAAACCAATATCTCTTAGGAGAAAAAGGTACAAATATTCTAAACAAAATTTTTGCAAATAGAATTCAACAAGTTCAATAATATATTAAAAGAATAAAAACTATTATATGTGGTTTATCTGAGGAATGCAAGATTAGCTTAACCTTTGAAATCAAGCACTGCTTTTCACCATCATATTATCAAATTTAAAAAGTAAAAACCAGATGACCATGTCAATGGGTGCAAAAAAAATTGGTAAAGTTTGATATTTGTTCCTAATAAAAATTCCTGATAAATTAGGAATAGAAGGTGAATTTCATCAACAAATAAAGGACATCTACTCAAAACCTATAAGTGACATTATATTTAATATTGACAGTTTGAATGCTTTCCCTTAAAGTTCAGATAAAAGGCAAAGATATCTAGTAGCATCACTTTTTCAGTATTGTATTGGAAATTCTAATCAGTCTAATTAAGACATAATAAAGAAAAGACATTCAGATTGGAAAGGAAGAAGTAAAACTTTTTAAAGAAGTCATGTTCATCTAGATAGAATATACAATGGAAATGACAAAAAAAGCTACTCGAACTAATAAATGAGGGCTGGGATTGTGGCTCAGTGGTAGAGTGCTTGTGTAGCTTGAATGGGGCACTGGGTTTGATCCCCAGTACCACATCTAAACGAACTACTAAATGAGATTATCAAGGTTGCAAGATAAAAGATCAATATACAAAAATCAACTGTATTTCTATATAATAGAAATAATCAGAACTTTAAATTTAAAAATGATACCATTTACAATAGTATAAAAATTAAGAAATATTGCGAGAAAAGAACATAAAACACATGTAAGACCTGCATAGACTGATAACTACCAGATAGCTCTAAGAAAAACAAAAGAACTTAAATAAATGGAGGACTATACCATGTTTACAGGGTGAAAGAGTCAATATTTTTAAGAGCCAATTCTCCTCAAAGAGATCTATGAGTTACACATAATCCCAGAGAATACTTTTAGCAAGATATTTTTAAAGAAAATGGCACACTAATTTTTAAATTTATGTGAAAATTTAAATTAAATGTAGTCAAAATAACTCTGAAAAATGACAAAATAGGAAGACTAACACTCCATGGCTTTACGACTTATTTTAAAGTAGTAATAGCAAAACATTAAACATAGGTGAAGAGGTCAGAAGAGCAGGGTAAAATATTAAGAAATAGAACAACATATGTATGAACTACTGATTTTAGTCTTCAACAAATGGTCCAGGAACATTTGGATATCCATATTAAAAAAAGGAACAAAATTACATCATAATGTATGGAAAAATGAACCAAAAAATTTCATAAGCCTAAATATAAGACCATAAATCTTACAGAAAAAATAGAAGAAAATCAGGGAATCTTTGTTACCTTAGGCTAGACAAAGATCTCTTAAATAATATACACAGAACATGACGTACAGAAAAGATTCATAAACTGGATTTCATCTGAAATAAGAATTTCTGCTTTTTGAAAGACACTGCCATGTGAATAAAAAGACAGACTTCAAGCCAGGCGTGGTGGAGCAAACCTGTAATCCCAGCACTTAGGGAGGCTGCGACAGGAGAATCGTGAGTTCAAAGCCAGCCTCAGCAATGGCAAGGTTCTAAGCAACTCAGTGAGACCCTGTCTCTACATAAAACACAAAATAGGGCTGGGGATGTGGCTCAGTGGCCAAAGGCCCCGAGTTCAATCTCTAGTACCAAAAAAAAAAGGCTTCAGACTGGAGGAAAAATGTTTGTTAATCATATGTCTGGTATAGGACTTTTGTCCATAAAATTCAAAGGACTCTCCAAATTCAATAATAAGAACATAAACAATCCAATTAAAAAACGGTCCAAAAATTCCAACAGGCCCAGCATGATGGGCCATGCCTATAATCTCAGTGACTCTAGAGGCTGAGGCAGGAGGATTACGAGTCTGAGCCCAGGCTGGGCAAATTAGTGAGATCCTGTATCAAAATAAAACAATTAAGAAGGGATAGGGATGTAGTTCAGTGGTAGAGTGTCTCTAGGTTCAATCCTCAGTAAATGCTACCCCCTCTCTCCCTACCCACTCCAAATTTCAGCAGACATTTTAACAAAGAGCTAGTAAATTCATGGAAAGATTCTCAGTGTTGTAGGTCATTAATTTAATGTGCATTAAAACCATAATATCATATTGTTCATTAGATGA
Organism: Xerus rutilus; assembly: GCA_028644305.1. Lineage (NCBI taxonomy): Eukaryota > Metazoa > Chordata > Mammalia > Rodentia > Sciuridae > Xerus > Xerus rutilus. Next base: position 59,324,238 of record CM053402.1, read on the forward strand.
CAAAATTAAAAGAAAGCATAAGTGGGCAAGAGTGATGCAGAGTTGCCAAGCAGGCTGATGACAGTCTTGGCTGGCTGATGCACAGCTCTAGGGCTTGAGTGGCTTTTGGAGAGTCTCTCGTTGTGCCGAGATAGCTAGCCTTTACCTCACATATTGACTAGTCACTGGATGTCTCTGATATCATGTGATGTCAGAATGTATGATATCATACATTCTAACATATTTATTTGTATTTCTCTACCAGGTCATAGAGGGCTTTCATAGGGACTGTGGTAGGGACTGTGACTTAGAACCATCAGGTAGGTGCCATGTTTCCTAGGAAGGAACAGAACTAAAGGTTTATAATATTTTATTTATTTTTTCATGGGACCGAGATACAAGTAGCTGGAAGCACGCCGAACCCCACCCAGAAAACCACAGTAGATGATGGCAACAAAAATTTATCAGGGTTAATTTTGGAATAAAGTACTACATAATATAGCTTGATTAGTGAACATTTTAGCAGAAAATTTCTAGTGAGAATCTTTAAAGGATTGGCATAATTGAGGTAAAAAATTCTAAATCTCTGTCAGTCTAAATGATAAAAATTTTGTAGAGATGTTCTGAACGGGGATGTAAGGATGCATATAGGGTGAGGAGGATCCAGGGAGTCCAGGGAAATCTTGATAGATATCAATTTCCTTCTTGCTTGGAGATGATAAGGCTGTTGGAACACCATGTGGTAAAGTAGAAAGAGGCTGGGATTTGCAGTTAGGTCTGAGTCCTGGGTGCATCACTTACAAGCTAGGGAGTTTGGGCAGGTCATTTCACCTTTTTGGTGATGACCTTGGGCTATTAGCAGCTTGTATAAGGACCAACAGTGATGATTGTGCTGATGCTGTGAAGTGTGGGCTCCTCTGGACAGGGACGAGATAGAAGTGTTCCCTTTTAGGGGTGACCCAAGAGCTGCCTATGTGCCTCAGTATGTAGTTCCCTTTTTTCATATGGGTGTTTTCCTAATCCTCAGTGGATGCCTGAAACGATGAGTAGTACTGAACCTTATATATACTGTTTTTTTCTATACCTACATACATACCTATGATACTTACGATAAATTTATAATTTATAAATTAGGCACAGTAAGAGATTAACAACAATACAACAAAATAGATCAATTATAATTATATACATAATAGACCTTGTGTGAATTTGCACTCTCTCAAAATATCTTCTTTTACTTTCAGCTTTTCACTTAGAGAAAACAGTTTGTAGTTTCTTTGTCATATCTAAATTGGCAGCATTACTACTTTTGTACTTTGGGACCATTGTTAAGTAATATAAGGGGTACTTGAGCATAGGCACTGCAATCTTCTGACAGTTGTTTTGATAACTGAGATGGCTACTAAGTGACTAATGGGCACATAGCTCATATAGCATGGATACTCTGGACCAAGTGATTGTTTACAACCTAGATGGCACAGAGTGGGTCTGTGTAAAATTTAATTATACTACTCAGAACAGTGTATAATTTAAAACTTGTTGTTTATTTCTAGAATTTTCCATTTAATATTTTTGGACCACAGTTGACCTCAGATAACTGAAGTGGGGGTAGGTGGGGGGTGAAGTGGGAAAGAGACTACTGTATATGCCTTTCTAATTAATTTTTTGTACATTTTCTTGAATAATTTTGTTTTCATTTGGTGTTTGTCCTTAGAATCATTTTTAGAAACTTAAAATGGCTGTGTTTTAAAATCAAAACAATTTTCACCATTTCTGTTAGGGTATCAGCCAGCCATAGACACCTCATGCAGCCGGGAGATCTTTATTCAGGGAGGATGGGCGCCCAGGAGGAGGAAGGAGGAAAAAGAGAGCAGAGGGGATGTGGGACAGGGAATTTATAGGGCCCACTACAAAACACTTGGCAAGCTATGGATTGGTCACTTCAAAACTGGTGCGATAGATAAGCGCGGTGGTCTTCTTTGCGGCCAGGCTTTGTTCTCCCGGGTGGAAGATTCCAGAGAGGAATTGCCTGGGGCAGGGGCTGCTTTAGGCTTTTAGGGAAGGGATGCTAAAACTGAGTACAAAAGGGCTGTTCTTTACCTTACCATTTCTATACAAATGGTCTCAGTGGAGTGCTGTGAGGTGATACTCTTGGGATAGTTTTTTTTTTTTTTTAAATATTTTTTTTTAGTTGTTGATGGATCTTTATTTTATTCATTTATTATTTATATGTGGTGCTGAGGATTGAACCCAGGGCCTCATGCATGCTAGGCAAGCACTCTACTGCTGAGCTACAGCCCCAGCCCTTGGGATGGTTTTTGATCCTCATTCACCTGGTCAGGATTTGACCTGTTTCCCACATCTGTACTCCTCTGTGGCAGCAAACAATATCTAATAACAGGGGAATGAATAAGGTGGGATTTCTTTCCTTTTTAAGGGTTCTTGTATGTGAGCTTTCACTCCCTGACATTCTATTCAAAATGCACCTTATTTTTCCCTTTTATACAACTTGAGACATTAAGAAACCCCAATTGTAATGCAGAAGACTTCACAAGTGACTCCCAAAGAACTAAGAGAAGGCAAGAATTGCTCACAGAATGTTACTCATGAATCTGAGGAGCTTACCATGGATTCTAAATAGATCTCAACAACGGAGACTCATTGTATTACACAAGAATCAGTGGGATATGGGACATCAGCCCTGATTTCTACATTACGCATCTGTATTTATAACATTTCAAAACCAAAACACACAAAAAAAGCAAAACAAAACAAAAGTCCTGCTGTGACAATGCCATTCTGACTTAGAAATCTAGATCCACCCTTCATTGAGGCTTTCTGCAGTAAGTCAAAATTCAAACCTTAAGAAAAACAGGGCTCCAGAGTTCCTGCAGACCAGTGGGAGCACGACAGAAGGCCCAAAACTGCCCTAAGGATCTCTACAGGCGCCCATCTAAGGGCAGACTGGAGTCTGCTAGCCTCCAGCTACAGGGGAGCCCACCCATACCCAGGGTAAGGGTCAAAATAGAGACTCATGCTTGAGATCCTGCCCAAGTGAGGCCTGGACCCACCCCCAGTTCTGCTCCAGAGTTCCTGTGGACCCAGTGGGAGTGCAACATGTTAGGTCGGAGGCAGACACAGAAAACCAGACCCACCTGCTGTGCTGCGCGGCGCTGCACCAATGCGTCACCAGAAAGTTCGCTTGGGAGGCATTTTGGATTGTTTCCCACTACCGTGCCATGCCGCATGGGCACTGTGCCAGAAAGTTCCTTGGGAGACAATTCTAGAACCTTTCTCTCCCCCATCACCGCCTGGAGCCAGCCCGTCCACTGCTGCGCGCGACAAACGTAGCACACACGCGACGCATGCGAGGAGCGCAGCACGCATGCGCCGAACGCAGCACGCATGCGTCAAGCACACGAAAATGGCGGCCCCCAATGATCTGTACAGAAGAAGAAGTAAACTTACAGTATGAGAAGCTCCATGGCTCTCGGCTCATACCGGAAGGAATCTGACCTCACCAGCTGCACCAAACCAATCTCAGAGGACACTGGACTCTAAGTCAACACCTCTTCCTGGCCTCAAGCCTGCCTTTTCCAGATGGGAAGAGGCCTTATAACCCTGTGTAACACAAGGGACGGGGCCTTTTTCCCGACCTGTTCGAGCCTGGTGACTGGGCGGGGAACTGGTCCGGGAGCGTATTTCTCAGAATAAAAGCCTGTGTTGGTCCTGTTTCACTCCCATCTGGTCATTCGTCTTACACAACAGAGGGCCCAAAACTGCCCTAAGGGATCTCCACAGGTGCCCAGCTAAGGGCAGACCAGAGACATCTAGCTGCCAGCTACAGGGGAGCCCACACCCATGGTAAGGGTTGAATATAGAGACTCTGCCCAAGTAAGGCCTGGGCACACCCCCCAGTTCCTCTTCAGAGTTCCTACTGATCAGCAGGAACCCAACAGAGGGCCCAAGACTGCCCTCAGGGACCTCCACAGGAGCCCAGCCAAGGCCACTCCCATTGCCCTCTTAAGGTACATCCACTACCACTGCCACCAACTTTAGTGGCAGTAGTGTCCATTTGGGGACACCTGCTAGGGACCAGAAGTAACTCCAAGGTGAGATACAGGTAATCTGTATTGTCAATACATGAATATAGGATAAAAGCCAGAATACCTCAGATCGGCATTGGAAGAAAGGAAGATACACAATCAACATGAAAAAATAAGGGAAGAAATTGCCCCAAATAAACCTTGATACCACAGTAACAGAATCCATTGATAATACAGTTGATGAAATGTCAGAGAAATAATTCAGAATGTACATAATTAAAATGATCAGTAATAAAAGAATGACATAAGTGAGCAAATACAGGCAAAACTTGATCAATCCAACAAAGAAATAGGAGAGAAAATAGAGGTAACCATTGATCACTCTAACAAAGAAATAAGAGAGCAATTACAAGTAGCAGAAGATTAAGAAAGAGCTAGAGATTGTGAAGATAAACCAATCAGAAATTCTTGAAATGAAGGAAACAAACCAAATAAAAAACTCAATAGAAAGCATCAATAGCAGACTAGGTCACCTGGAAGACAGAACCTCAGATAATGAAGACAAAATATAAAATCTTAAAAATAAACTTGACCATACAGTGAAGATGGTAAGAAATCATGAACAGAACATACAAGAAATATGGAGTAGCATCAAAAGACCAAATCTAAGATTTATTGGGATAGAAGAAGGACCAGAATTTCAAACCAAAGGAACGAACAATCTCTTCAATGAAATAATGTCAGAAAATTTTCCAAACATGAAAAATAAATTGGAAAATCAAATACAAGAGGCTTACAGGACACCAAATGTACAAAATTTCAACAGATCTACACCAAGGCACATTATAATGAAAATGCCCAACATACAGAATAAGGATAGAATTTTAAAGGCCACAAGAGAGAGGAACCAGATTACATATAAGGGGAGACCAATTCGGATCTCAGCAGATTTTTCAACCCAGACCCTAAAAGCCAGGAAATCATGGAACAACATATTCCAAGCTCTGAAAGAAAATGAATGCCAACCAAGAATCCCATATCCAGCAAAACTGAGCTTCAGATTTGATGATGAAATAAAAGCCTTCCATGATAAACAAAAGTTAAAAGAATTTTCAGCAAGAAAGCCTGCACTACACAGCATTCTTGGCAAAATATTCCAGGAGGAGGAAATGACAACCAACAATGAAAATACAGAAAAAGAAGAACTACACTAAAAGAAGGGGGAGGGGATGCAATCAAAGGAGAAACCAAGTCAAGGTAAAAATCAAAAATAAACCAAGATAACCTGGCCTACCAATCATATTTCAATAATAACCCTGAATGTAAATGGCCTAAATGCACCAATTAAAAGACATAGACTGACAGACTGGATTAAAAAACAAAACAAAACAATAGGCTACCTTCAAGAGACTCATCTCACAGGAAAAGACATCTACAGACTGAAAGTGAAAGGGTGGGAAAAAACATATCACTCACACGGACCCCGTAAACAAGCTGAGATTTCCATCCTCATATCAGATAAAGTGGACTTCAAACCAAAGTTGGTGAAAAGGGATAAAGAAGGTCATTTCATACTTCTTACGGGAATCATACATCAACAAGACATAACAATCATAAATATCTATGCCCTAAACAATGGGGCTTCTATGTATATCAAATAAATCCTTCTTAAATACAAGAATCAAATAGACTACAGCACAATAATACTTGGTGACTTTAACACAGCTCTCTCACCACTGGATAGATCTTCCAAACAAAAACTAAATAAAGAGACCACAGTACTCAATAAAACTATCAATAACTTAGACTTAACAGACATATGTAGAGTGTTCCATTCATCAATGAGCAAATACACTTTTTCCTAAGCAGCACATGGATTCTTCTCCAAAATAGATCATATGTTATGTCACAAAGCCAGTCTTAGCAAATACAAAAATATAGAGATACTGCCCTGCATCCTATCTGACTACAATGGAATAAAATTAGAAATCAATGACAGATTAAAAAATAGAAACTACTCCAACACTTGGAAAATAAATAATATGCTATTGAATGATGCATGGATAACAGAAGACATCAAGGAAGAGATAAAAAAATTCTTAGAGGTAAATGAAAACTCTGATACAACATATCAGAATCTCTGGGACACCATGAAGGCAGTGCTAAGAGGAAAGTTCATTGCATTAAGCTCATTTATTAAAAGAAGTAAAAGTCAACAAATAAATGACTTGACTCTTCATCTCAAAGCCTTAGAAAAAGAAGAAAAAACCAACACCAAAACAAGTAGAAGATAGGAAATAATTAAAATCAGGGCCGATATCAATGAAATTGAAACAAAAGAATTCAAAAAACTGAAAAAACAAAAAGCTGGTTCTTTGAAAAAATAAACAAAATTGACAAACTCTTAGCCACTCTAACAAAAAGAAAGAGAGAGAATACCCAAATTACTAAAATTTGAGATGAAAAAGGAAATATCATGACAGACACTACTGAAATACAGAGAATAATTAGAAACTATTGTGAAAATTTATATTCCAGTAAAATAGAAAACCCCGAAGACACCAACAGATTTCTAGAGGCATATGACCTACCCGAACTGAACCAGGAGGACATACACAACTTAAACAGATCAATTTCAAGCAAGGAAATAGAAGATGCCATCAAGAGCCTTCCAACCAAGAAAAGCCCAGGTCCAGATAGATTCTCAGCTGAGTTCTACAAGACCTTCAAAGAATTAATACCAATTCTCCTCAAACTATTTCATGAAATAGAAAAGGAGGGATCTCTTCCAAACTCATTCTATGAGGTATAACCCTGATTCCAAAACCAGACAGAGACACATCAAAGAAAGAAAATTTCAGACCAATATCCCTGATGAACATAGATGCAAAAATTCTCAATAAAATTCTGGCAAATCGCATACAAAAACATAAAAAAATAGTGCACCATGATCAAGTGGGGTTCATTCCAGGGATGCAAGATTGGTTCAACATACGAAAATCAATTAACGTAATCCACCAGATCAATAGACTTAAACATAAGAATCATATGATTTTATCAATTGATGCAGAGAAGGCATTTGACAAAATATAACACCCTTTTATGCTCAAAACACAAGAAAAATTTAGGACAGTAGGAACAAACCTCAACTTGGTAAAAGCTATCTATGCTAAACCCAAGGCCAACATCATCTTAAATGAAGAAAATTTGGAATCATTCCCTCTGAAAATGGGAACTAGACAGGGATGCCCTCTCTCACCACTGCTATACAACATAGTCCTTGAAACACTAGCCAGAGCAATTAGACAGATGAAAAAAATTAAAGCGATACGAATCTGAAAAGAAGAATTCAAACTATCATTATTTGCAGATGACATGATTCTATACTTAGAGGATCCAAAAAATTCTACCAGAAAACTTTTAGAACTAATCAATGATTTCAGCAAAGTAGCAGGATATAAAATCAACACCCACAAATCAATTGCATTTCTGTACTTCAGTGATAAACCCTCTGAAAGAGAAATTAGGAAAATGATCCCATTCATAATAGCCTCAAAAAAAATAAAATACTTGGGAATCAATTCAACAAAAGAGGTGAAAGACCTCTACAATGCAAACTACAAGACACTGAAGAAAGAAATTGAAGAAGACCTTAGAAGATGGAATAGTCTCCCATGCTCCTGGATAGGCAGAATCAATATTGTCAAAATGGCCATACTTCCCAAAGTGCTATATAGATTCAATGCAATCTCAATTAAAATCCCAATGTCATTCCTTATAGAAATAGAAAAGGCATC
>CM053402.1:59332559-59382053 GCA_028644305.1 Xerus rutilus
GAGGGGGCATGGGGACAGTAAAGGTGGTGGAATATGATGGTCATCATAGCCCTAACTTTATGTATGACTGCATATATGTTGTGATTCTATACAACTTACAACTAGAGAATGGATATGTTATCCTCTATCTATGTACAATGAATCAAATTGCATTCTGTTATCATGTAAGCCTAAATAGAACAAATAAATAAATTAAATATGAAAAAAAAGACATAATCAATGAAGTGAACAGACAGCCAACATTCTGGGAACAAATCTTTGCCACACACACACCTGATAGAGCATGAATCTCCAGGATATATAAAGAGCTCAAAAAGCTTAACACCAAAAGAACTAACAACCCAATCAATAAATGGGCCAAGGAGCTGAACAGATACTTCACAGAAGATGATATACTGTCGATCAACAGACATATGAAAAAATGTTCAACATCTCTAGCAACTAGAGAAATGCAAATCAAAACTACCCTAAGATTTCATCTCACACCAGTCAGAATGGCAATTATCAAGAATACAAACAACAATAAGTGTTGGTGAGGTTGTGGGGAAAAAGGCACACTCATACGTTGCTGGTGGGACTGCAAATTGGTACAACCAATCTGGAAAGCAGTATGGAGATTCCTTAGAAAATTTGGAATGGAACCACCATTTGACCCAGCTATCCCACTCCTCGGTCTGTACCCAGAAGACTTAAAAACAGCATACTACAATGACACAGCCACTTCAATGTCTGTAGCAGCTCAATTCACAATAGCTAAACTGTGGAACCAACCTAGATGCCCTTCGATAGATGACTGGATAAACTGTGGTATATATACACAATGGAATATTACTCAGCAATAAAAGAGAATAAAATTATGGCATTTGCAGGTAAATGGATGGAGTTAGAGAATATCATGCTAAGTGAAGTAAGCCAATCTCAGAAAACCAAATGTTGAATATTCTCTTGGGTAAGTGGATGCTGATCCATAATGTGGGGGAAGACATGGGAAGAATGGAGGAACTTTGGTCACAGGGGTCGGAGTGGGTATGGGACAGGGGAACAGTAAAGATGGTGGAATATGATGGACATCATAGCCCTAGCTTAATGTATGACTGCATGTATGTTGTGATTCCACATCACATACAACCAGAGAAATGAAAAGTTGTGCTCCATCTGTGCACAATGAATCAAAATGCACTCTGCTATCATGTAAATCTAAATAGAGTAAATAAATTAATTAAAAAAAAAAGAAAATCAGAACACCAGTCCTGTTTACTGATGTTGGTATTTAAGCTTTCTTTCCCTTGTTTTCAGTTTGTTTTTTTCTCTGCAGAAGATTGTTGCATTACATTTCTTTAGAGCTTTCCCTTGGGAAAAATCTCATTCATTAAAAATAACACCTTCCATTTATTGAGCGTTTACCATATACCAGGTACAGGACTTGTTAGTTTCACAAGTATTTATTCATGAACTAATATAACAAGTGTGTTCTAGACAAGAACAGATTGCTGTGGTTCCTACCTTTGGAGTCCAGTGGGGATGGAAGGGATTAAGCACGCAGTTACTTGAATAACACTGTCAAATCATAACTCTAGAACTTAAAGTTCAACATTAGATTTCCTCTAAATTAAGGATTTCTGTCCAATGAGGGTTATTTTGGGGAAAGTCAAGAGGACCAGCTAAAGCTAATAGAAATTCCTTCAAAAAACAAAGAAAAATGAATAGGCAATTCACTGGCATGGAAGTCCAAATGACTCAAAAATCCATCAAGATCCCTCGCTTGCAATTAAGTTAAAATTAAACCAAGATACTGTTTCGCATTGAACAGAATGTGAACAATCAGACAAGGGATAAGATTATATATTGATACAAGGATCTAAGCAGCCAGGAACTCTGTGACCAGACAGAACTCTGGAGAGCTTGGTGGCATGTAGTGTAGTGTGTGTGTAAATCCTGGCAGTAGCAGCCAACTCCTGCTAAGTGTCTCAGAAAATCTGTGATCAGCCCTGTCAAGAGACAGTACAGGAAATTGTCTTTTATCCCCCGGGTTAAATGTTTGATGAAATCTAATGTATTTTTAAGAAGTAAATCAGTTAGTACTTCAATATTCCTTACAAGTTACCTACATTAAAAATATAATTGACATAATAATTGTATGTGTTTACGAGGTGCAAAGTGCTGATCCAATATATGTGTACAGTGTGTAATGATCAAATCAGGATAATTAGCACTTCCTACTCCTTAAACATTTATCATTTCTTCGTGTTGGCAGCTTATGAATCCTGCTTTTCTAGTTCTTTATAAAATATGTAATAAGTTGTTGTAAAATATAGTCACCCTCCTGTGCTACAGAACACTGAAACTCATTCCTCCCATTTATTTCTATTTTGTAGCCTATAGGAGGTAGTATATTTGCTTATGATACAATAGGATTATTATAATACGTTGTCCACTACATGGTACTGGAAATAAAATAAAGTGGAAGCAATCTATGGAATAGCATTAAGTAGCATCAAGAAGGAATGATCTAGATGTATGCAGAGAAGCACCTTACACCTTGAAAATCTATAGTCCAGTGGAAATGAAGAAGAAACAGAATGAAATTTAAAACCTGATACAACTTGTGTAATTTTTGGCATATGTTTACATAAAAACACCACCACATCTTATGAGCAGGCATGCATATATAAGGACATGCATATTCAATGTGTCAAATACATTGCAGTTGGCTCCTGAGTGTGACTGGGGAATGATAGTGGGAATAGAAATGAAGGGAACTATCTATAAATCTCTCTCTCTGTATCAGCTATACTTATATCTATAAATAAATACTAAAATGAATACAGACAGGGCATACTCTGTGTACAGTATTGTGGAATATTAACTCAACTCTGCACCTGATGTGTGCTCACCACCAAAACAGAATCTTTGAAAAATTACAAAAAAATTGGCATCAATAATTATTTAACTGCAGTTGTGACAAGGGATCTGAGGGCTGTAAATTAGTGTTCCCTTCACAATGGCTTCTCTGGAGAAACATATTTTTATGTTAATATTCCTGTTATATATTCAAACACATCAGGTGTATTGTCGAGGACTAGGAACTCAGATGGGTGTTTTTCCTTTTCTTGTCTTCCATGCAAACTTGCTGATTGAGACCTGGAATCCTTTGGAAAATTTACCTTGTGAATGTTTACAAGGTTGAAGAGGAGAGCTGTAAGGCAAGGGGTGAAATGGGAAGAGCTTTACAGGGTGTTAGGCTGGGAGAATCTGAAACACTTTCAATGAATAAAAGGTAGAAAATGCTAAAATGCTAAAAATCATGAGGAGGGGCAGAACAAAGTGCTTAGGGTCAGCAAGATCACAGCCCCTTCCAATTTTTGTTGGGAAAAAAAAAAAACAAAACAACAACTCAACTCTGGATGACTATATGCACAGCAGCTCTATTTGTGGATGACCTGGGGGGAAAGCTTTCAGTCTGCTGTGATGGAAAATGCTCAGTTCAGGTTGAGTCAGCCTCACTTGGGCGGGGAGCTGGTCATGGAATGCAGTTTGATGTATGGAAAGACTATAGGAAAGTCTTGGTGCCCACACAAATACCATAGAATTGTATTAGTTTATCTGTATATATCTACAGTCTTCCAAACACAGGATTGGAGATGGCATCTTCTAATATGGGAAATACATTTCAATGACAAGAGAATCAGAAGGATAAGGGATGGCTTGTTGTAGCCACATCCTTCTTTTCTAGAACCTCTAGGCATGACTAGCAATTCCCATTGTTGTTTAAGGAGTCAGCACATATCCTTCCTAAGACTTGTCCCTGTAGGGTTTTCTGCTATTGTGTGCGGGGCAATACATTCTGACTGAAGCGCCTTCTCTTTGGGGAGCCATAAGCTGGGCCCTGGGACTCTGGGTGGCTGTTTTCTCAGCTGCTTCTTCCTCTGAGGTGGAGACAGACCAGTCTGATCCCAGAGAGGCCTTGGGACAAGTTTACAATCCTTGGTTTGTCCTATAGCTCCCATGCCTCCCTTGGTTCCAACTGTCACTTATCTGTGTTTTCTTGTCCCAGACCTGGGATGGTCCCCAGGTACCTTGCCATCTTCCCTTCAGGATTTCATATCTTCTATTCCTCTCACTTGGAACTTCCTCCTACCTACACCCTACTGACTTTTTATGTTCTTTTTGGCAGCCTCAGCTGGGATGTCACATCCTCCCAGTCTCCCCAAGTCCTACAGGTTGAGGTTGTATCCTTTGTGCTCTCAGGTCCCCAGTTCTCACTCTCGCTATAGCCTTGGTGACTGTATTTAACTCTATGTTATGGTTTGGCTCTGGAATGCCTCCCCAGAAGCTCACACACTAAGTAATGCAGCAATGTTCAGAGGTGAAAACATTGGATTATAAGAGCTGCAACCTCATGTGTGGATTAATGCATTTGATGGATTAAGTATTTGAATGAACTACTGGGTGGTAACTATAGGCAGGCATAGGAGGTAGGTTCATGTGCTGGGAGCCTGCCCTTAGACTGTACCTGTCTGTGGCTCCTGCCTCTCTGCTGGCTACCATGAACTGAACAGCTTTTCTCCACTATGCCCTTCTGCCATGATGTTCAGAGCAATGAGGTCTGAAACTGTGAGCCCAAAATAACCTTTTTCTTCTCTAAGTTGTTCTTGTCAGCTATTTTGGTTATGGCAAGGAAAAGCCAACTAACACACTATGGATGGTTTCTTGCCCATATCTCCTACCAGACTTCACTTCATGTTATGTGGTGACCTACCTTTGCTCACTGCTCTGTCCAAAGGAGGCCACATCATGAGACAGAGAGAGAGAGAGAGAGAGAGAGAGAGAGAGAGAGAGCGAGAGCGAGAGCGCTGAGCCTGCTTTCTATCAATCCATTCTCATAAGAATGAATACACTCTGTGAGATCAGCATTAAGGCTTCACAATCTCATTACCTTCCACTAGGCCCCACATCTAAATTTTCATCAACATCACCCTGATGAAAACCAAGCCTCCAGCACATAAACTTTTGAGGGACACATAAAACCATAACCAAACCATGTAAGTTATTTTCAACCAGATGCTCTGTCTCCCTAGCTCTAGTACTACTGCATGTCCATTGTGAGTGTTGGTTGGCCCCTGCAGTCTGCCAAGGCCAGCCTACCCTCCCACGTGGACACCGGTGCCTTGCTGTGGTCCCACTGCACCAGCTCCCTCAGCCTCCTAGCAAGGGAGTTCTCCATGTTCTCACTGGAGTTGTCACCTCCTCCTTCCCACCCTCTTCTGTGCTGAAGGCTCAGCAGGATATGATGTATTATTCATTTTCTGTCTGCCCACCAGGCTGTGCTTCCAGAAGCTGGAGCCTTACTATGTTCTGCAGCCCATGTAGCTTTGCAGTTAAGCATTCAGACTCTGTGACCATGCCTTGACCTTGTCATGAACCCTCAGAGATCATTCCTTTCTCTGTAGCGTGACAACAGGACTGCCTTAACTCCTAGAGTCATTGTCAAGTTTCAGGGAGGAGTTGCCAGTTGGTGTGGTTGTTCACATCACCTTCATTTCCCTAAATGATTTAAATGATGTTTGTGTCCAGCTTCCCTTTGCCTTCTCCTCCACACCCACATCAAATTCTCCAGGCCAAAGGTCAAATTTTAACCTCTTGGTATGGTACTCAAGTTCCCCATGATAGTGAGAAACCTAGTACTTCTGTCCCTCCACCCCTTGTACTACCACAGGGCTGGAGTGGTCACCTAGTAGCCTGTCACTGTGGCACTGCATGTAGGCCCAGTGGTGATCAAGAATAATGGATAAGGCACAGGTATACATACATGTTATGGTTTGGATAAGAAGTATTCTCCCAAAAGCTCCTGTTAGGTAGTCCAGGCTGAACTACATGCTCACCTTCTCTGATATTATAGCTTTCTATGCAATATTTCCACTCATATTTTTGACATTTTCATGTAAAATCAACTCCAGTGTCATAATCCTAATCTTAATTCCTGATATATCTTTACCACATCCTGTGCGTCTTTAATCCTTAATGTTCCCTACCTCAGGTCATGGTGACTATCCTTCCAGTTGTCTGGCTCTAAATCCTTGGAGTTATCCTCAAGGCCTCTTTTCTATCACACTCACATTTGGCCCATCTGTAAATTCACAACCTTTACCTTTAGACTGTAACCAGGATGTGGCCATTTTGTTTACCTTATCAGGAGCTGCTTAGATCCAAGCGCCTTCATCTCTCATCTGGATTGGCAGGCCAGGTCTTGCTGTTTCCACCTCTACTCTAGCACGATAGGCAATCCTGCTCACTCAGGTCCACCACGACAGCTGTCCCAACATTCACTGCTTGCTGATCTTTCTTTACTGTCCTGAGTTGAAATCCATCAACCTATAACCATTTCCAATTGGACTATACTCTTTGTGATATAAAAGGGACATACAATAATATATCACTTAATTATGGGAATACATTCCAAGAAGTCTGTCATTAGATGATGTAATCACTGTGCAAACATCATAGAGTGCACTTAAACAAACCTAGATAGTATAATCTATTTTCTTTTTTTTTTTTTGGTACTGGGGATTGAACTCAGGGGCACTCGACCACTGAGCCACATCCTCAGCCCTATTTTGCATTTTATGTAGAGACAGGGTCTCACTGAGTTGCTTAGCACCTCGCTGTTGCTAAGGCTGGCTTTAAACTTGGGATTCTCCTGTCTCAGCCTCCCAAAGTGCTGGGATTACAGGAGTGAGTCATCGTGCCAGGCTAGTATAATCTGTTTTCATATAGTTTATTGCTCCTAGGCTACAAATCTGTACAGCATATTACTGTATTGTAGGCAATTGCAACACAAAGATATTATGTATCTAAGCACATCTATACATGGAAAAGATACAATAAAAGTATGTGGCAATAGGAATTTTTCAGCCCCATCATGATCTTGTAAGACCATGGTCATACATGTGATCTGTCACAGCCAGAAACATCATTATGGGGTCCAAAATTGTAACACCAGAACAATTTTAATAAAATAACATGAATTTCAATACACAATTGACCAACGCAGTACCACCAGGCAATGTATTGAAGTTAGAGGCTACATGGATGAGATGTGGCTGCAGATGGTGGCTTATGGTGATGGCATTTTCCAAATAGTAAGCCCATCTCTGTGAAGGTTTGAGGGAAAACAGTGTACCCAGCATGGCATTTCTGGAAGATTCTTTTGCACATAATTTTGGCTTGCATGCTGTAAGGTAAAATCAGCCCTTCCCATACCGTTTGGGCCCCTCCCCTCTCTAAAGCCGAGGCAGTTACCAGCAGTCTCCCACCGAGAGAACAAAGCCTAGCTGCTCCTGGCTGCTCAGGTTACCTTTCCAGCCACCTCAAAGAAGACCGCTGCCGCTTATCTGCCCCGCGGATTTTAAAGTGACCAATCCATAGCTCGCCACGTGGTTTGTAGCGGGCTCTATAAAATCCCTCCCCTGAGTCCCTTCTCTCTTTTTTCCTCTTTCCTTCGTCCGGGCGCCTATCCCCTGAGTAAAGAATCTCCTGGCTGCATGAGGTGTCTGTGTCTGGCTGGCCGATACCCCAACACATGCAAAGTGAGGCAGGTCTAGATACAGCCTCTTACATCTTCTGGGATGTTGGAGGGTCTGGGACATGGCAACTCTCCCTGGCATGGACACCTGACTTTGGTGCATTAGCAAATGGCAGCAACACTCCCAATTTTTTTGACATACCCCTGCAAATTTCCAAGGGGAATTCTTTCCCTGAGAAACAACACATTTCAGAAAAACTCAAGCAGAGTGAAGACAGGCATGTACCCCTTATGCCCCCAGCTTCCATACACCACCTCTCTGCTGGTTCCCAATTTGCCAGGCACTCCTACCCTGGCAGATTCTGCACTAACTCTTCCCTCTGACAGGTGCTCTCACTTCTCTTCAGACACTCACATGGAACCTCTCACAGGTGTCTATGCAGGTGCTATTTTAGCCACTGAAGACATCCCCACCCTTTAATTGAAGGTACATTAAAAAATTTTAATTGACCCATCGTGATTATACATGTTTATGGGTACAGTGTAATTTTTTTGATATATGTATACTTATATAATGATCAAGTCAGGGTAATTAGTGCATCTAGCATTTTGAATATTTATCATTTCTTTGTGGTAAAACAAATTGAAAATCCTCTCTTCTAGTAATTTTGAACTATATTATTGTTGACTATAGTCACCCCTTACTGTGCAACAGAACAACATCCCTTATTCCCCTAATCGTAATTTGTATTCATTGACTGACTCTTCCCACTCACCATCCCCTCAGGTTCTGGTGACCACCATTTTACTCTCTATTGCTATGAGATTAACTTTTTTTTTTTTAGATTGCTGATATGAATGAGATCATGTGGTATTTGTCTATCTATGCCTATTTCTCTTGCAGCTTTACCTATGTTGTTGTAAATGACAGGATTTAATTCATTTTTGTAGTTGAATAATATCCGTTGTTAAACACTGGTCTCTCCTTACCCCCTTCTCTGCTTCACTCTCTCAGTAGTATGCATTATTTTCTAGAATACCATATTTTACTTTTTATTTCTTTTCTGTCTCCTCTCACCATAACATAAGTAAGCTCTATGAGGGTAGAGTATTTGTTGAAATTCAGGCACACAGCAGGCACTCGGTAAATAAAAGCCAAACAGATCGATCTGCATACAAATAGCACAAAAGAAACTCTGTCTCTGTATCCCCATTGGATTAGGTGAGATGAAGGCAGGGCTTGGGCTTTGTCACCTCCCAGTGCAGAGCCAGCTACCCAGATGGCCTTGTTGATTGATGAGCTGAAACTGAATCTAAAAGAAAAAGGGGTGCCGGCTGTGTATCCCACCCACAAGCTGAGGTCTGACTTCTGAGGTTTGTTCCTATTAAGTGGCTGACACTCTGCCCTGGGGCGGATAAATAATTGCTGCTTTATTTTCAGAAAAGTGACCCATCACATCTCTCTCTTTTCCCAGCAATTTTGAATGGTATTACCTCTATCACCAGTATTTGAGAAGGGCCACATATCACTGGGACTATGTCTTGTGGTCCTTTCGGGCACCTGGGCTTGATACTGTCTGTCCTCACCCTGCCTGGTGTGTTTAGCCTAGTAGCCAGGGAAGCTGGAGTTGCTCCACAGAATTCATGGAAACTGACAGTGGACATCAGAGGCCAGAGAAAATCTACATAACCATGAGGCGAGCATCTCCTCCATATGCATGACTGGTGATCAAGAAGCCTTTCAATAATGCATTAGACCAGGACAGAAAGTGGTAAAATGTATTCTGAAGTGGAAACAGACAAAGTATGAGATAGACAACAGACAGTGACTACAGGCTGAATGTTAAGAAGAGCATCCTGTTGTCTTGGCTCCCTGGGTCTGGGTAGCATAAGCCTTCTCCTAGCACAGGGCAGCACATTTTCTCTGTGATGGGCTTCTAGGTCAGAAATCCACAGTGTCTCAGCTCCCTGCAAAGCAGAGGCTTTGCTTTCTTGGCAGACGTGTGTTGAACGTAATTCCAGAGAGGCCAAGGGTGCGTGGCATCCTCATTTCACTAGTGGTGGAGTTGAACCACACTCTCTTGGAATCCTATCATTGCTTACTTTCAGAGTCAATTAGATTGGCTGACTCAGAATAGGCTTCTGATCCACTATTTGAGGACTAGCTTCCAGGGTAGCCCTTAGTTGCTGACCTCCCCGTTTTGCTTAGCACTTCCCTTGCTGATCAGCACCTGGGAAGGCCTCACTCCAGGTGGGACTTTGAGAGAGGGCTGAGGTCCCCATCCAAAGGGCATCTGGAGATGTGGTCCCTGGGCCTATGGCACTGTGCCCAGGGGTCAGTGGCCAGAGATTAGACAGAGGTAAGCTTGGAGCTGGTTCTCATTTAGTCGCATTATCCCTGGGCTTGTATCCTTTTCTGTAAGGTGACATTAAAAACCTTACAAATTGTTGTGATGGTGAAAGAGAAATATGTAAGTAATCTCAGAAAATTTGCTTAGAAATGTTGTCCAGTGGAATTGAATCCCAGGAGTTCTGGCTCTCCAAGTGTCCAGCTGGCATGTGGTGGTCCCTACACCATCCTGAAATGTGAGTAAGGAGCAAAGAAACCAACCAGGAGCAAAAGCAAGGCCTGTACACACACATATACTCTCTCAAACTCACAAAGACTCATGGGCATACACTTTGAAACACTCTCATATCAACTCATAGACACACAATGACATGCAATTAAACACTTATGTACGCTGTAACACACACCCTCATTTTTATGGTTTAGATATGAGGTATCATGTGTGAGACAGTGTAAGAATGTTCAGAGGTGAAATGATTAGATAATATGAGTTGTAACCTAATCAGTGGATTAATCCATTGATATCAATTAACTGTAGGCAGATAGGTTGTAACTGGAGGAAATAGGTCACTGGAGGTGTGACCTTGGTTTTTGTATTTTGTCCCTGGTGAACAGAGCTCTTTACTCCTTGGCTGCCATACCTGAGCTTCTTTCCTCCACCAACCTCTTCTGCCATGATGTTCTGTCTCAACTCAGGCCCAGAGCAATGGAGCTGGCTATCTATGAACTGAGACCTCTGAAACCCTTAGCCAAAATATACTTCTCCTCTTCTACATTGTTCTTGTCAGGTATATTGGTCACAACAACAAAAAACACAAACACAAACAAATAAAACACCCGGAAAACTGACTAAAACACTCTCACACACACTTAAGCATGCACATGCACTCACTCTTCAGATGCATATACACTCACATATACACACCTCTTACTCGTTTTTCATATTCTCACATGCATAGACTCATAAACTTAAACACTCTTGCAATGCCCACTCATGCTCATATATAAGACTCACGCAAGACTCACACTCACTCTCATGCTCTCTCACATGTGCACATGTTCACTTATGCAGAGTCCCCAGCTCCTGCAATGAGAGGCTTTCTCCCGTGGTTCATGGGTCCTACTTGGTCCTGATTTCCTACTTATCCCCATTTGGCTCCAGTCAAGTTTTGTCAGGGGAAGTTTCTGGACAGTTGGTGGTTAGTCTGCATGGTTTTGCACTGAAGTATTTCCACCCCTGGAAGCTGCTTCCTACTATACCTCACCAGCCTCTCTTGCATTTCTTCAAGCTCATGTTCAGTGCTGGGTTCTCTGGAAAGAGTGACAATGATAGTCAATGACAGGATCTTGCTATGTCTGATTTCCTGTGTGCCAGACCCTGAGCACCTAGCTGAACTAGGCATCCTGTCGCTGTTCAGTGCTTGTCTGCAGGTGGAGGCTATGACCATTCTAAGAATGGCTCGTAGTGGCCCAAACCTGCCAGCAGGGGGAGCCATAGGACTCAAAACTAGAGCCCTGGGGATCCTGCCGGGAGAGACACTGCTTTCAAGTCTGTGAAGAATCGTTTACTTTGGAACTCTGTATTAAATTTGGGAGGCTGCATGTTAATGCAGAGGTCTCTTTTCTCTGAAGTTCCTAACAAGTCCCTGATTGATACTTTTAAAATATACTAAGCTGCATTCATAGCTTATTCTGGCAACCAAGAAAGGAGAAGAATCTCATATGTGTATCTTTCTGGGGAATGGTTCTCCCTCCTGGATGCTCAAGGAAACCATCCTATTTGTCATCATACAATGACCTGGGGCTCTGGGCCATAATGTATGATTTCACAGCTCTGGTGGATAAATAGCCGTAATTTCCATTAGTCTTCCTTGGGTAAGCTTCCTCTGAAACAGAAGTGACAAGCCCTTGAGCAAGATGCTCATCTCCTGAGGAAGGATTATAATTGCTGGCTGGAAACCAGACATCAGAGCAAGACCCAGCTCTGTCAGCCTAGGGGGCTCTCCATGGGCTGAAGAGTGAGCTTTGGGGTGCTTTTCTGTATTTCAAACATGCTCTGGGCAATTTTTAATAGAGAAATAGAGAAAGTACTTGCCCAAGATAAATGAAAAAATATATATCTACACAAAAACTTATGTAAGACTATTTATAGCAGCTTTGTGCATAGTAGCTCAGAACTGGAAACAACCCCAAATGTTCACCACCAGGTGAACGGGTGAGCCATGCGGCAGTATCTCCAAGCACTGGAGTATTGCTCAGCAATAAGAAAGAAGGGGCTACTGGTATATGACAAGGTTGAATCTCAAAGTATTATGTCAATTGAAAGAAACCAAACTCAAATGACAGCATACTTTATCATTTCATTTATATTGTTCAAGAGCAGGCAAAATAGATCTCTGAGGGTAGAACTCAGAGCACTATTTTGTGGGACCAAAGGAGGACTGGAAAGGGCCACAAAGAGGCATCTTTGATGCCTGGCATGCTTCATGTCCTGATTCTGATCATGTCTCCATGGCTCTGTATATATTTCAATGTGGAAATGTGCACTTTAAGGTTTATGCATTTACTGTATGAAAAACAAAAAAAATTATCATGTTGAAATTGCATGTCTAAATGAACTCAGAAAGCTGATTCTCAGAAGGAATGCAGAAATGAGATCTATGAAGCAAACATTCTCCCTGATTAATCAGACACATAAGGCTGGAGACTGAGTATTAAAGTTGAGTTTACCTTCAAAGGATGGACTTCAGATATTTCTCAGTATCTGTGTGAATCCAGATGCCCTCTGCCCCTCATGGACACAAAAATCTGTGGGTGCTCAAGTCTCTTATATAAAATAACATAGTAGCTGGGTGCGGTGGCGCAAGCCTGTAATCCCAGCACTTAGGGAGGCTGAGACAGGAGAATTGCGAATTCAAAGCCAGTCTCAGCAACGGTGAGGCACTAAGCAACTCAGTGAGACCCTGTCTCTACATAAAACACAAAATAGGGCTGGGGATGTGGCTCAGTGGTCAAGTGCTCCTGAGTTCAATCTCTAGTACCAAAAAAATAAAAAATAAAAATAAAAAAAATAAAATAACATAGTGTTTACATATGACCTAAATATATTCTCCTGTATGCTTTAAATTGTCCCTAGATTACTTGAAATGCCTAATACAATGTAAATGTTATATAAATAGTTGCTATTGCTATATTGTATTGTTTTGGGAATAATGACAAAAAAACTATACATGTTCAATATAGATGAATATTTTTTTTTCTCAATATTTTCCATCTTTGGGTTGCTGAATCCATGGATCTGGAAATCACAAAAAGAATGGGCTATTTGCATAATTCACCCAGGTCATTCTTTCCTTGGTGAATTTTGAATAGGGGACATGATGTAGTAAGTTTCTGAACCCACAATTGAAAGAGAACCTAATTTTTATTATGTAGAAAAGGGTGAAGTTGATGCCCAGGTTATAAGGGGCTCCCTGATAAGGGGATGCTCAAGGAACAATTCGAATTGAGGTTGGAAAATCCGGGGCAGCCAGCCCTACTCAGGACCCTCTTGGGAATGACTAGACCCTATGATAATGAGAGCCTTATTTCATTCTCTCTGTGAGTCCTCAGGATAATGGTGGTAACAACAACAACAACACCATTAGTCTCAGTTCACCTGATTAAAAGTGATAGAATTTAATTGCAGTTTAAGCTATAGAGAAAAATTTATGGTAAGCTTTCAGGAACAATTCCTATGGCAGGAATTGGACCTCATGGGGGGCACTTAAATTCCCTAGGATTGTTAGGCTTCCTTCTTACTCTCATTTTCTGTTCTTTCTCCTTTGCCTCAAAACGCCGTGCTTTCATTTCTCTGCACCTCAACTTTAATCCCTTTACAACTTGCCTTCTTCTACCTTTCAATGCACATAGCTGAAGGCAGCCAATCCCCTAATGTAGCATGAACTCCAAATTCATGAATCTTTAGTTGGAGTTTTGGTCCAGAGATTTGGCTCAATTCTAGGCAGGGATGGGGTGATTATATAGGCAGATGCTCCAAAAGTAATATTATCAGCAATAACAGATGCCACACACTTTGTTCATGCAATATGCTAAATATCTTCTTGTATCATCTCATTTAATTTTCATAACACATCACCAAGGCACATATTATTCTCATTTTACAGGTGTGGAAGACCCAGCTGTACTAGCAAAGCTAGAGCTCACAATGGCCTGACCAAAGCTCTCATTTGCTCCATGGAGATGTCTTTATTCATGTCTGGCCTGTTAAGGTATAATCACTCTTTCTAAATTTAAAAATCATGACTCTGATGCAAATGTAAAATAAACATTATGTCAAAGAACTTATTCTACTCATGAATTAATGACAGTACCAGTACATTATCAAAATCAATCCAAAGATTATTTAAGGAGCTAGGCATTTACAGGTAATTTAATCAAGAAATGTTAGGATGAAGTCAGTAGTTAACGCCCTATAGGGCCACAAAGTGTGGGTAATTGACTTTCTTCAGTCAGCTATATCATCTTGGTGAGGGGACAATTTTGAACCTTTAGACTAGTGTTCAGTTTCTCTTTTGATCCATTTTGTGTGATGTGACTATCTTAGTCCATTTTCTGTTGTTATAACCAAACACCACAGACTAGTTAATTTATAAAGAATAGAAGTTAGTTTAGCATATGGTCCTGGAGGTCATAGTGCCAGAAATGGTAAGGGTCTTCTTCCTACATCATAACATGGCCAAGAGCATCACATGGTGAGACAGAGCAAGATTGCTAGCTCAGGCTTTTTCTTCATATAAAACAACCAATGCCACCATGGGAGTCCTGCCCTCAGGACCTTATGTATCCCAAATTACCTCTTCAAGGCTTCACCTCCAAATTCATCAACATATGAATTTAGGGATCAGGTTTCCAGCATATGAATTTTGGGAGATACATTCAAACTATAGTAGTGTGGACAGTTGAGCTCTAGGAGGTGGCCTTGTTCCCTTGATGTCAGGATTTGAGGATACCATACTGTGCTTTCCACCCATGTTGGCAACATGACACATCTTATAGGAATGTTGGAGCATGGCAGTGAGAAACAAGATTTGTAAAAACCCAGCACATGGTGGGTACCCAGCCCCTGAAATCCCATGTGGAAAAACATGGGTGTAAATAAGTAAATGAGTAGATGATTACACAGACTCACTTCAATAAATAGTGCCTGTTCTAATCATAATACCACATGACTCATTTACCTGGAAGGTTAACTGTTTGATACACAGAGTGGGACTTATGGGTCTGTTTCACTTGTCCTCAAAACTAAATATCAACTATATTAATATTAAATGTAAAACAACAAAGAAATACATAAATAATATAAATATTAAATATATTAAATAATAAAAAAGTCACAGCTTTCCTGATATGCTGACCTGTTCTCCAGGGATACCTGCTTTGAGAAGTCAAATGAGATGGAAAATAAAATGAAAATGTATTATATTTGTCACCACAGCAAAATAACCGTGGAATACCAACCCTGCCTACTGACCCTATCTACTGACTCACACCTTCCCAAATGGAACCCATTTTCCAAGGTGCTGACCCTCTCCCATCCCCTTCCCCAGGACTACTCCCTGGTATTATGACCTCGTGGACACACTCTGAATTCAATGTCTTTTCTCATGAGGTCATGCTTATGTGAAGCTGCACCTGCTAAACCAACACTCTTAGTTTTATTCTCATTTTCATAATATCTACCACCGTGTTGGGCACATGGGCCATGGAGATGGTGAAGAGAGCACACACTCAAAATAACTCAGGTTATTTTGTGGTTAGATTCCAGCTCTGGAACCTAATGGTCATGCAATCTTGGGCAGATCACTTAATCATACGAATCTAAGTATCTTATCAGCAAAATGAAGATACAAAAGATGAGAGTATCTGGCACAGTAGACAATGAAATTCTACAATTTCTATTTTTAGCAGTAGAAGAAAAGGACTCAAGCTCATATTTAAAAAATATGTGAAGTCAGCAAAGAGGAATGTGGCTCTGATGGTTAAAGCTCCCCCTCTGTTTTAGTCAGCTTTGCTTTGTTCTGACCAATATATCTGATAAGAACATCTTAGAAGAGGAAAAGTTTATTTTGGCTAACAAATTTCAGAGATTTAGTCTGTGGTTGGCTGACTCCATTGCTGTGGGCCCAAGGTGAGTCAGAATATCATGGTGGAATGATGTGGCAGAAGAAAGCAGTCAGGATATGGTGGCCAGGAAGCAAGCATCCAGGGGTAATATAATCCTCAAGGGAATGCCCCCCAGTGCCCTACTTACTCCCATCACACCCTACTTGCCTAAAATTACTATCCATTAATCCATTCAAATTATTAACCCATCAAATAGATTAATCCATTGGTTAGGTTAAAAACTCTCATCATCTAATTGTTCACTTCTGAACATTCCTGTATTGTTTCTCATATTAACTTTAGGTGCACACCTCATATTCAAAATATACCACCATATAGATTCTCCGTTGAGAGCATTTCCTTTACATGAGAACAGATGTGTGAGGGCACCATTATGGAACTGGGACAGTTTTCTTTTTATTCTATTTTTGGAGTCCCGAAGAGTTCTATCTAACTTTAATTAGAATGGAATTAACTAAGTCTAGAGGATAAAGTATTTCTATCCTTGGAATAAACTTTTTGAACTGTAGCCCAACTTCTGTGCTCAACCATGAAAATGCACTAATGCCTTAATAATTTTATGTTGCTGGAGAAGCTGTTATCTGTAGGATCAGACCTTACTGAATTGAGAAGATGTCAGCAGTAAGTATGTTTGTTCTCTGAAGTCTCATTGATGAAAACTTGAAGCCATGGTTTTAAATAATATAAGAATCTACCTAGGATAAGATGTTGTTGGAAGGAAAAGAGATGTGAAATTAGCATTAAACTTTGTAGTGGGGAGATTCATGCTCATGCCCCAACTTGCCCATCGAAGAAGGCATACATTTATTCAAAAAGGTCAATAGGTTCATGACTATATGAAGTGGGGTTCTGTTTGCTCAAACATGACTGATTTCCCCCAGCACACCTCATGCTACTATGTTCAGGCTACAATTTGCTATTATATTACTCCAAGGGTTTGCAATAATTTAGTGATGAAACTACAGTTGACCTAGAAATTCAGTTGCTTGGGTCTTTAGAAAATAGTTTTCTTTTCTTATTTGTCTCTGTAAAAGGATGTCATCTAAAAAGAACTTTTTACTTCAAAATAGTTGATTCACGGGGATCTATAAAAACTAAAAAAATTTAAAAAACAACATGTAGGAGTGTTCTATGTATGTTTCACTCAGCCTCCTCCAGCGTTAATGAATTAATTTTCAATGATGAATGAATGTGTTTTGTATAATTGTAGTGCAACATGCAACCAGGAAATTGACATTCGATAGTCCACTGAACTTATTTAATGTCACCAGTTTTATAGTCACTCATTTGCACATGTGTACATAGTTTTGTGTAATTTTATATTTTGTGTAGCTAACTACTATCACAGTCAAGATATACAGTTATTCTAGCATGTAATGATTTTGATCTAAAAATTCCTCCCAAAGAACTCATATAATAGGCAATGCAGGAATGTTCAGAGGTGGATGAATTAGATTATGAGAACTGTAATGTTATCAGTGGATTAATCGATTTGATGGATTAATAATTTGAATATACTAGTGGTGGTAACTGTAGGCAGGTGGGCATTGCTAGAGGAGGTAGGTCATGGGGTGTGGCCTTGGCCTATATTTGTCCTTGGCTCTTAGCTCTCTCCCTCTCTCTGCTTCCAAGCTGCCATGAGCTAAGCAGCTTTCCTCCACGTAGTCCTTCCACCATGATATTATGCCTTACCTTGGGCTCCAGAACCATTACCCAAAATAAACTTTTTCTTCTCTAAGTTTTTCTCATCAGGTGTTTCGGTCAGAGTTATGAATGACTAACACACAGCACAAGACTTTCGCATACCTTCTCTTTATAGCCACATCCACCTATTCTCTGTCAAACCCCAACATCTGGAAGCCACTAATCTGATCTATATTTCTATAATTTTGTTATTTCAAGGATGTCATGTAAATAAAATTGTTCAGTGTAACCTTTCGAGATAGCTTTTTTATCCGTTCTGTAATTCTTTTCTATTCCAAGTTGCATGTATCACTAGTTTGTTCCATTTTATGGCTGCAAATACTATTCCATGCTGTATCATTTGGACCATTCATCTATGGAAGAAAATTTGGATTGTGTTCAGTTTTTATTGCTAATTAATGGAGGTGTTAGGAACATTTCTAAAATGTGTATTTTCATTTCTTTGGGATAAATGCCCCAAAGTACAATTGCTTAGTCATATGGTAAGCACATATTTAGTTTTAAGAGAAACTGCTAAACTATTTTCTAGAGTGGCCATACTATTTTATATTCCTAAGAGCAATGTAAGAGTGATCTAGTTCTCAACATATTCATCAATGTGTGGTTTAATCATTATTTTTTATTTTAGCTATTCGGATAGGAATGTAGCGATATCTTATTATGGTTTAAAATTGCAATTACTTATGGCTGATGATGCTGAATATCTTTTCATGTGTTGTCATTCTTAGACCTTTTACAGTAAAATATCTATTCACATCTTGTTATTTTCTCATTAGTTTGTTTATATTTTTACTGTTGAGTTTTCTATGTAATCTAAGTGCATGTCTTTTTTGGATATATGAGTTGTAAATATCTTCTCCGAGTTTGTGGCTTGTCTTTTCATTCTTTTTACAGAGTCTTTCAGGGAGTAAAAATTTTAGTTTTCCCTTTTGTGTATTATGCTTTTGGTGTCAAATCTAAGAATATCTTGTTTTATACTAGGTCCTGGAGATTTTCTTCTGTTTTTCCCTGAAGGTTTTAACATCATGCATTTTACACTTAAGGTTATTTGGAGTTAGTTTTTGTATAAGGGTTGAAACTTGGGTTGAAGTTTGTTTTGCAGGGGCTGTGGGGGTATGGAGGTCCAAATCAATCAGCATTATTTGCTGAAAAGGTTGTCCTTACTCTGTTGAATTGCTTGTGCACCTTTATAAAAATTCTATATGGGTCTATTTGCATGGTTCTATTTCTAGGTTCTCTATTCTTTTCTTTTGCTTAGATTCAAAGATTGATGCTCAGGCAGTCCAGTGGATGAAAGAAAAAAAATAGCCCATGTGATGAGCAGACCTCAGAGCTTCCCCCTACTGAATCCTCTCTTGAGCTGGGACACTGGGGTTTTAAAAAGCATGAAATAATGTGGTCCATGGGGTCAGACAGTCTTTGCTTCATCTTGGAAAAGTTATTTAAAATCTCAGCTTCTTAATTTCCTCATCTGCAGTGCTATGGTAGTGCAGTAAAGATGAGACAGGCTGTAGGACTATTAGGACTTGGAAGGACAGCCATATGCAGGGCTGGTACCTGGCCTCTCTCTTCCCTTAGCATTCTACCCTCACATCTCTCTGGGGCCTTTTCCCCTCTGTATATGTGCTCACTGCATTCCCTCTGTCTCTGTCTTTCTCTCTCTTTGCAGTGCTGGGAATGGAATCCAGAGCATTACATATTATTAGGAAAGCATTCTACCACTGAGTGACACCCTTAGCCCTCTATTTTTCTTTGTCTTTCTGTCTCTCTTTGTTTCTCTGTTTCCTTCTCTCTCTCTCCAATACAAACCCCTTCCTTTTAGGTAAAGTTTCTCTTAACAAACACTGATAATTTTCAGTTCAAATATTGGTACTAGAAAAGGTGTCTGATTGATGGTAGCCACTGAATCTCTTGGCTGGGGTCAGGTCTGTATAGTTGATATAGTCACAGGTATAAAGAGGGGAACCATGGCAGGTAGAACAGGCTACATGATGGACAGTTCTGGCCTTGTTAAATACATAATTGCAGGCAGTACAGGAGTTACTGGATGCCAGCTGACTTATCTCCTCCACCCCAAGGACACTTTTTCTTCCTTCCTGGTCCCAAGCCTGTTTGCAGGGAGGTCTTCAGATAGGCTTAGGGGCCATGTTCATGTGTGAATTTACCCAAGTAATTTGGTAAACTAAGGCCTGAGGCCTCTAGAACTTTGCTGTTGAGATCGGAGAAGACCTAATTCCTTTTCTTTTCCTGTCATGTTACTTGCTTGATGTTATCTCATCAGTATTCATGCTTCTAGTCATTTGGAAAGAAAACAAAACCTTCCCCTCTGTTTCAGTTGCCAGCTGTTCCGTCAAAGCTGCAACTCAGTGGTTTAAAACCCAAATCAAACATACAAACTACAACACACTAGCTTATAGAAAAAGGAAATGGGATTCTAATTTGACCTTGGTCTTTTACTGAAATCAGTAATGGCTTATCAGAAAACATAATTGCGATATTAAACTCAGTCCAAACAGGAACTGGAGGAAAACCCCATCTTGGTCTGTGTCTGACAATGTTGAACTGAGAGGTTCAGGCTGCTGGGCAGGGACAGGGGAGGACAGCCTTAAGGTGATAGGTGCAACTCCCACTGGATGTCAGAGCAAGCTTTAGATTTGGGGTTTGAAGTTCCTGTGAAGGAACATTCCCCTCATCTCTTCCCAGACTCTTATCCTGGCACCTAACTCTCACCATTTGTGTCCAGATGCCATTTGCAGTTTAGGTGAGCCCCTGGGGGTGTTGGCCTTCAGGGGCTGGGCAGAAGTCAGAGTGGTGGGTCTGAGAAAGGGCAGGGGTAGTGCTTCCCTGGGCTGCTGGTTCCTGAGTCTGGAACAGTCCTCCTGGGCTTCTCTTTTTTCTCCTTTTCCTTTTTCTTCTTTTTTTTTTTTTTGTGGTTCTGGGAATTGAACTGAGGGCTTCACACACTATGTGAGGGTGTTCTACCACTGAGCTACATTCCCAGTCCATATGTGCTTCTAATTCTAGGTTAAAGACTACCCAAAACTCCTAGATTGGGGCTGAGGTAGAGCTGGGGTGCTCTTTCTGTTGGGGGCCAGGTGTGTGACCATGGGGCCTCTTTTTCAGAGTGGGCCCATAGCTAGAGGGCCATTCATTTGGGTCACAGAGTCTTCAATCCTCCCAATAAAATACAAATTTCCCCATAGGAGGGCATCTTAAGCCCCCTGCTGGGTGGAACTGGGGACAGAGGAAATGGAGGCAGCAGGAGGTGTCAAGAAGGGCTGGAGCAGGAGGTGGCATGTGTCAGAAACTGGTTTCATCAATACCTGATGTAACTGCAAAGGAGCCTGGGTAAGTTTGCAGACAGTGGTTAGCCCCATTGCTGGGTCAGGGAGAATTGGGGAGCCTGAGAGCGGGTGAAAAATCCCAGAGCATTTCATCTGGTCCAGTAGAGATGACAGCAGAACCAAATGCAACCCAGTGTGAATCTATCAGGGAACCAAATGGGAAAAGTCAGCCCACTGGGGGTGACTGAAGTTGGTGGCTGAGTCTTCCTAGTTTTGGTGCTTCTGTGAGGCCACAGAGCTCCATGTACACAGTATAAAAGTACCTGTTCTGGCAAGCTTCATTTCAGATGTGGAGAAACCAAGGAGATGCTCTATCCTGGGATGCAAAGGGGACTAGAGTGTCAGAATTGAGTCCTAGTCTCCCCAAGCACCTTAAAGTAGAGTTCAGTTCATCTGCCTGAGCCAGGTAATTCAACAATAGAACATGTACTTTTTGGAGAGAGTTGGACCTGACTGTTAATTGTATCACTTGCTAACTTTGTCTTTGCTGAGCCTCAAATGGGGGCAAGAAAGGCTGCATCATACTAAATGCATTGAACTGCTCCTTGCTGTCCAAGGACAGCTGCTCTCTTCTTGTGTTTCTGCTCAGGGATGTCTCCTCCAGGAAGCTGCCCAGGATCTTCCTCCTCAGGCTGAGCTCCCATTTCTTCTGCAGCAGTAGGGCCCTGGCCTTCTGCCATCCCAGCTCTGGCCTACCTCTGTGTGTCTCTGCCCCTGAAGATGATAGATGAACGGACAAAGGGATAGATGGTGTCCAGGGATAGTTTTGGTGTCCAGGTTGCTTCCTTGAGCTTGGACAAGGAGGGGCTTTGTGCATTCTCAGGGACAATGGGGTTGGGTGGAATGAGGGCAGGCTCTGGAGTCAGACATACTCCTCAACACTCCTGATGCTGGAACCCCCAGCTTTGCTACCTGAGGTTCAAATTCCTGCTCCATCAAGGTGGGAATCAAGTGATACTCAAAGGTCATCTTTGCATAGCAATTCTCCCTGCACACTTCCATTAATGTCAACCCAGGCAAGCCTGTGCAGTGGGAAGATGAGAAGATTTGAAGTTGGACATACTGTCCAGATCCCAGCCTAATTGCTAATTATACTAGCTATGCATCTAATTATGGAATGATGTGCCTAAGTATGTATCTAATTATGCAATTATGTGCTAATTTTGGGTCAGTCACTCCTCACGGGGCCTCAGTGTCTGCATCAGCAGAGTGGGTACAGTGCTGATGCTGGTTATGAGTATTGCAGGAGGTATTGGTAACAAGCTCCCACACTCTGTGGGTCCCCTGTCTACCTCCCCAGCCTGATGTCAGTGACCTCTCTCTTCCCTCCAGTTCCTTTCCAAGCCTGAATTTCCTTGCCCACACAATGCTGAGAAAGCCCATCATGGATGCATTCATTTATTCCCTTTCACCTGCCCTCCTGTCATCTGGCTGATGCTGTTACATACCTGCACTTTGTCAGGCATTGTGCCTCCCACACAGGATGGCCATGAGGCTATAGAAGGCAGCCCCAGTGGCTGATAGCTGGAGCCTGGCTGGTTGCTGCCAACTAGGCCCTAGGGTTCCTGGTGGAGGACAGACTTGCACAGAATGTCAACACTCAGGGGCAAATCAGGAAGCATGATGAATCAAGACAAGAATGACTTCTTGGGGCTGGGGTGTGGCTCTGTGGTATAGCACTTGCGTAGAATGTATGAGGCTCTGGGTTCGATCCTCAGCACCACATTAAATAAATAAATAAAATAGAGGTATTGTGTCTATCTGCAACTAAAAAAATTTAAAAAAAATTAAAAAATAAGAATGACCTCTCCTGAGTCACACCTGAGCAGACAGACACAAACAAGGACAGAAGGCAGCTACGGAATGGCCTGATTATCTTGGCGGATGCTGGCTCTTCTTCCATGACAATTTGAGCTTGGATCCATTACTCTTGCTTCTTAGATAAAAATTGCTAAACTATCTAATCAATGAATTGCCTCTGCTTCCAGATAGCTCTGAATCTACAACAGACCTCTGTTTCTTTATCTCTTTCAAGTCATTTAGCGTAAGCTCAAGTCTCCTCTGGGATTCTGATGGCATGTGCTCTCTCTAGCTGCATCAAGTCACATATAGAACTCTCTTGCAGTGTGTTCCTGGTGGCCTTTGACTGGTAGAAATGTACAGTGAAGAGAGCCATATTAAGTATTGGAAATCAGTGCTTTGTAATTATCAGAGCCATCCACAAACAAAGAGGTACATACCTCTTCTAAAGTAAAGACCTCAGTCCTCACTGAGGAAAGCTCCAGCTTGTTCATTGTAAGTGAATGAAGATTCTTCTCAGGCAGCTTCAGGCCTACTTGAGCAAGCCCAGAGTTATTAGAATTCTGAACCAAAGGGACTGCGGGGTGTGGTGGTGTGCTCCTGTAATCCCAGTTGATATAGGAGGATCCTAAATTCCAGGCCAGCCTCAGCAAGTTAGTGAGACTCTGTCTCAAAAAATAAAAAGGACTAGAGATGTAGCTCAGTGATAGAGGGCCCCTGGGTTTGATCCCAAAATAAGATAAAACCAATCAATTTAAGGGACTATGGTACCATAGTCCTCAGGCTACTTTAGCAAACTTGCAATGACCTTTTTATCAGGGTTAGAGCATGATTCTCAAACAAGCTAATCCAGAGTCATGATTCTAATCATATTTTTATTATCTTTCCACTTAGCAGCTTTAAAAAGTTTGACTGGGAATTTAACATACCTTATGGAGACATTCCCACTAGCCATAGGCCTGGCCTTTAATTACCCTTTAGTATTTATTTCATGCTGAAATTATTTTGACTCCTATGCCTGATCATCTTAGAGCAGGGGAATGCATTAGCAAATAAACCGAGAAACACACAAATTTGTCAGCAGATGGATTACAGAGGAATACAATTATACGCAAAATGCCTTTGCTTTTGAAAAGCATTCATACATAAATTAGCTTGTCAGCAAATGTATGCAGCTAATTGCATGGAAAAAAATTGGGTCTTACCATAATATCATCTACATAGAGTCACTTCTTGCAAAGCAGGAGTGATTGGGCACATTATTAATGGAACACAAGTCAAACCGTATTCATTAAATTGCTTATTTTTTTTGAGGGAAGAAGCCTATTAGAATTCATTTTATAACACATTTACTTCTTTTTACAACTTAATAAGTATTTAACTCTTGTTTGCAGACCAACTAAAGTAATAATTTGGCCATTTTTGGAGTAAAACTAAAAACAGAAAATAAATTATAACAAGCATAGATGATTAGGCCAGGCAGGGTTAAAAATAACTTGGGGCTCAGTGTCTTTGTGGCCAGCCAGAGGACTGACCTGGGCTGGGAAACTGCCTAGTTGTGAATTGCAGGCTGCCAAGCCCTGATGGAACCCAAAGGGAGCTGAGTGCATTAAAGCAATCAGATTAGATGTGTATAGATCAATAAGTAATGCTTCACACCTGGGCTTGAACAAGCACCACTAATTGAGCTGTGTTGTTATTGTACAAATCTGATTGGTCTCTATAATGTGGACCTGAATGATGTGTTTCACTTCTGGGCCTGGTACATAGCAAGTGCTCTTTAAATGTGTGTTCCAAGCATGTTTGGTTGCAGAAATAGTCTGTGGTTGCCTTGTCCACCTCATCAGGTGTTCCTGAGGCTGTATTTGCTGGTGGCAGCTTGTGCAATGGGTAGGTGCTCAGGTCCTGGAGTTAGATATCCGAGCTTCATCCTCATCATGCACTTCTTGGCTGCATTACCTTCAGTGGGCATGTTAATTAAGCTCTCTGCATCAGTTTTCTCTCCTGTGAAATGGGAGAAATATCAGTGCCTTCTTTGTAGGATTGTTCTATTAGGATGAAAAGAGATAGGGTTGGAATGTAGCTCAGTAGCTCAGTAGTTAGAGCACTTGCCTAGCATACATTAGGCCTAAGGTTCAATCCCCTGCACCAAAAAAAAAAAAAAAAGTAGAGAGAGTTAGCCCATGAGTGTTTTTTTTTTTTTAAATTTTTGTTTATTTGGTTGTGAAAATCGTTCTTCTTTTTTAATGTTTTTATTGGTGCATTATAATTATATATAATAGTAGGATTGTCATATATTTGAACATGCATATAACATAGTTTGGCTGATTTCATTCCCTAGTACCTCCTCTTTTTTTCTCCTCCCCTCTCCCTTCTTCATATACTCTACTGATCGCCCTTCAATTTTTGTGAAATCCTCTTTTTATTTCTTTTTTTCTCTAGCTTCCACATATCAGAGTAAGTATTTGGCTCTTGCCTTTCTGAGTCTGACTTATTTCACTTAGCATGATCTCCAGTTCCATCTATTTACCAGAAAATGACATAATTTCATTCTTCTTTGTGGCTGAGTGAAACTCCATTGTGTATATATCACATTTTCTTTATCCACTCATCTGTTGACAGACACCTAGGTTGGTTCCATAACTTGGCTATTGTAAACTGCTCTGCTATAAACTACTGTGTGCAGTGCCAGTGCTGTAATCTCCATCTCATTAACAATAGTGGCCACTTGCGGCAAGAACAGATCTAAAGGGTAATACCACCATGGAATATGTCACACAGAATGCTGTTTCATGAAGGTGCCCAATTGGATGGCTGCTTGGATAGGTTTTTAGTACCTTCACTGAGGGGTATGGCCTTCCTCAAGTGCATAAGCCAGTCCATTTGATAGGTAAATATGGCCATCCATGTTGTCCACAACTCTTAAATATCCTAGGGGAACAAGGTAGGCATGACTGCCATTTTGGGATTCCCAGGTATTAGAATCATTTACTATTGCAGTGCATAAGGCTCATGGGCTCCACCCCATAGATACTCCTGCCCCCATATTTTCTACACACTTGCATGCCTTTTGGTTAAACGCTACAGTTTCGGCAAAGTACATCCTGTCATGGTTAATTTGAATTGTCAACTTGATTGGATTAAGAGGATTCTGGGCGTGTCTAGGAATGATTGGAATGTGGGATAGTGAATTGAAGTGGAGAGTGTCCCTAAGCATGGGCAGCACATCCAATAGGTTGGAGGCCTGGATGGAATAAAAGTTGGAAGAACAAGGAAGCTGAAGCAGATGGAAGCTCAATTCCTCTTGGATGGGTTCTTGATTGCTAACTGAGGATATCACTCTTCCAAAGTACACTCTGCCAGTGATTCTCCAGGGAGATTCCAGAAGCCTTCGGCCTCAGACTGGAGTAGCATTATCAATTCCTCTTGTTCTGAGGCTTCAGCCTCTTGGACTATGCAGCTACTTGTTCCTCCAGCTCTCTTTCCTTCAGACGACCATTGTGGACTTTCCAGATTCTGGTTGTGTAAGCCAATCTAATAAATCCCCCTTTTTAAAAACCGTACTTCCTGTTGGTTTTCTTCCTCTTTAGAACCCTGACTAATACTGAAATTGGTACTGGGAGTGGGGTCATTGTTGTGACTAACTTAATCATGTGGTTCATAAGTTTTTGGAGCATTTTGGAATTTTGGGAAGAAAGTTGAGAGGTGTAGTAGTGCAAGCTGGAAATGCTTTAGTTTGTTGTAAGCAGAGCTTAATGACTGATTCTAGTGGGAGCTCAGGAGACAAGAATACCAAAGGACCCTGGACATGAAGATGGTGTTCAAGAGGGCTTAGAGGAAAAGGAGGACACTATTCATAATTGGACTAGAAGCCTTCATGTTATGTTCTAGCTGAGAAGTTGTCTGCATTTTGCCCGCATCCTGAGACTGATTTTAAAAGTGATGAACACAGGCTGGGGTTGTGGCTCAGTGGCAGAGCACTTGACTCACACATGTGAGGCACTGGGTTTGATCCTCAGCACCACATAAAAATAAATAAACAAAATACAGATATTGTGTCCATCCATAACTAAAAAATTTTTTTAAAAAAGTGATGGACTTCTTTATTTGGTGGAAGAAATTTCTAGGTAGCCTAGCATTCAGGCAGTGTCATGAATATTGTTGGCAGCTTTTAGCCAAATTTATTGTGATAATAAGGAGCAGAAAGAGGAGCAGAAAGTGGAGCAGAAAGTGGAGCAGAAAGTGGAGCAGAAAGATTTGAAAAACCTGGACTTGAAAGGTAGGAGTGAAACTGGGGCTAAGGAAGTTGCAGTTGTTAAAAACATTACCACTACAAAAGAAATACTGAAGACTTTGGCCATAGACAATAGGAAAGATGGTTTGAGGGCATCTCAGGAATGGGCAAGACCATCTCAGGTTCAAGGGAGTAACAATTCCTTTGAGAAGAGATCAGTGAGGCACAGACAGTTTCAACAGATTACAAAATATCAGCTCTCTTGCACAAAGCTGTTTAGGAAGTTTTTTCAAGGTATTCAGCCACACAGGCACTAAGAGGCTGCTGCAGCCAGGGTCCCTGGAAGCTTGGCTACTGCTCCAGATGGCACCGTCAACCATGTGGTGCTGGTTCTGCAGGAATGCAAGAAGCTGGAGTTAGGGGGTTATGGAGACTTCCACCAAGATTTCAAAGGAAAGCCTGGGAGACCAGGCAAAGTGCACTAGGCTGAGATCCTGCAGGCAGTGCCTGAGAGGGGAGATGTGAGGAGGAAGCTGAAGCTGCAGTGGAGACCCCTGAGATTACAAAATGTCAGTACTATGGAACATCCACTTAGGAAAGCTGCAGAAATTGAGCAGAGACAAGGTAAGGGAAATGCCATGAGGACTGCAACTAGTAAAGCTATAGGGGCAGAGATACACAAGCCCTTCACAGAGACTATCAGTGCCATGTACCCTGGATGCCAGGAATTGTTTGCCCAGCTGAATTTCAGTCTTGATTTGGTCTTATCCCTCTTTCTATGCCCTTATTTTTCTGAATATAAATATTTACTCTGTACCATTGTATATTAGATACTTGTAAACTGCTTTTGATTTTTATAGGAGCTCAGGATGCAAGTTTGCCCTGAGTCTCAGAGGGGACTTTGGACTTGAACTTTTGGGCAATCCTTGAACTGTTCAAACTATGGGGACTCTTGGCAAAGGACTAAATGTATTTTGCATTGTGAGATTGTCATGAGCTTTTGGAAGCCAGGGGTGGAATGTTATGTTTGAATGTGAGGTGTCTCCCAAAAGCTCATGTGTGAGACAATGCAAAAAGGTTTAGAGATGAAATGATTGGGTTATGATAATCTTAACCCAATCAGTAAATCTGATGGGATTAACTGAGAGGTAACTGAAGAGGGCTAGAGTGTGGCTAGAGGAGCTGTGTCATTGGAGGTGTGCCTCTGGGTTATATATTTGTATCTGGCAAGTGGATTCTCTCTCTCTGCTTACTGATCATCATGTGAGCTGCTTCCCTCTGCCACACTCTTCCGCCATGATGTTCTGCCTTACCCGGAGCCCCCAGGAATGGAGCTGGCTATCTATGGACAGAGAACTCTGAAACTATGAGCCCTTAAATAAACTTTTCTGCCTCTACAATTGTTCTGGTTGAGTATTTTAGTTGCAGAAGCAAAAAAGCTGACTAAAACATATCCTAAGCCATCCCATACTGAAAAACCTATAATGGGTTGTCCCCATATCTTTGAAAATATAGCTGTTTGTATGATTCCATTGAGAATGAGTCATGTTCTGTGTTTGCAGCTATGTCCAGTTAGAGGTTGTTGCTGAATCAATTCTCCATAGCAAGCTATCTGCAGCATTTCAGTGCATATCCAGCATGAAGACTGATTGACAATAGTGTATGTGTGTACCCAGTCAACCAGCAGATTGACCCATACGTATTCATGGACAAAAAGACAAGACATTTAAAGGTATTAACAATGGCAAATCCCATCCCTCTGAAAAAATACAGGCCAATTTCTTGTCCATGGACAATATTGATGCTGTCAGCAACGGCTGACCTGGCCCATGGTTCTGTACTTTCAGAGGTGCTACCGTGTTCTTCTCTGATGCAATGTGAGGGGACACTCTTAATTGACAGAGGGATAATACGAAATATGGATAAGGTTTTTTGAATCTTCGCTGGGAGGTACAGTGCCTCCCAATATAATGTCACCAGAAGAAGACATGACTTATAAGGTTGGGGGCCAGTGCCCTGTTACCCATGGGGTCACATTCAGGTCTACTACAAATCCTTGTCCCCAAGGAACTACCAAGCAACCAATCACGTGTGGGATGCTGTTATTATTGAAGGCCATGCCTAGGTGGCTTCTTGACCATTGTTTATAGCTTCAGGGGCATGCAGCAAAATGTTACCTTGCCATCCAAAACCTAGCTTCAGTAATTCATCTTGTGTCTGAATCTGCAACTGGATGCATGCTGCAGCACGAGTAACAAGGCTTCCACCGGGGTAGGGCTACCTCTCCTATTTCATTTATTCAAGCTACAAAGAACAGTCCAGAGTCTTTTGGTCCAAACAAAAGTACAGGAGTGCCAGCACCATGGTACAGTCCTTGTTTTAAAAGGCCATTAGTTATACCATTCTATTATTCCACTGCCTGCAGGTTATTTGGCATATAGAATGACCAGGCGATGCCTAGGTGTTTGGCTCGTTCTTGCACGTGTGCACCAGTGAAATGAATCCTTTTGGTCACTCTCTCTCACCAATGACTGGCCATATGCTGCACATAAGTGTTCCAGAACTGTTATCATTGCTTTTTGTCAGGTGCTTTGCTGAAAAAGTGGCCAAGAACCTAGTCACAGTGTCTACACAAGTAATTACATACTCATACCCTTCAGAACTAGGCATGGGCCCTATAATGTCCATTTGTCACCTAGTGAGAAGCACTCACCCATGTAGCACTTGGCCCATTCAGCTCCCGGATGTTACGGATGTTCCTGGGACAAAGCTGTACAAGATGTACATTTATCTTGTATTTCAACCAATGTCACCAGTAGACTCTAGGTCTTCATTTTAGCCTAAATAGATTTTTGGCTGGCACACAAATACTGTTAATGCTACCACATGGCCATCTTGTGTCCAGTGAATGAGGTATGTGAGGCTATTTCTAGCCAATGCACTTTTGCTAAAGTGTTGGCTTCATCATTGCTGGGGAGGTCTTTGGTGCATGTCCTGTGACATGATATAAAGCCACTGGTTTCTGATGGCCTAGCTCTCAGAGCTTTTGTCATAGAACTTGCTCCCATAGTGGATGATGCATGACTTACCAGTTATTTAAATGCCATGTGTAAATCCACAGTGTAAGTCCCTGGTACACTGCCCAGGTATTAGTACATATCACTACAGAGGATTCTTTATTTGCTACCAGCATCCAGATAGCACATAGCTCAGCCTACTGGCTATTTTGTCCTGTACCTCTATTAAATCACATGTGTATGGTGTCTGTCTTGGGCTGCACAGCCAATACTGTCCATATGAGTGGCCATTCATGACTGGAGTTGTCATTGTACCAAGCATTGGATGATATAGGTGCCTTACCTTCTAGGTATGGGCTTGTTTCTGGTTCTATTTCCACAGATGTCATAATGATGGGGTCATCTATTTAGGTAATGAGTTTAAGTACCTCCTGGAGTTTAGCCTGCAGAGAGCTGGTTGATAGTGTGATCTGTTGTTAGATGTAGGCTCCCCACTTTGCTAGGGTTGGTGTCTGTGTGTGGTCCCATTCTTGGACCATGTGGCCCAATCATGCACCCAACCCACAATGAGATATGTAGTAGTCACAGTAATAGGGGCAGTTTTGGTGATGGCCTCAGTGGCTAATGAGGTGGCGTATATGACTACTAACTGCTTCTCCACTAGAGCATATCATACTTTCACCCCTTTCCATAGTTGGAACCAAAGTTCAATTGGTTGTCTAAGCCATTTGGCTTTCTGCCATAGCCTCTCACCCAAGCTCTTCTTGGGTGACATACACATCTAATTTTAGCAGGTCATGCAGGATCAGTGATGTGCAGTGCTTGGGCACTGCACAATCTGCTTGGCCCCCCTGAATGCCTGGTCAATTTCTGCGGTCCATTCCCACCTTACCCCCTTCTCTATACTAGGGCATAAAGGGTATATATCATTTGGGTCAGATGGAGTATAAGCACTCTCCAATACCCTAACAATCCCAGAAAAGTTTGCAATTGCTTTATGGTCATGAAAATGGGGTAGGCCTGGATCCTATCAATAACTCCATCTGAAATAACCTTTGTCTTACCTCACTAGACAACCCCCAAGAACTTTACAGACAATCCAGGTCCTTGTGGCTTATAGAAGTTGATGTCCCAACCACATGTTGACAGATGGGCTAGCATTTTTGGCATAGTGCTCTTTAAATTGGGCTGCTGCCAATCCTTCCAACTATGCCAAACATAGTGTAACTGCTAACCTCAGGCAGGTTGGCTGGAGATTTGGGCCACTCAAAGAAAATACCCAGAACCATAGGGATATCTGCCATGCCTTTATTTGATGGGTGAGTAATTCACACAGCAGAAAGTCCCTGTTCCACTTATATACATTTTTGTAACAAAGCCAGCAGGGTGCCAAATATATGGAGGTTATATGATACTTTTCATGCATTGTTGTTTCTGACCTACTTAAAACATCCTCATCATTGTCTCCAGGACATCCAGGTGAGGGAGCCTGATTGACTCCATTTTCCTTACAGTACCCCTGGGTTTAATTCCCAGTATTGGGGAAAAAAGATCAGTGAGGTAAATATGTTGGACCCATCACGAGACTGGAAGACACACCACAGGGGGCTTGAGACAACAGGCAAGGCAAGCAGAAGCTGCAGGCTGAGCTCAGCGTCTGAGGGTGGTTTGAGAGTCCTGTCCATGTGCAGGCCACTGTACATTCCCATTCTGGGTCTGCAGTGCTGGCAGTTCCTTCCTCATGGCAGCTGTGCCTTTAGCAAGTCCTTTTCCTGTGAACTGGGAACTGTGTTGATGAGTTCTGGCTAAGCAGTGTCTAAAAATTTATAAAAAGGAGTTTATAAAATGAATTAGAAGACTTGGATTTTATGCCAGGGTGTTATTATTCTCTGAGAATGGCAACCACCCTCTGTATTTTATTATGTCTTTGCTGTAAAGCACACCCTGGAAAGTCTTTGAGGAAACTTGCTGAGCTGGCAGAAGAGCCTCCCTGTGGATGGAAAGATCAGCTATTATTAAAATGAACCTATTAACCAAGATGCTTTATAAACTCCAGATGATCTCTTTCCTATTATCCTCTAAGAAGATTAACATTTTTAGTGTTTCTTTTATGAAGTTTTGGGGAAAGACAAATAACCCAAGGTTAAACAAAAGCACCTTTTCCTGTCCTGTCAATTTCTTTTTCATAATTTGAGCCTGCGGTTGGAAATAAGGACCTCACTCACAATTGCAATTACATTTTCCTAGTCTCACCAAGTGTTGGGAAGTATTTCCTAGGATTGAATAATTCATTCATTCATCCATCCATTCATTCATTCATTCAACAAATATTGTTGTGTGACTATAAAGGACTAAAAATAACATTAAAGGACAGGTAAGGGAAATCAGAAATATGCAGTGACATGTTCCTGAATTGCAAAAGTTAATTTGTTAAAATGTCCATATTATGCAAAGCAATCTACAAATGCAATGCAATTCTTACCAAAATTTCAACTTTTTCACAGAAATAGAAAAATAATTCTAAAATTTGTATGAAACCATAGGAGACTCTTCAATAGCCAAGTAATCCTGAACATAAAGGACAAATCTGGAGTCATGAAAATACTTGATTTACAAAGCAATAGTAATCAAAACAGCATGCTAGTGGCATAAAGACGCGCACCGACCAATGGAACAGGATAGAATGCAGAAATAATCCCATGGGTTTATTGTCAGTTGAATTTTTCCATATTTTTATTGATGCATCATAGTATGCATAATGGTGGGATTTGTTATTACATATTTATGCATGCACATAATAGAAAAAAATGTAATTTGGCTAATATCACTCCCTAGCACTTTCCCTTTCCCTCTACCCTACTTGTCTCCCTTCAATTTTCTTGAGATTTCTTCCTACCACCTTTCTTTCCCTTTGTTTCTTCTAGCTTCCACATATGAGAGAAAAGTCTTGATTTTCTGAGTTTGGCTTATTTTGCTTAATATAATGTACTTGAGTTCCATTCATTTTCCTGCAAATGACATAATTTCATTTACCTTTATGGCTGAATAAAAACTCCATTGTGTGTATATACCATATTTTCTTTATCCATTCATCCATTGATTGACACCTAGCCTGGTTCTATGGTTTGGCTATTGTGAAATATGCTGCTATAAACACGTGTATGCATATATTGCAACAGCATGATGGCTTTAATTCTTTAGGATAAATACTGAGGAGTGGTACAGCTGGGTCATATGGTGGTTCCATGCCTAGTCTTTTGAGGAGCCTCAATACTGATTTCCGTAATGGTTGTATTAACAGTCCCACTAACAGTGTAAAAGTGTTCCATTTTCTCCACATCCTCTCCAGCATTATTATTGTTTGTATTCTTTTTTTTTTTTGGTACTAGGGATTGAACCCAGGGGTGCTTAAACCCTGAGACATATCCCCAGCCCACTTTTTATATTTTATTTGAGACAGGGTCTTACTAAGTTGCTCAGGGCCTTGCTAAGTTGCTGAAGCTGGCCTTAAATTTGTGATTCTCCTGCCTCAGCCTCCCAACCTCTGCTATATTTTGTATTCTTTTTTTTTTTTTTAAGAAACAGTGCTACTTTATTAAAATACTGAGTTTATTTCACATGTATATTTTTGTCTCCCCACCATTTCCATGTCTGACCACCACTACTACTATGTCCCTATCATAACATTCCATACATACTTAGAAACCAAGCAAAGGGTGGAGTTCCATCTTTAAAAACTAAACAGGCATTTTGGACAACACACTCTTGGCAATGGAACCTGGACAACATTTATCAAACACGGTAAGGAAAGTTCTCACTTTGCATTATAAAAAGGACAGCCAGATATCAACTGTTACAGAAATGAAATAAGACGGAAATTTTTAACAAATTGTTTAAACTATTTTCTTAAAGAGACTTCCTCCACTGCCAGAGATCTTGAATAGCCTCCTGGTCAGTCATCCAGAAGCAATTCTTCACATAATTGACGAACTTGGCTTCCACCTTGGGAAGAGAACCACCTTTTTCTATACTTGCTTGCATTTTTGCTTTTATGTCTTCTACAGAACTAGGTCCTTTCGGTGTTTTGGGAGTTTTTTCCTGTTTTTTGGAGGATTCTTGACCTTTTGATCTTGGTGTTGATGGTTTTGAGTCTTTTCCATTCTGGTTTGATTTCTGTGCATTTTTGGCTGGAGTATTTCATATAGATTTCTTCACCGGAGCTTTTTCTTCAGTTTCCTCATCATCAAAATCATCATCATTATCATCTTCACCATCATCATCATCTTCATCGTCGTCGTCATCTTCATCAGCAGCAAGTTTTACTTTTTTCTGAGGAACCTTGCTACCACCTCCAGTGGCAGATCGCTTTCCAGATACTCTTAAGAGTTTTACGTCCTCCTCCTCTTCATCTTCTGACTCTGCATCTTCCTCCACAGCTACTAAGTGCTGCCCACTAATATGCACAGGCCCTGAACCACACTTCAACCTTAAGACCACAGGTGGTGTGATTTCAAAGCCCCCAAGGGAAACCATTGGCTGTTCGGACATTTTCAGGGTTGCCAGTGTTACTTTAATTGGACTGCCTTCATAATTCATTGCCTCTGCTTCAACAATGTGCAATTCATCCTTTGCACCAGCCCCTAAACTGACCGTTCTTAACGATAACTGGTGCTCATTTTCATCATTATCCATCTTAAAGTGATAACCTTTGTCAGCCTTTAGCTCACAACCGAAAAGATAGTTCTGGGGCCTCAGGGGGCTCATGTCCATATCCATCGAATCTTCCATGGGGTGGTAGCACGCACTTAGGTGGAAGAGAAGGCGGACGGAAAATAGGCTGCTGCCCTGGAGAAGAGACGCACGGGACGGAATCACGCCACAGCTATATTTTGTATTCTTGATGGCTGCCATTCTGACTGGTGTGAGATGAAATATCAGTATAGTTTTGATTTGCATTTCACTAATTGCTAACAATATTGATTGTTTTTTCATGCATTTGTTAGCTATTTGTATTTCTTTTTTTGAGAATTGTCTGTTTAGTTCATGTATCAATTTATTGAGTGATTTGATTTTTTTGGTGTTAAATTTTTTGAGTTCTCACATATTTTGGATACTAATCTTCTGTCAGAAGAGTAGATATTATGTAACTAAATCTCTGTTGTTAATGGACTGCATTAACAATTAGCAAAGATTTTCCTCATTATGTAGGTTCTCTCTTTACGTTTTAAACTATTTCTCTGCTGTGTAGAAACTTTTAAATATGATGCCATCCCATTTATTAACTCTTGGCATTATTTCCTGAGCTTTAGTGATCCTATTGAGGAAGTTGTTGCCTGTGATTATATGCTAGAGTGTTGATCCTATATTTTCTTTTTTTAAAAAAATTTATTTATTTTTTATTTGTTCTTTGGAGATATACATGAGAGTAGAATGTATTTTAGCATATTATACATATCTGGAGTATAACTTTCTAACTTTTTAAAGTTTTTGGTAGCATATATTTGTTGGTAAAGACCAATATATCATTTTAAGGACAGACTTAGCTTCATAAAATTATAATATCTCAATGCTCTTACTGGGAATGGGTATATTTCCACTAGCAGTATGTATTTCTCCTAACATTTGGGATTTGGATGCCATGCATTCAAAGTGTGTACAAATCCTCCTCCATATTTATATCTATCATTTCTGTAGGGCAGAGATATAATTGTAGGCTATAGTACCAAATATCATAACTACTAATCATATAATATCCATTGAAATGTTTTTAGTATCTCAACATTTAATGTAAATTATATGCTCAGGTTGCACACATTTCAGTTGGCTTTTCTACTTGTTTCAAAATAAGATTAAAACAAAAAATTATCAGAATATAAAACCTAGAATGTGGAATGAATGGCAAAAATATTTCATGTGGCCAAAAGAACTAATGAATTATAAGAAAGAAGCTATATGCCATTGCTTCCCCTTAGTAATTTTGGAATGAATTTATAATCATATTTGATGTTTTGATTTTGGGCTTTACTGGAGCTTGGTTTAAAAATAAAGCAGTCCATTAACAACAGATATTTAGTTGCATAATGTCTACTAGACTAACCCTGCTCACAATCTAGAATCATATGCAAACTCCCTTAATTTCAAATAATGAAATGTACTAACAATGAAGTAAAATACCTCTCAAATATCACAGAACTTTTAAACCAATTTATATAATATGCTTTATATATTTACTTTTTAATAGGATATTTATATTTTTATTATTTTATTTTAATTTTTTTTGTTGTTTCTTTTAGTTATACATGATAGAACACATTTTAACATACATATATGGAATATAACTTCCCATTCTTTGTGGTTGTACATGATGTGGAGTTATATTGGTCGTGTATTCATATCTGAACACAGGAAATTTAAAAAAAATTTTTTTAGTTGTAGATGTACATAATACTTTTGTTTTTAAATTTTTATTTATTTTTATGTGGTGCTGAGGATCAAACCCAGTGCCTTACACGTGCCAGGCAAGTGCTCTACCACAGAGCCACAACCCCAGCCCCTGAACATAGGAAATTTATGTCTGATTCATTTTACACTCTTGCTGGTTCCCATCCCCCTCTCTTCCTCTCACTTTTCCCTGTACAATTTGGTGAATCTCCATTCCTCCCT
Source organism: Xerus rutilus (assembly GCA_028644305.1). Lineage (NCBI taxonomy): Eukaryota > Metazoa > Chordata > Mammalia > Rodentia > Sciuridae > Xerus > Xerus rutilus. The sequence goes on from CM053402.1 coordinate 59,369,380, forward strand.
ATCTGCACCCACCCACTATTGTGAGTCAGCATCTTTGGATTTTTGGGATTGGGTTATTTCACTTAGCATCATAATCTCCAGTTCCATCCATTTACTGGCAAATACCATAATTTCATTCTTTGCGGCTGAGTAATATTCTCTTGTGTATATGTACCACATATTCTTTATCCATTCATCTGTTGAAGGGCACCTAGTTTGGTTCCATAGCTTAGCTATTGTGAATTAAGCTGCTACAAACATCGATGTGGTCACTCACTATATTATACTGATTTTAAGTTCTTTGGGAGTGAGAAACTGGGTCAAATGGTGTTCCTTTCCAAGTTTTCTGAGGAGTCTGCATACTGCTTTCCAGAGTGGTTGTACCAATTTGCAGTCCCACCAACAACGTATTAGTGTACCTTTCCACCCACATCCTCACCAATGTTATTGGTACTTGTATTCTTGATAATTGCCATTCTGACTGAAGAATGAACTCAGTGTGGTTTTAATTTGCATATAATTGCTAGAGATGTTGGACACTTTTTATATATATATTTTATCATTCATATTTCTTCGATCCTACATTTTCTTGTAGGAGTTACATGGTTTCTGTTCTAATTCCTAGGTCTTTGATCCATTTTGAGTTGACTTTTGTGCAGGATGAGAGATAGAGGTCTGATCTCTTTCTCCTACATATGAATAACCATTTTTACCAGCAACATTTGTTAAAAAGGCTGTCTTTTCTTCAATGTATGGTTATTGTTGTCTTTGTCAAGGATCAGATGTATAGTCAATTAGTTTTTGACAAAGATGCTAAGAACACATATGGGGAAAGGATAGCATATTCAATAAATGATGTTAGAAACATTGGCTATCCACATACAGAGGAATGAAATTGGTCCTTTGTCTTACACCTTATACAAAAATCAACTTAAAGTGGATAAAGAATTAAAAAGAAGATCTGAAGCTGTAAAACTACCAGAAGATAACAGGGGAAATTCTCTACAACATTGATATGTGCCATAACTTCTTGGATAGGACCCCAAAAGCATAGGCAACAAATCAAAAAATAGATGAATAGGATGGCAACAAACTGAATGAAAAGACAAACCACTAAGTGGGAGAAAATATTTGCCAGATTATACATCTTATAATATACACAGAGGTGTCCCTTCATATATGGTTTCACTTTCTGCTGTTTCAGTTGTCAGCACTCAACTGAGGTCTTAAAATGTTGAGTAAAATATCCCAGAAATAAGCAGCTTATAAATATTAAATAACTTTTCTTACAGTATATTGTTATCATTATTTCATTTTATTATTGTTGTTGTTAGTATCTTTCTGTGCCTAATTTATAAATTAGACTTTATCATAAGTGTTTGTATATAGGAAAAACACAATATATATAAAATTTGGCAGTACCTATCATTTTAGGTATCCACTGGAGGTCTTGGAATGTATTCCTGAGAATAAGGGGGACCTACTGAAAGAAACTCACATAGGTCAGTGGCATGAAAACAAATAATCCAATTAAAATATGGGCAAAGGATGAGAGCAAGTATTTCTCACAGGACATATGAACTGTCACAGATATATATAAAAAAGTTCACCATCATTATACTAAAATAAAAGTCATTAAATTAAATTTTGCACATTAAAACAGCAAAGAGAGATGCCTGTGATTGAAAAGATGGAAGATAAATGTTGGTAAGGATGTGGAGAAAAGAGAACTCTGGTGCACTGTTGGTAAATTAGTAGAGTAATTTTGGAAAATATTACTGAAATTCTTAGAAAAACTAAAATTATGATTACCATGTAATCCAGCAATCCCACTTCTGGGTATATATTCAAAGGAATTTAAATCAATTTGTTGAGGGCTATCTGCCTTCCCATGTTTATTGCAGTATTATTCACAGTAGTCAAGACATTGAAGCAATCAGTCTATGGCCATCAGTGGATGAATGGATAAAGAAAATGTGATATGCATGTTTAAGTCAGTTTTTTCGTGGCTACAACTAAAAGACCCAACCAGAACAACTGCAGAAAAGAAAAAGTTTATGTGAGGGCTCATGGTTTCAGAGGTTTTAGTCCATAGAAGGCCGGCTCCATTCCTGGAGGCTTGAGGTGAAGCAGAACATCTTGATGAAAGAGTGTGGCAGAGGGAATCAGCTCATATGATGAACAGAAAGCAGAGAGAGAGGTCACCAGTTGCCAGTTACAAATATATACCCCAAAGCCACAACCCAATTCCTACCTCCTCCAGCCATACTCTACCACTTCAATTACCACTCAGTTAATCTTTATCAGGGGATTAATTCACTGATTGGGTTAAGACTCTTATAACCCAATCAGCTCTCCTCTAAAACTCCTTGCATTGTCTCATGTGTGAGCTTTTGGGGGACACCTCACATCCAAACAACATATGTATAAGATAATACCATATAGCCTTTAAAAAGAAGAAAAATTTGTCATTTGCCAACAACATGGATGAGCCTGGAGGACAATATGCCAAGTGAAATAAGTTATACACAGAAAGACAAATACTTGTGTGTACTTTTAAAAAGCTGAACTCAAAGAAATAGAGACCAGGATGGTCGTTACCAGAGGCCTGGGATGGGAGGGTTGGAGAGATGTTGGTCAAAGTGCACAAGGTTTCAGTTAGAAAGAACAAGTTTTCCTGGTCTATTACACAGTGTGGTGACTATGGTTAATTTTAATGTACTATACTGCATAGTTGAAAATTACAAAGAGAGTAGATTTTAAATGTTTTCACCACAAAAAGGTGATAAGTAGGTGAAGATGTGGATATTTTAATTAGTTTGACTTAATTATTTCACAATATAACCTTATAATGAGACCTCACATTATGATCTATAAGTATGTACAATTATTTTTCAATTAATAAAAAGAAATATGAAATGGGTATGTCACAATTTTAAATAAGATTAGTGGGATAGATTTCATGTAGAAGGTGATATTTGAGCAAAGTGTTGAGAGAAGTAAGAGGTTGGCTATGAATGCATCTGTCAGTTCTGGACAGGTTTTAATTTGTTGATTTATTGCATTTTTTGTTTGTTTATCTGCCTGGATGCAAGAAATTGTGAATTTTCCCTTTTTGGGTGCTGGACAGTTTTAATTGTTATCTATCTTCTTGAACTTTGTTGTGGGATCCAGTAATTTAATCACTAGGAACAGTTTCATGCTTGTAGAGTTTCAGATTTGTTAGGTATACTGGAAAAGTGCTCAGATTAAGGTTAATTGTTCCGTATCTCTGAGAAAATCCTTTTTTATACTCTTGTGCACCACGAAGTTGTCCAGACTGGCTGTTAGGAATAGGCAGTATTTCTGCCTGGTGTGAGCCTCAGGCACTGCTAACTCTGAATGCTTTCAGGTGGTTCTTCCTAGGACTTGGGTAATCTTCTCTAAGGAATGCTGATTAGCACTCAGTAAATACTCAAGAGGTGCCCTCTGCAAATCTCCCAAGCTCTCTTTCTTCCCTAGCAGCCAGTTTACTCAGACTTTGCTCAGACTCTGAATGGGCCCTTGCTGGGTCTCTCTCCTTTGTCTCTGGTCTGGAACCTCTCTGCAGGCAGTGAATGAACTGGGCAGCCATAGGGTTTTTCTCATCCATTTACCACCCCTCAGTCACCCTCAATCCTTTGTTACCTGATTTTCAATATCTTGAAAACTGTTGTTTCATTATATTTGTCTATTTGTTTGTTTCTTTCAGGCAGAAGTTAAATCTGGTCCTTGTCATTTTGTCTTGACTACAGGCAGGAGTTGCCTGTTAATCTCATTTTATACATTGGGAGTTGAGATTCCAAGAGTTTAAATAGCTTGCCCAAGTAGACACAGGAACTAATTCATGCCCCATGTTTTTGTTTTTGTTTTTTTTTTCCTGATATACTATGCTACAGTATTTTTGGACTACTTAAATTCTTTACAGCTCAGTTTTTTTTTTCCATAATGGGGCAATGTGAGATGCACATGGATGGTACCCAGCCTGTTGACTGACTCAGTCATGGCTCACTTGTAGCTAAATGTTCAATTCACAAGTGAGATATTCAGAGCCAGCAGGAGGCTCACAACTCCAGGTGGCATCTGGGGAAGTGTACCTGAGGGAACTAAGCTTTCTGTCTCTCCAAATGTTCAAAATCTGAGCAGTGAAATGCTTAAAAAGATAACCCTCTGCAGCTTTAGATTCTACTTTCAAATATCTTTACCATTAGTGAAAATCGGTCTTGACATGGAATTGAGTATCCTCTGTAGTTTGGATCTTAAGTGTCCCCCAAAGGCCCAGGTGTTAAAAGCTTGGGCCTCAACTTGGCCTTTTGGGAAGAGGGGCCTACTGAGAGGTCTTTAGGTTGTTTGGGGGTGTTATCCTTGAAGGTGATTAATGACTTCTTCCTCTTCCTCTTTCTCATTTCTCAGTCACAAGGTGAGTGGCTTTGCTCTACCACATGCTCCTTTCAGTGCCTTGCCACAGACCAAACACAACAGAAACCAACTGTGAGCCAAAATGAACATTTTCCCTTTCTCTTTTTTTATACTTTATTATTTTTATTTTTTTTGGTACTGGGGATGGAACTCAGGGGCACTCAACCACTGAGACACATCCCCAGCCCTATTTTGTGTTTTATGTAGAGACAGGGTCTCACTGAGTTGCTTAGCGCCTCGCCCTTGCTGAGGCTGGCTTTGAACTCGCGATTCTCCTGTCTCAGCCTCCCTAAGTGCTGGGGTTACAGGCTTGCGCCACCGCACCCGGCTTATTTTTATTTTTTAATTTATTTATTATACTTAGGTATACATGACAGCAGAATGCATTTTAATTAATCATACACAAATGGAGCACAACTTTTCATTTCATTGGTTGTACAAGATGCACAGTCTCACTATATGTGCACTCATACATGAACCTAGGGCAACGATGTCTATCTCATCCACCATCTTTCCCTTTCCCTCTCCTCCCTCCCCTTTGTTCTTCCATTCTCCCCACCCCCGCATAATGGATCAGTAGCCACTTATCAGAGAGAACATTCGGCCTTTGATTTTGGGGATTGGGTTACTTCACTTAGCATGATATTCTCTAACTCCATCCATTTACCTGCAAATGGCATAATTTTATTCTCTTTTATTGCTGAGCAATATTCCATTGTGTATATATACCACAGTTTCTTTATCCATTCATCTATTGAAGGGCATCTAGGTTGGTTCCACAGTTTAGCTATTGTGAATTGTGCTACTATAAACATTGAAGTGGCTGCGTCACTATAGTATGTTGTTTTTAAGTCCTTTGTGTATAGATCAAGGAGGGGATGGCTGGGTCAAATGGTAGTTTCATTCCAAGTTTTCTAAGAACTCTCCATACTGCTTTCCAGCTTGGTTGTACCAATTTGCAATCCCACCAGCAATGCATAAGCGTACCTTTCCCGCTACATTCTCACCAAAACTTATTGTTGTTTATATTCTTGATAACTGCCATTCTGATTGGAGAAAGATGAACTCTTAGAGTAGTTTTGATTTGCATTTCTCTAATTGCTAGAGATGTGGAACACTTTTTAATATGTTTGTTGATTGATTGTATTTCTTCTGAGAAGTGTCTGTTTAGCTCAGCCTATTTATTGATAGGGTTTTTTTTTTTTTTGGTGTTAAGTTTTCTGAGTTCTTTATATATCCTGGAGATCAGTGCTCTATCTGATGTGCACATGGCAAAAATTTGCTCCCAGAATGTAGGCTCTCTGTTTACCTCATTGTGTTTTTGCTGAGAAGAAGGTTTTTAGTTTGAATCCATCCCATTTATTGATTCTTGCTTTTATTTCTTGCACTTTAGGAGTCTTGTTAAGGACGTCAGGGCTTAATCTGATGTAATAAAGTGTTGGGCCTACTTTTTCTCCTATTAGGTGTAGGGTCTCTGGTCTAATTCCTACGTCCTTGATCCACTTTGAGTTGAATTTTGTGCATGGTGAGAGATAGAGGTTTAGTTTCATTTTACTGCATATGGATTTCCAGTTTTCCCAGCATCATTTGTTGAAGAGGCTATCTTTGCTCCAATGTATGTTTTCGGCACTTTTGTCTAGTATGAGATAACTGTATTTTTGTGGGTTTGTCTCTGTGTCTTCTATTCTGTACCACTTGTCTACGTGTCTATTTTGGTCAAATACTATGCCATTTTTGTTACTATATCTTTGTAGTATAGTTTAAAGTGTGGTATTGTGATGCCTCCTTCTTCACTCTTCTTGCTAAGGATTGCTTTGGCTATTCTGGGTCTCTTATTCTTTCAAATGAATTTCATGATTGGCTTTTCTATTTATATAAGGAATGACATTGGGGTTTTATTTGGAATTGCATTGAATCTGTATAGCACTTTGGGTAGTATAGTCATTTGACAATAGTAATTCTGCCTATCCAAGAGCATGGGAGATCTTTCCATCTTCTAAGGTCTTGTACAATTTCTTTCCTTAGTGTCTTGTAGTTTTCATCATAGAGGTCTTTCACCTCTTTTGTTAAATTGATTCCCAAGTATTTTATTTTATTTTTGAGGCTATTGTGAATGGGTGGTTTTTCTAATTTCTCTTTTAGAAGATTCATCACTGATGTATAAAAATGCATTTGATTTATGAGTGTTGATTTTATATCCTGCTACTTTGCTGAATTCATTTGTTAATTCTATAAGTTTTCTGGTGGAATTTTTTGAATCCTCTAAATATAGAATCAAGTCATTAGCAAATAATGATAGTTTGAGTTCTTCTTTTCCTATTTGTATCCCTTTAATTTCTTTTGTCTGTCTAATTGCTCTGGTTAGTGTTTCAAGGACTATGTTGAATAGCAGTGGTGAAAGAGGGCATCCCTGGCTTGTTCCCATTTTTAGAGGGAATGCTTCCAATTTTTCTCCATTTAGGATGATGTTGGCCTTGGGTTTAGCATGGATAGCTTTTACAAAGTTGAGGTATGTTCCTACTATCTCAAGTTTTTCTAGTGTTTTGAACATAAAAGGGTGCTGTATTTTGTCAAATGCTTTCTCTGCATCAATTGATAAAATCATATGATTTTTATCTTTAAGTCTATTGATGTAATAGTTTATGTTGATTGATTTCCATATGTTGAACCAACCTTGCATCCCTGGAATGAACCCTACTTGATCACGGTGCACTATTTTTTTAATCTGTTTTTTTATGTGATTTGCTAAAATTTTATTGAGAATTTTTGCATCCATGTTCATCAGGGATATTGGTCTGAAATTTTCTTTCTTTGATGTGTCTTTGTCTGGTTTTGATATCAGAGTGATACTTACCTCATAAAATAAGTTTGGAAGGGTTCCTTCCTTTTCTATTTCATGAAATAGTTTGAGGAGTATTGTTATTAATCCTTCCTTGTAGGTCTTGTAGAACTTGGCTGAGAATATGTTTGTTCTTGGGCTTTTCTTTGTTGGTAGGCTTTAGATGGCATATTCTATTTCCTTGCTTGAAATTGATCTGTTTAAGTTGTGTATGTCCTCCTGGTTCAGGCTGGGTAGGTCATATGCCTCTAGAAATTTCTCAGTGTCTTGAGGGTTTTTTATTTTACTGGAGTATACATTTTCAAAATAGTTTCTAATTATCCTCTGTATTTCAATAGTGTCTGTCATAATATTTCCTTTTTATCTTGAATTTTAGTAATTTGAGTTTTCTTGCTCTTTCATTAGAGTGGATAAGAGTTTGTCAATTTTATTTATTTTTTTGTAAGAATCATCTTTTTTTCTTTAAATTTGTTTTTTAGTTGTAGATGAACACAATACCTTTATTTTATGTGGTGCTGAGAATTGAACCCAGTGCCCCACACATGCAAAGGCAAGTGCTCAACTGCTGAGCCACAACCCCAGCCCAAGAACCAGCTTTTTGTTTTGACAGTTTTTTGAATTGTTTCTTTTGTTTCAATTTCATTGATTTCATACTTGATTTTAATTACTTCCTGTCTTCTACTTCTTTTGGTGTTGGTTTGTTTTTCTTTTTTCTAGGGTTTTGGGATGTAGTGTCTAGTCATTTATTTGTTGACTTTTTCTTCTTTTAATGAATTAACTTAATGCAATGAACTTTCCTTTTAACACAGCCTTCATAGTGTCCTAGAGATTTTGATATGCTGTATCAGAGTTCTCATTTACTTCTAAGAATTTTTTTTTATATCTTCCCTGTTGTTTTCTGTTGTCCATGCATCATTCAAAAGCATATTATTTAGTCTCCAGGTGTTGGAGTAGTTTCTATTTTTTAATCTGTCATTGATTTCTAGTTTTATTCCATCGTGGTCAGATAGGATGCAAGATAGTGTCTCTATTTTTTTGTATTTGCTAAGACTTGCTTTGTGGCATAACATATGGTCTATTTTGGAGAAGGATCCATGTGCTGCTGAGAAAAATGTGTATTTGCTCGTTGATGAATGGAATACTCTATATATGTCTGTTAAGTCTAAATTATTGATTGTTTTATTGAGTTCTATGGTTTCTTTTTGTTCAGTTTTCATTTGGAAGGTCTATCCAGTGATGAGAAAGTTGTGTTAAAGTCACCAATTATTATTATGTTGTGGTCTGTTTGATTCTTGTAGGTGAGAAGGGTTTGTCTGATATACATATATTCCCCATTGTCTGGGGCATTAGATATTTACGATTGTTATGTCTTGTTGATGTACAATTTCCTTAAGAAGTATGAAATGTCCTTCTTTATCCCTTTTCACCAACTTTGGTTTGAAGTGCACTTTATGTGATATAAGGATGGAAACCTCAGCTTGTTTACCATGTGAATGATATGTTTTATCCCACTCTTTCACTTTCACTCTGTGAATGTCTTTTCCTGTGGGATGTGTCTCTTGAAGGCAGCATACTGTTGGGTCATTTTTTTTTTAATCCAGTCTGTTAGTCTATATCTTTTAATTGATGAGTTTAGGTCATTCACATTCAGTATTATTATTTAGATATGATTTGTAATCCTGTTCATTTTGGTTTATTTTTGGTTTTTACCTTGACTTGGTTTCTCTTTTGATTGGCTTTTCCTTTAGTGTAGTTCCTTTCTTTGCAGATTTTCATTGTTGGTTATCATTTCCTCCTCATGGAATATTTTGCCGAGAATGCTATGTAGTGCAGGCTTTCTCACTGTAAGTTCTTTTAACTTTTGTTTAACATGGAAGGTTTTAATTTCATCATCAAATCTAAAGCTTAATTTTGATGGATATAAGTTTATTGGTTGGCATCCATTTTCTTTCAGAGCTTGGTATATGTTATTCCATGATCTCCTGTCTTTTAGGGTTTGGGTTGAAAAATCTGCTGAGATCTGAATTGCTGTCCCCCTATATGTAATCTGATTCCTCTCTCTCTCAGTTTTTAATATTCTGTTCTTATTCTGTATGCTAGGCATTTTCATGATAATGTGCTTTAGTGTAGATCTGTTGTAATTTTGTACATTTGGTGTCCTGTAAGCCTCTTGTATTTGATTTTCCAATTTATTCTTCATGTTTGGGAAATTTTCTAACATTATTTCATTGAAGAGATTGTGCATTTTCTTGGTTTGAAACTCTGTGCCTTCTTCTATCCCAATAAATCTTAGATTTGGTCTTTTGATGCTACTCCATATTTCTTGTATGTTCTGTTCATGGTTTCTTACCATCCTCGCTGTGTGGTCTTTATTTTCAAGATTGTATATTTTGTCTTCATTATCGGAAGTTCTGTCTTCCAAGTGATCTATTCTGCTGGTGATGCTTTCTATTGCATTTTTTATTTGGTTTATTGTTTCCTTCATTTCAAGAATTTATGACTTTTTAAAATTTACAATCTCTAGCTCTTTCTTAAAGTAATCTTTTGCTCCTTGTAATTGTTCTCTTATCTCTTTGTTAGAGTGATCAATGGTTGCCTTTATTTTCTCTCCTATTTCTTTGTTGAATTGATCAAGTTTTGCCTGTATTTGCTTGCTTAAGTCATTCTTTAATTTGCAGATCATTTTATTTTTTTATTTTCTATTTTTTAAATATTTATTTTTTTAGTTGTAGGTGGACAGAATATCTTTGTTTTTATGTGGTGCTGAGGATCGAACCCAGTGGCTCACGCATGCTAGGCGAGCACATTACCACTGTGCCACAATCCCAGCCCCTGCAGATCATTTTAATTACATACATTCTGAATTCTTTTTCTGACATTTCATCAACTGTGCTGACAATGGACTCTATTATTGTGGTATCTATGTTTGTTTGGGGGCAATTTCTTCCCTTGTTTTTTCATGTTGATTCTGTCTTCGTTTCTTGCCATGCTGATCTGAGCTATTGCAGTTTGTATCCTATTATCTTGTAGTGACCCTACAGATTACCTGTACCCCATCTTGAAGTTCACTTCCTGTCCCCAGCAGGTGTCCCCAGATGGATACAGCAGTCCTGGGCCTTGGCCTGGGCTCCTGCCAGTGAGTAGAAGCTCTGGCACCAACTGGTGGATGGTTCTGGGCCTCACTTAGGCCCGGGCTCCCATAGGGTTCCCTGGAGGCAGTCCTGGGCTTGGGTCTGGGTTCCTGTGTGGTCAGATTGCTACCCACTGGACTGGTCAGATTGCTACCCAGTCCAGTGGGTAGCAATCTTGGACCTGACCTTGGCTGGGCTCTTGCAGAGGTCCCTGGAGTCTGTCCTGGGCTTTGGCCTGCACTCCTGGTGGGCAGGGGCTCTGGCATGGAACTCCCTTTTCTCTTTATAAATTGTTTTACTTAAGGGTACTGTAAGAAAACTGATTCACAGTAACAGCTTGTTGATATCCATAAGACCCAGAAGAGAAGAGACTCTGGAATCTATTGTGTAATGAAAAATTGCTTGAAGGATGTGACTTCTTTCTGTTCCATGAATGCTTCTATGCATAGTACCTGCTTACTTTGATGTGGAAAAATTCCCAGCACTCAGTAGAAAGAGGGCTCAGAAACTCATTCCCAGCTGTTGGTTGTGGGAAGCAACATGATTTGGGATTAAAGACCCCTGTGTGAACTCAGCTGCATCAGCTAGTTTTTCTATGTGATCCTGGATGAGCCACCAAAATAATACTCTCTGAGTATTATTTTCCTCATCTGTAAGATGGGGCTATTAACACCTAATTTTGTAAAAATGTTATGAGGGTTGGAGATAAGGCATGTAAAACAAGTAGCATGTGCTCAATAAAAAGATAATTAAACTAGAAAATCTAAACTGTGTGTAACTAGAACATTTGCAAAGGAGGTTTTAGGGTTAGAACTAAGTAAATATTTTAACCATTGTATCATATGCAGTTATTAGTCTTCCAGGATCCACACATAAATTCCATCCTAATTGGGTGAGAACTGCTATCAAGTTGTTCTATGAAGAATTCATTTACTTAACACTGAGTTGGAGCAGAGTAGCACATTTAGAACACCTGCATTATGAGAAAGTATTCAGAGACAAGCACAGAGAGACTGAGTTTATTTCAGGAGGAACAAAAAGCCCAATGATTTTGACTTTAAACCTAGCACAGCTCTCATAGCTTAGAAGGAAGATGTGAGAGCTCCCTCAAGAAAGCACCTTTTTCTGCCATCTTCCCTCTGTCTTCTTTAGAACTTCTACAATGACATGGGTGGGTTCAAAGCCACAGGCCCAGACTGTTAGGAGAGGCAGGTGGCGCCCCAGACATGGATCAGGCAGCCCTGGTGGCCCTGTTTTCAGTGTGGGGACAGTACTAACCAGGGGAAAGCAGGCTGGAATCCTGATTGGCTGTCACCAATCCAGTGATCTGGGAAGAGGTTACATGTTTTCTTTACAGAGTTTTCTATCTATGAGTATCATTGTTAATTTACTTACAACTTTTTAAAGTTTTTGCGTTTTTTTCTTCTGTGTGGAGGATTTGCTTACTGTCATTAAACCTAATGTTAGGCATTTGATATTTTTTGGCTATTAGTACAAATGGGACTCGTTTTTGGAATTTATTTTTCTAACTTTTTTTGTTGTAGGTATATAGAAATAGAAATTACAGCATAATTTCTTCCTTTTCAATTCTTAAAACTTTTATTTTTTTTTCTTGCCTTAGTCATGGAGTAATATCTCAAATAAAATGTTACACAAAAGTGATCATGTGTTAGAAGCCTGTCTTGGTCGTGATTTCAAGGAGTGTATTTTTAGTATTTTACTGTTTAGGTATAATATTTGCTATAGGTAATTTTTTTATTAGATTAAGGAATTTTCCTTTCATTCCTTGTTTGCTAAAATAGTTTTCCCTGAATGAACGTTGAACTTTACCAAATGCTTTTTCTACATCTGTTAAGATATTTCTTAAGACCAACGACCAGATGGAAGTGAAACAGGACCAACGCAGGCTTTTAGTCCAAGAAAATATGCTCCTGGACCAATTTCCCACCCAATCGCCAGGCTCGAATAGGTCGGGAAAATGGCGCTGTGCCTCGTGTTACAGAGGGTTATATGGCCTTTTCCCCATCCGGAAGAGGCAGGCCTGGGGCCAGGAAGAGGTGTTGACTTAGAGTCCAGTGTCTTCTGAGAATGGTTTCGGTGCAGCTGGTGCTGTCAGATCCCTTCCGGTATGAGCCGAGAGCATCACTGGGGGCCGCCATCTTGGTGTGCTTGGCGCATGCGTGCTGTGTTCGACGCATGCGTGCTGCGCTCGTCGCATGTGTCGCATGTGTACTACGTTTGTCGCGCGCGACAGTGTGTGGGCTGGCTCCGGACGGTGATGGGAAAAG
>CM053402.1:59382553-59409073 GCA_028644305.1 Xerus rutilus
TTTCTATTTGCCTCAACAAATGTTTTCAGTGAATAGTGTGTACAGCTTCTGATAATTTGTTTTTTTCTGTTATGTTTGCCAACATATATTAAAATGCAACTTTTGGGAAAAAAATAAAATAATAAAAATAAAAAATAAAAAAAATAAAACCTTAAAATTCTGAAAAAAAAATAAAAATTAAAGTTTCTGATTGAACCTGTAAAAAAAAAAAATAAAAAAAAAATAAAAAAAGACATTGAAGACGATCTTAGAAAATAGAAAGATCTCCATGTTCTTGGATAGGAAGAATTAGTATTATCGAAATGGCCATGCTACTAAGAGTACTATACAGATTTAATGGAATTCCCATCAAAATTTCAATGATGTTCTACATATAAACAGAAATAGCTGTCATGAAATTTACTTGGAAAAATAAGAGACCCAGAATAGCCAAAACATTTCTTAGCAAGAAAAATGAAGCAGGAGGCACCACAATATCAGGCCTTAAATTATACTACAGAGATGTAGCAACAAAAAAACAACAACATGGTATTGGCACCAAAATAGGCAAGAATACCAATGGAATAGAACAGAAGACACAGAGACAAACCTACATAAATAAACTTATACTAGACAAAGTCGCCATAAATGTACATTGGAGAAAAGATAGCCTCTCAACAAATGGTGCTGGGAAAACTGGAAATCCTATGTACAGAATGAAATTTAATCCCTGGCTCTCACCCTGCAGAAAACTCAACTCAAAGTGAATCAACTCAACCTAGGAATTAGACTAGATACCCTATACCTACTAGAAGAAAATATAGGCCCAACACTTCAACATATTGGCTCAGGGACTGACTTTCATAACAAGACTCCTAAAGCACAAGAAAGAAAATCAACAATCAATAAAGGAGATAGAAGCAAACTTAAACAATCAAGAGCACTAAAAGAGAGCTTAGAGAATGGGAGAAAATCTTTGCCATCTGCACCTCAGATAGGGTACTAATTTCCAGAATATCTAAAGAACTCAAAAACTTAACACACACACACAAAAGAAAACAACAAGAAAAGCAAAAACAAATAGCCCAAATAACAAATGGGCAAAGAAACTAAACACTTTTAAAAAGAAGAAATACGAATGGTCAACAAATATATGAATAAAAGTTCAATACCTCTAGCAATTACAGAAATGATAATTAAAAGTACACTAACATTTCATTTCATTCACAAGTCAGAATGGCAATTATCAAGAATATAAGAAACAATGGAGTTGTGGTTGTAGCACAGTGGTAGAACACTTGCCTAGCATCTGTGAGGCACTGGGTTTGAGCCTCAGCAGCACACAAAAATAAATAAAATAAATGTCCATTGATAACTAAAAAAAATTAAGAAAAAAACAATAAATGTTGGCAAGGATGTGGGGGGAAAGTTCACTCATACATTGCTTGTAGGATTGCAAACTGGTGCAACCACTCTAGAAAGCAGTATGGAGATTCCTCAGAAAGCTTGATATGGAACCACCATTTGACCCAGTTATCTCATTCCTGGTATATATCCAAAGGACCTAAAACCAGCATACTATAATGAGTGGCCACATGAATGTTTATAGAAGCTCAATTCACAATAGCTATGCTATGGAACCAATCTGGGTGCCCTTCCACAGACAAATGGATAAAGAAAATGTGGCATATATACATATGTTCTCTCTGGCATGTGGACGCTAACACACAGTAAGGGTGGGGAGTGGGAAGAATAGAAATTCATTGCATTAGACAAGGGAAATGAAGAGAAGGGAGGGGAGATGGGAATAGGAAAGACAGTAGAATGAATTGGACATAACTTTCCTATGTTCATATATGTATATATAATCAGTGTAACTTCATATGTACACCCATGAGAATGGGAAGTTATACTCCATGTATGTACAATATGTCAGAATACACTCTACTGTCATGTACATCTAAAAAGAACAAATAAAAAATTTAAAAAAATACAGTAGCAAAAAATGTTGGTGAAGATGTGGGGAAAAAGGTACATTCATACATTGCTGGTGGGAATTATTATTTTTATTAGTTCTTTTTAATTATACATGACAGTAAAATCCATTTTGATTGATGATGTGTTTTAATTTTTTTTTGCTAAATTTCTTATTGTTTAATTTTTTGAATATATTAACCACAACTATTTTAATATCCATTTCTGATAACTCTAATATTTAGATTTCTACTGACCTGTCATGTATATTTTTCCTTTTTGTTTCAGTGAATTCGCATTTTTTTATTTGTTCAAATTAGTTATACATAACACTAGAATGCATTTTGATACATCATACATAAATGCAGTGTAACTTCTTTTGCTCAGATTTTTTTTTTGTATTGGAGTCCAGCATGGGATATAATTTGAAATTCTGGAAGCTCCTCTCCTCCAGAGAAGATTTATGTTTGTCTCTGGCCAGCTTTCAGAATTGAGGAAGATCACTCCTTCTGAGCAGACTTGAAGCTGGGTGCCAGTATTTGGGAGGTGAGCTTTTTCTCCACCCTGTCCTGTTGAGGACATAACTAAAAGCCTGTTCACCAGGCCCTGAGCTCTGCTTTCTCCTCTTTAACTCTGAGACTTTGCCAAAGGCTTTGTTCAGTTCTCAGAATCTCAGCAGTGGCCTTCTGAAGGCTGTGTGACTTGGGAGTGTAAGGGTGCTTTTGTCATTGAAATCAGAGGGAGATGGAGAGCATGTCACAGTCTGCTGCTGGGATAAGCCCTGGCTGCAGACATCTCAGGCCCTGGACAATCTGGCTGCATTTCTGTCTCTGCCTTGCATCTTCTCTCGGGCTCTGCTTTCCAGGTTGGGAAAAGAATTAAAACCATAAGTCAAAGCTTCTCATTACTATATGGACCAGCTCCTGGAATGGGGATTAAGTCCATTAGCAGGATGCTGTGACAGTCAGAGGCAGAAGTGATGCCCAAGTATGGGAAGGGCCATAAACAGATGGGCAGCACAGAGGACTACTGTGGTCCCTGAAGTGTCCCCAGGGGATTTAGCTTTCGACCCAGAAAGCAAAAGGTTTGTTACACAATGCAACCCCCACCCTACTGGCTTCCCAATCAGGAGAGGAAAGACTTTTCCAGCAGTTCTTCTGGTGGTTATTATTTATTCTGTTTCCCCCCTGGGTTGAAACTAAGTTGAGATCTAAATCACTTTGGAAAGTCGAGCAGTGCTGTTGTTTTTTCTCTTCTAAAGAGCATAGATCATTCTTTTTTGAGAATGGAGTTTCATATTTTCCTCCAGAAGCTAATTTTGTAGCTTCAGAAAAGCAATTAATTTCAGGAACACAGGCTGCTTGGTCAGATCTGGTGTGTGCTGAGTTTGGACACTGCAGAGCAAGCAGAGGGGCCAAAGTTGAGTCTGAGCTCACCTACAGAGGCTGCAGATACCACAGTGCTGGTACTCCCTTCTCCCCAGCAGGCAGTGCTATCTAGGTCCGCTGCCGCTCACAGTATGGGCTTCTGATGGAGCAGGTCCTCAGGCATGGGCCACCTGCACACAAGTAAATAGATATAATAGAGGCCACACATCTAGAAAGCTTGCTGATAGTTCTTTGTAGTAGCATTGGATCTAAAAACAAATGTTTAGGGGCTTGTATTTGAGTACCATTTTTCCCTGGTATTTTGTTAAACTCTCAATCTGTAACCTATTGGAAATGAATAAAACTGCCTCTTACCCTCAGATAGTTTGGGAAGTGCTGATCTAGACTTTTGTGGGTGGCTCATCACTTTGTAGTTGAACACATAGTTATTGAACATCTGGCTGAGGTGTGCCAGGCTCCCTAGAGACCAGTGACATACTGGCCCTTCAACAAGGAGGGTCCTTTTTAGTCCTGAGAAAGAGATAGTTTGGGTGGTGTATGATATTGGGTGCCAGCAGGAGACTTGGGCCAGTGTTGGGAAGCAGAGGGGTAGGAGCCTCAGACAGACAAGATATGGGCATCATTATAGATCAGGGAGGGAGCTGAGACTCCTCCAGACATGTGAGGCCCAGAAAAATTGTGTGTGTGGGTTTCTTGTTAGCCAAACTTTGAAGGTATGAAGGAGTCTATTACATACCTTCCTTCCCTGCATCCCAACCTCTGAATCAGTTAAGGGAAAGGCAAGTGGTAAGATCAGGGACACCCAAATTTAGGATTTACTACTATTAGAAACAGTTTTATAACACTAGATCTCCACTTTAGATGGTGTTGTGGTTTGGATCTTTAATGTGCCCTGAAAAGCTCATGTGTTAGGTAATGCAGCAGTGTTCAGAGGCGAAAAGATGGGATTATGAGAGCTGTGATCTCATCCATAGATTAATGCATTTGATAGATTAATAATTTGAACAGACTACTGGGTAAACTATAGGTAAAGGAGGCATGGCTAGAGGAAATTGGTCACTGAGGATGTGGCCTTAGCCTTTATCTATCTCTTGCTTCTTCCTCTCTCTTTCTTTCTTTGCTTCCCAGCTGCCATGATGTGAGCAGCTTTCCCCCTCCATGCTCTTCTGCCATGATGTGAGCAGCTTTCCCCCTCCATGCTCTTCTGCCATGATGTTTTTCCTCACCTCAGACCCAGAGCAATGGAGTTGGCTGGCCATGGACTAAACCTCTGAAACCATGAGCCAAAAATCAACTTTTCTTCCTCTAAGTTGTTCTTGTCAGGTATTTTGATAACAGCCAATGAAAGCTGACTAACAGATAGAATCACTGGCCAGAGCTGGACATCCACTGACTTCCTCAGGGAGACCAAGCCTGGCCCCTTTGGGTGAGCACAGCAAGGCAACAGTGCCCAGGGAAGAACAAGGTGGGGGTGGCTAGCTGGGAACTGCATCCTTCTAACTGCTCAGGAGGATGAGCCCCTCTTCTCCTCTGGGGATAAATAACCAAATGATGAATGACCTGGTCAGGCATAGGGATATCAGCACGGCTGTGTCCTACCGACAGGCACCATGGGGTGGGAGTGGGGAGCAGGCCATCCCCTTAACAGACACATTGAGGTGTTTCAACTCAACAGCAACGACTCTTCCCTCAGTGTTTTCCCCTCATTCCATTTTGTGCACATTTCTATTGCCCTTTCAGCTGCTTCCTCTCGGAGACATTCGTTCACAGTGCAGGTGCTCCAATGTGTGTAGTTAATTAAATGAAAAACCCAACAGAAGCTTATGAAATAGTTAGGTCTCCTTTATTTCCCCCGGCAGAAAACAACCAAAGGGAATCAGCTGCGCAAAAATGATTGCAAAGCAAGGAATTCAAGAGCTTAAGATTTCACAGCATTGTGAAATTACCAGTTATATCCTCTGGTATCTTCTAGTTCCAGTGAGGCTGCTAACTGAATCTTTCCTACAGCACTGCATATTCAGTAAGGCAACCACGGCCACAGGATACCCATGGGATTGTCAGCATCAATGACTCAACCAACCTTGCATTCCCAGCTGGGAGAACAGAATCTGGCCCAGGACCGTGTTTGCACTGTGAAGTTAATAATAGATGAGTGAATGAATGGACCCTTTTCCTAAGGTTTGCCTGTGGCTTACTCCACTCTGTTCCTACAGGTCCTATTCCTGACCACAGCTGACTGAAACTTATTATGGTGGGTCTACCCAAACTAAACCAGTTTGCTAGTTTTCTTAGGATTCTAAGTGTGGATGTAGAGAGTGCATTAAGCCTCCTTGCAGATGGCATCATTAGGATGTAGAATTAGGAGGCACCCTGGACTCATCATAAGGAGAAAACAAGTGGCATTAAGTAGAGTCATGGAGCCCTGTCCTGCATCCTCTCTCTTGTCTCCTTCTGTAACTACTGTTGTTAGACCTTCCAGATGGATCCTTTGGTTTCTTTGTAATATCTCCTTACGTTTACCTCTACTTTTCTTAGAGATTTCCTTCACTTTATGTTTTAATTATGGGGTACTTTTAAACAAAATTTGGTCATATTCATAATCTCTAAGTGTTTTTATGTCCTCCTGACCCACCTATACCTTCCTTCCCCAAAGGTAACCATTATCTCAACCTCTGACACCATAGTTCTGCCTCTTTCTATAATTATTTAAATAAAACTATGCAGTGGGTAGTCTTTTGTGTCTGGTTTCTTTCATACAATGCTTTGTGGGGTTCCTTCATGTTGCTGTCCATAGTTATAGTTTCCTTGTCTTTGATCTTCATTGCTTTATCTTATTCCATGTCTGACATCATTTATTTGTCCATTCCACTATTGGTGAGCACTTGGGTTCTTAGTTCTTAAAGTGAGTATTTTTGTGAATGTCATTGAGGAAATCAGTTATACTGACTTCCATAGTGGGTGTGCTAATTTACAATCCCACCACGAGTGGGAAAGTATTCCTTTTTCTTCACATCATTTCTGACCTTTAGTATTATTTGTATTCTTAACAGCTTGCCATTCTAACTGGAGTTAGATAAGATCTCAGTGTAGTTTTGATTTGCATTTCCCTAATTGCTAATGACTGAATATTTTTCATATATTTATTGTCCATTTGTATTTCTTTTGAGAAATATCTGCTTAGCTCATTGGCCCATTTTTTGGATGGGTTACTTGTGGTCTTATTGTTGGTTTTTATAAGTCTTTACATATTCTGAATATTAATCCTCTGTTGGAAGAGTAGATAGCATAAATTTTTCTCCCAGTCTGTAGGTGCTTTCTTAATGCTCTGAATTGCTTTCTTTGCTGTGCAGAAGCTTTTTAAATTTGATGCCATTGTGTTTATTCATTCTTGGTATTATTTGCTGAACTTTAAGGAGTCCTATTGAGAAAGTCATTGCCCAGGCTGGTATGAAATGCATTTTTGACTTATGTTTTTAATTTATCAGGCATTTATTGGGACATAATCCCATTGTAAAATTGAGGAGCATTTCTATCCATCTGTCTGTTTATCTATCATCTATTTATTGTCATTTATCTATCAAGAAACAAAAGACCTCCTTGATAAGTTGAGAAAGAGTGGGGTGGGGATTTTAAAGAATTGACACATGCCATTATGGAGTTTGGCAGGTACAAAATTTTTCAAAGCAGGCCAACAGGCTGAAGACCCAAGAGATTGTCACAGCTCTACTTGGAAGACCAACTATTGGAAGAATCCCTTCCTTCTCAGGAAACCTCAATTTTTACTCTGAAAGCCTTCAACTTATTGGAAAGACCCACTCACATTATGGAGCATGATCTGCTTTATTCACAGTGCACCAATTTAAATGTTAATCTTATCTAAAAGATACCTTCACAGAAATGCCTGTATTGGTGTTTGACCAAACAACTGGCACAATGACCTGACCTTGTCCACACATAAAATTAACCATCACATTGGGCAATACTCATGGGTTCCAGGAATCAGGACATGGACATCTTTTGAGGGCCATTGCTCAACTATCTCCTAGCTCCTGAGCAGAGTGCCTCTGCCTGGATCTGGCACTTGGTTCACATGGCCAGGGCCCTGTCACCTAGAAGGCCAGTTCAAAAGGGTAGATGCAAATGAGGCTGCACACTATGATGCAGGAGCATGTATTCTAAGCCAGATGGCCTGTTTCAAATCCCAACTCAGCACCTACTAGTGTTGCGGTTTTGGGCAAGTCACCTGGTCTCTCTGAGCCTCAGTTTCTTCAGTTGGAAAACAGGGACAGCCATCATGGTAGTCTTTGAGAGGATTAAATAAAATAGGAGGGGCCCCTTTTCCTCCCTGTCTCCTCCCAGTACGTACAGCAAAGCATTCGGCAGGCCCTGACAATACTTGCTGATTGATTGTACCCACCTGTCTAGGCTGCCATTTCATTCTGGTGCGGTTGAGCTGACCTGCGGGTTTTTATTATTTCCATTTTACTTAGCCTGAGAAGCAGTAAATTTATTTTAAGGTAATGATCTTGCTCTTTTCCTCTTGTTCCCATAAATTATGACCCAACAGGTCGTGCACAAACAGTTTGGTTTGATATCTCCCATTAATCTTTGCTATATTTTGTAAGCGAACTTCAGTGCAGTGAACTGGGTTTTAATTAAATCTTGAAATTTCCAGTATTTCACAACTCAATCTCGCATTGGACTATAAAAGGAGGAGTCCATATAATTTCATGGGGAGCAATTCCCTTTACTACAAATATGCAAAGTAGCACTTGCTTCCTTCAGAATTCTTGTTCTAGACTGTTTTATTTTCCTTGTGGCACCTGCTGGAGCATCCCTCTGCTTTCTGAAATGAGCAGGACATTCAAGGTCTCCAGGAAGAGGGGACAGAAATGTTCAGGGAGAAGAAGACTGTTTTCTGTTCATGGACCTGATCAGGGCCCATGGGTTCTATGTGACACTATGTATTGGCCACTGGGTTCCTGTGGAAGCTCACATATTTGGGGAGGTCCAACCATGACCCCATCATCCTCCCACTCTGATGGTGCCCAGGGCCAATTGTGCAAGGCCTTGACATAGGCATTGGAGGTACTGATGTCAATCACAGAAGGTAATTTTTAGCACCCTAGGGGTGGATTGGGGAGTCATAGGGAGAAACACCTGAGTTCTTAAGGTCTCAGAATAACATTTGGCACCCAGAGAGAGGCACAACATCTGAATTGTTCATGTAAGCCAGGATTCTACTGTTCTGTAGCAGTGCAAATATCATAAACTGCTCATCTTAGGATGCTAGGATTTTTATGTTCCTTCCAAAACTCATGTTGAAATTCAATTAGTACTGTAACAGTGTTAAGAGGTGAGACCTTTAAGAGGTGACTAGCTCATGGGGACACCACTTTCATGGGTGAATTAAGGCTATAATTGTGGGAATGGGTTAGTTATCATAGGAATGGGTTCTTGTGTTCCTGAGTGTTCTTTTCAGCCTCATTTCTGCTCTCTGTCTTTTGTGTGCTGCCTTGCCCTTAGTCATGTTATAATTCAGCACAGAGGCCCTATCAGATGTTGGTGCCATATTGTTGGACTTCCCAGAGTCCAGGACTGTGAGCTAAATACATTTTTCTTTTGTTTATAATTTACCCAGTGTGTGGTATTCTGCTATAGCATAGAAAATAGACTTGAACCTATAGGAAGATAGATCCCTGCCACTGCCACGTGATTTGTGCAAACTTGTGGCCAGGGCTGTAGTGGACATAGTCCATTCAACCATGGTCCCAGTATGGCCCATCTGGCCTGGCTGCTCCTGCATTGGCTGTGCACTGCCCTTTGTGGACTCATGTGCTATGGGGGAGCTTGGTGGGTCTTCAGGAGGAGTCTCTTTGAATTTCTCTCTCAGTTTATTGGGACACTCTGCTGAGCCCACAAAAGCACACAATAGACTTCTGTGCCTCTCTCTCCTTTCCTGGATGTATTCTGTCTTGATCACCCACCAGCTGGCCACCTTAGCTCCCAAGCCTGGCCTGACTACACATCAGCTCCAGGCTCACTCTTGACCCAGTAAAATTTCCTTTCTCTTTTTCCTATCCCTCTGCTCTCTGTGGGATGGTCCTAGTGAGATGATCCTAGAAAATAGCAACTTGTGATAAAAAATTCACTCAAAGTCAGGAAAGTGAGAGGCAGCAAGGAGTATGAGGCCAGATAGGCTGGCTCTGACATTTGCTATGTGACCTTGGGCAAGGGTCTTGACGTCTCCAAGCCCCTTATTGTTCTAACCTGTTGTGGGTATTTCATTTGGGAGAGATAGGAATGTTCATTAAACATTTTGTCTGCTCTCACACTTCCCCTTGGGGTCAGCCTGCAACTGGTGAATCATCCTGGTCATGGGAACCAGTACAGTGTGTCACTTCTGAACAAAAGCATCAAGGCATCAGTGTGTAGCCTCCAATTGATATGTTGTCTCCCAAGGAACCAGATTTGCTATGGACAGTGCTCCCTCCTTCACTTAAGGTCCCTAAGAGAGTATATGGAGCAGAGTCCTCCACTGGAATTGGGAGTTAATTGTTACCTCAGTGGGACTTCACCTCTCCTGACTGTGCTGTCTTCACATTGAACATGAGGCACAGAACAATCAAAAGGCACACAATAAATGCTCTGTGTTCACTGAATGAATACATATGACTTTACCCTATTCAGTTATTAGCAGAGTCAGAGGATGTGCAATTAAATTTCTCAAGGTGACTCTCATTCTCTCTCTGACACATCCTAGAACATCCTACGTGTTAAAAGTCATAGAATCCATGTTAAAAGTCTGTGCCAGACTCTAGAACTGAAAGGCATATGGGTTTAGTCCTGCCCACTGTAAGTGTTCAGCCAGGAATTGTGAATGCATAACATTAAGCATTTCTGGTTGCTCACTAGGCAGCTTCAG
Source organism: Xerus rutilus (assembly GCA_028644305.1). Taxonomy (NCBI): domain Eukaryota; kingdom Metazoa; phylum Chordata; class Mammalia; order Rodentia; family Sciuridae; genus Xerus; species Xerus rutilus. The sequence continues at coordinate 59,392,820 of CM053402.1, forward strand.
CAGCCCCCCAGCCTCTCCCCATCTCCAGCAGTCAGGGCCTTATCCTGCTTTCAAACTTCTGAGTCTGACTCCTCAAGTGCCCAGAAATGGATGCAGAGCCCTCATGACATGGCCCTTTTCTCAAATCTGCCAGTGACATGGAGATGACCTCCCAGACCCCCTCTAGAAAGGAATGTGGGCAGCATCCCACTATCAGTCCCTCTGGGTTCTCATCTGGGGCCAGGAGGGGGCTGCCAAGTCCAGCCATCTTAGCATGATGGGAGATGATTCTGATAGGTGATGTGCTTCAAAGAAGCTGCTGCTTGGCTGAGGCTCAGCACCCTGTCTAGTCCTGCTTTTTCCCCATCCATGAGTTCCTGATGGCTAATAAATGTCTTATACCCAGACTTCATAGCATCTGCTTCCATTTTATACATGCTGTGGCTTATCAAGCCCCTCATCTAGATCTCCCAGATATTTCCAAACACAACCCTCTTTCCCCTTGCCATGTCTTGCATTCAACCACTGTCTTCTTAGACTTGGGCTTTTGCTACAGCCTCTCCATAAAGGGGTCCCTGCCTGCTTGGTCTCCTGAAGCCCAACATCTACACTGGAGAGAATCTATTCTTTTAAGAATTCAAGCCGCCCAATTACTCCTCTATATTAAAACTGCCCTGAAAAAACCTAAGCCTCTCATCTTACAGGGCTCTGAGTTTTTGTTTTTATTCTCTTCAGCCCCACCTTCTCTAAGCCATAGAAGCACCAAGTCTGGTCTTGGGGGATATAGGGTCTTGTGTGGTCCCTGGGTCCTGCTGAGGCTGGAAAGTTCTCATGAGGGTTGAACACCCTGCTCCTACCTTGACCATGAGGTCTGGAAATCAAGACATGGTCTCATTTATCTTGTCTCCTAGTGGATCTCCAGAATTTTTTTTATCATAGAAAGGCTTAGTAAGAACTATTAGCCAATTGGGTTCATCAACCAATAAGTATGTTGTGTTTGTGCACGCATACATATATGTGTGTGGTCTGGTATGGTGTGTGTGTATATACCCACTCATATGTGTGTGTATATATGATAAGGTGTATGTATGCGTACATGTATCTGTGTATGAATGCATGCCTGAGGTGCAGGGCTCACAGGCATGCAGTTGGGTCTGTCCTAGGTCCTGGGTATGTTGCCCACTCCCTGGAGCCTTACCAGTGGGCATCTGGCCTTGTTTCCTCAGCTCACAAATGTATGCAGGGACACATGCTCTGAGTAGACAGTGATGCCTAAGAATATGGAAATTCATATTCAATTGCTTCTCACTTCCTGCAGTGTGGCCCCAAGCACTGGATATCCTTCTGGGAGCAAGGTAGTCATGAGGGAGGGGAAAGAATCAGCACTTCTTACATCTATATGTCCCACATAGCTCTTTGGGAAGGTGGGCCTCTCCTGTCTTACAGAGGAGGACCTAAGGTCAAAGTAATTATGCAGTGTCCTCAGGTCACATGACCACTAAGAAGAGGGAGAGTGTACCCCCACTCCTGCACTCTGCTGTGCCTTGGGGTGGGAGCCGGCATTTCTGTGCATCACACTGAACCTTCACAGCATCTGGCTGGGAGAGGTCCTCACTCAGCAGATGAGCAAACTGAGGCTCAGATATGTCTCACAGAAGCTGGGTGTGGTGGCGCACGCCTATAATCCCTGCACTTTGGGAGGCTAAGATAGGAAAATTGCAAGTTCAAAGCCAGCCTCAGCAAAGGCGAGGCGCTAAGCAACTCCGTGAGACCCTGTCTCTACATAAAACACAAAATAGGGCTGGGGATGTGGCTCAGTGGCCGAGTGCCCCTGAGTTCAATCCCTAGTACCAAAAAAAAAAAAAAAGAAAAGAAAAAGATATGTCTCACAGAGTGTTACTCAGTAAATGGAGGACAAGGCAACTGGAACCTAGGATGTCTTCTCCAAAGCCCTCCTTCCTCCCCAGAGACAGAAACCACATTGCTGTTAGAGCTTTGGAACAGCCACACTTGTGCCAGGACTGTCTTAGCAGAACTTAATAGGTAGGAAATAGGGCTGTTAAGTATTGTGTGCTTTATTGCTAGCGTGATTTATTAGGCTGAGCAGGTTTTTCTTTTCATTTTTAGCCAGAATTACATGTTTTCATTTCTGAATTACCTTCAGCTTCTCCAGGACCTCTGTCAATTAACAGTGCTTGGAGCTACACTTTTAACAAAATTACACTTAATCATACTATCTGTGGCCACAAGGGAGAATCTGAAAGGCATGAATGCTGTCTCTGAGATTCAGGTAATTAAAAATCCAATATTCTCCACTAAAGAACAACAACAACAAAAAGACCCAAAACCATGATGGTCTGAAAGTAAACATGATTAAAAAGTCTTCCTTCATAAAGAATTAATATTTAATCCTCATTCTCCTTCCCAGTGCTGAGATATAGAAACTATTTCTTTTCTAGTCTTGGGCTGAATGTCAAAATTTACATTTAAATAGGTCTGTTTTGTACCAAACCTGCAGCTACTGGGCTCTAATGAGAGTGTTAATTTATATAGTCTTAGATGTGCAGGCTTGATTAGAGATCAGCTTTGAAATAAGGTGTTGAAGATAGTTTTCAAAGTGCCTTAATAGGGCTACTGTGAAATGGGTGCCACGCTTCCTAAGAGATCAGCCTCAGGTTTTGAAGGCCACTTCCTGTGGAACCTCGTAATTTACTGATTTCTTTCTCCTGCGGCTCTCTGAGTGCTGGATAATGTTCCTTTTTTTTCTGCTTTGCAAACCCAGGGACAATAAGAACTAATGGTGAACAAAAGCCTAAGCTTGCAGCACCAGGGTGGGGCACTTTCTTGGCTGAGCTCCAGAGCAGGGACTGAATGGCCACACCTGCCATCATCAGACTCTCAGTCCCTGGGGACCTGGGTCAGCCAGGTGCATTTGAGCATCTTTAAAGAAGACTAGCTTTGCTGACTCTAGAGGATTAGAAAATCCAGACATGTCTTTTTAAAGTGAACGGCCATTTAAATCCAGAGTGTTAAGCACTGTTGTGGTTCAGTGCTTCAGGTGTTTGGATTAGGGCAAGAGGAAGGTTATTAAAATGGGATTCTCTCCCAGCCTGTGGTTCATTCAACACATTTGTGATAATCTGACACAGAGGTCCACAAGATGACCTCATCAGCAACCACTGTCAACTGCATACTTATGATTGCCAGCTAGTGTGGTGCTAGCACCAGGGATGGTTCCAATGGCATCAATGTAAGTTGAACAGTCACCCCATTTCTATAGACAGAGAACGTGGGGCTCTGGAGGTGCCTGAGCTGTCCTGGAGACACCATTCAAATCCTGGTTGGAGTCCAGATTTACTAAGACTGATACCTGGAGCAACATAGCTGTAGCCGTTTTTGTGAAATCTCTCTTCCTTCCAGCCTTTCCCCACAGCATGGAGGCAGACGTCAGGGATATTTGCTCTGGTATGTCCAGGCAGAGGCACAGATTGTAACTCACCAGCCTGCCCTGGAGTCTAGTGCTCTGGTTTGATCTGTCAGGATGGCTTCCTCTTCCACTCTCTGTGACAATTCAAGATGACTATATTGTCTACCCACTTTCAGCTCTTCCCTCACCTTTGACAGTGATGTCCACTTACCTCTCAGGGAAGATGGAAGGTCACCAAATTTCCTCAGCTTGCCATCTATTAACCAGTGCCAGCCAGCTTATATCTGGGCCATTCTTTCTTTGCTTCTGGTTTCAGAGCAGGGCTGTGTTTGTTCTCAGTCTGAAGCCAACAGTCTCTAGAGCTCTGGATTCTTCCCCTTCTTTCTTCTCCTGGACCTCACTCAAACTGTGAACCCCTACTCCCGCTTCACCAACCTCACCCTTCCTATTCTATGTCTCTCCTAGCCTACACAAAACTGACCAACCAAACCAGGAGCTGAATTTCTGAAGTTCACTCCTCTTCCTGTGTCCATCAGGTGGGTGGTCTGCATTATCTCCCTCTGGTCTGTCAGCTCCAGAGATACATTTAGGACTTCCTAAGGGCACCTGAAATCAGCGTGCCTGAGACCAAGTGGAGAGTTGAACATGCTGTTTCATTTTGACACACGAAGCCTGCTTCCCTTATCTCTTCCTTCCTTTGTCCACCAGTGGTCACATAGGTCTCACACCCACAGCTGACCCTGTGACTGTGTGTGATTCTTTGGAGGCCTGGTTCCCTCCTCAGCCACAGTCTCCATGAGGCTGGACCTGTGGTACCCTAGAGCATTTGCCTAGCTGTTCCAAGAGAAGAGAGTGTATTTGCTGAATATACCTGGGGGTTTTAATTTTCTCCCTCTTCTTGATTTCCCTGTCCTCTTCTTGCTTATTTTTCTCCTTCTTTTATTTTCTGCATTCTGTCATCAGACTGTGAACAAATCATGTGCGCTGGTTTCAACTTAACCTTTTACAATGGGGTTACAGTCTGTCCAAACTTCTTCCTGGTAGCCTCTTCAGTGTGCATCAGAATCACCTGGAAGGCTCATAAAATACAAATTGGTAGGCTCCCCTCCCACAGGTTTCAGATTCATTAGATCTGGGCTGAGTCCTGAGAATTTGTATTTCTAAACAGGTTCTCCAGGTGATGCAGCTGGTCCTGGAACACACTTTGAGAACCACTGTTTTAAAGAGATTAAAGACTAGAAGGAGAAATTTCTTTTGCCTTAGAGCAAAACTGTAAGTTTGCACTTAATGGTTTTGCCTCTCTCCACCTGGAAGCTTCTAAGGAGTTTTAGGTATGGAGCATCTACCTTCCGCAATGATGGGCCTAGAATAAGATATTTGTCAGCCTAACAGGCAAAGTGAGAAGGTGCTGGGACAAATCATCAAATGATCAATTTACAATTGCTTTGGAGAGTAGAAGCTACTCTGTAGCAATCAATATGCCAATGCAGACAATGAATCCTGGGAGAATGATTAACTTTCCTCCTCAGATCAGGACTAGCTTCCTTCAAGGAGGAAGGCAGCACCATGCTTCAGGGACCTAACGCCCTTGGCTCACATGCTGTGTGTACATTTTGAGTCCTTATCATATGCCAGGCACTGGGCTAACTACTGGGGATCAAAGATGATAGAGCACGGTCCTGCCCTAGGGCACTGGGGGAGAGAATAGAAAGCACAGTCCATGCAGTGGGTACCAGGAGGATCACCATTTTTTATGGAGTGTCTACCTGGTGCTAGGTACTTACTTTCAGTCATTATGTCACCTGCAAAGGTGATGTTCTTATTCTTATTTTGCTGGTAAGGAACTGAATCCCACCTCTTATGAGGTGCTCATTAGGGGTCACATTTCTGGTCAACACAGGGGATAAAAGAATGAGGTATACAGGGAACTTATGGTGTAAAGACAACAATCTCTAAAATGAGAATCAATTGCTCCACTTAAATTCACCTGGACTGGACAGGTCAGCCTCTGAATCCCACCTCCCTCCTCCAACCTGGTGTGAATTTGAAACACTGGATAAAGGGAGAATAGTTCAGTTAAACATTCAGGGCTCAAAGTTGGCAAGGAGAATGGTAATAAGTATGGAGCAGATGCCCGGGTGTAACATTTGGGAGATGGTTATCACTCAAAGTTGCCTGATTAATTTACTCACCTGTGAAGAGAAGCGTACAGCTGCCATCTAAATTGAAATGTCCAACTGGGATATTGGCAGAAACAACTGCAGCCAATCCATTTTCTTGTGAGGAAATTAGCAGGGTTCCCCTTAGACACAACGAATATAGCAGTTAATACAATCCTGTGCAGTGGAATGGAGCATCATTTTGGAAGGGACAATAGCAACCTCAAATACAGACAGCACTTACTACAATGGTGCTGTCCTAAATCTCTACATATGTGAGCTCAATCATCTTTACAACAACCCCGTGAAAGCTAGAAAATATTATTATTCCCATTTTACAGGTAAGGAAACTGAGGCAAAGGAATGTTAAAGAACTTCTTCATGGTCACACAGCTGTCATATGCCTGAAGCCTTAGAAAACTTGCTGAATGCTTGGGGAATGGCATTTTGGGTAGTGGTTTTCCAAATGTGGTTCCAGCACCAGCAGCAGCATCATAGCCAATGGGTGTCCTGGCCCTCTGTATCTTACCAACTCTGTAGTTTACTGTGTTAAACTAAACTATGGGAACTAAACCATGAGAACCTCTGGCTCAGAGTGTGCAGGGGCAGTAAGAAGGCAAAGAGGAGAGGGGCTTTGTCATCTTCAGCACACGCTGCCTGGAGAGTAACTCATGCTTAGTTTGGAAACTGATCTTACTATAGGGCAGTGGGAAGAGCTATTCCCATAGTGGGCTCACATCATGAGGGTCCAGCTGATAAATCTTCTTCAGAAGAGGGGAAATTGTCCTGTCCCCTCAAGGTCTAGCCTCAGGATGGATGTAGGTTGAGAGAGATGGGAAAAAGGGTGAGAAAGGGGAGGAAGGTGTGCAGAAAAACAGCACTCTCTGTTGGCACAGTACTCAGAGGCCCTCTTCTCAAATTACTGTGCCTCCACTCTGTCCCTCTTACCTTTTGCTGCTCTTTTGAGCCCTCTGAAGGACTCTTTTGCCACCACATCCTACAAATCCCAGTCGTGTTTCTTGGCTGGAAACATGGCCTGGTTTTCTCTGGCCTTCCAGCTTGCCTTCGGCAGTGGGTGGAATCTCACTATTATGTATAATTATGATACACCATGAAAAATTTAAAATGTTAAATAAAAAAGGATAAAAATTAATCATTTAGAATCGAGCAGTTTTATGGCATTTAGTACTTTCACAATGTTGTGCAACCACCACATTTGTGTAGTTTCAAAACATTTCCACAGTTCCAAAATAAAACCTTACACTCATCATTTCTCCTGTCCTCTAGCCTCTGGAAACCACCAGTCTGCATTCCGTCTTTATGGATTTATTCATTCTTTATCTTTCAGAGAAATGGCATTTTTAAAATCTAGCTCTTTTTCTTTAGTTTGTTTTCGAGGTTCATTCTCACAGCATGTATCAGGGCTTCATGCCCTTTTAAGGCTGCAAAATATTCCATTGTATGTACATATGACAATTTATCCATTGGTGGACAGTTGAGGTATTTCCACCTTTTGGCTGTCATGAATAATGCTACTGTGGACACAGGCACATATGTACTTGCTTAAGTACCTGTTTTTATGTTTTGGGGTATATCCTTAGGAAGGATAGATATAGTGTTCTTTGCTATAGCCTGAATATTTATGTTTTCCCCAAATCCAAATATTGAAATCATAGCCCAAAGGTGATGTATTAGGATAGTCATTTGATCGTGAAGGTGGAGCACTCGTAAGTGGGATTAGTGGAATTATAAAAGAGGCTTGAATGAAAAACACTTAACACCTTCTTCCACGTGAAGACAAAGCAAGAAGTCTCCATCTATGAGCCAGAGTGTGGGCTCTCTCCAGATTCAGGATCTGCTAACTTCTTGATCTTGGACTTCCCAACTTCCAAACTGTCATTTATAAGCCACCTGGTTTAAGGTAATTTGTAATAGCAGCCCAAACAGAGAGAGGCATGCTCAGAATTCAGATTTGGGAAGATCATCTGAGCTGGTGGCATCCACTGGGAGAGATGGGAGACAGTATGTGCAGAGGAGGTAGTGCTGGTGAGGCATGGAGAAAAGAGTTTTGGAGCTAGAAATAGGGTCCAGGGGCTGGCAAAGCTGAGGGAATCACTGGGCTAAGGTCACACAAACCTTGTGAATTGGAAGAAGAAGGAGTTTGAATTGCATCTTGGTGGCTACTGAGAGGCACAGGAAGATTGAAGCTGTGATGTAGTCAAGCTGCCCTTTAAGCTGCATGGTGGGGAATGAATTGAAGAGTCCCACCCTGAGGTGGTGAGGTTGGATGGTAACCCAGCCTGCCCAGAAAGATGGTGACCATCCTTAACACACATATAAGATGGATTGCCAGTGGTATGACACACACCTGAAATCCTAGTGACTTGGGAGAATGAGGCAGGAGGATAGCAAGTTTGAGGTCAGCCTCAGCAACTTAGCCAGAACCTGATGCAAAATAAAAATTCAAAAAAAAGGGCTAGGGATCTTGCTTAGTGGTAGAGTACCTCCAAGTTCAATTCCTAGTACCAATAAATAAATAAGTCAATAAATAAATAAAAGTAAAAATAAATAAAAAGAAACAAAAAAACTAAACAAACTCCAAAAACTTATCTATGTGTTTCCCTCTGTAAAGATGTCTCCAGGAAAAAAAAATCCTTTTCCACTCATTTCTTTGAAGGAATGCTGCATTATCTATGTGCTGAAGACTGCTACCCCAGTCTGCTGTGATAATTAGCTCCTTTTATATCATTAGCTGATACTCTTTGGGTGTCTAAGTTTTTTTATTAACAAAAGATGTTGTATCTATATTTCACAAGGCCCATAATTGCACATGCTTCATGCCTGTCTCTAATCCCTTTAAAATGTACCAGGCAGTAGACAGTGTATTATCTGCAGAAGACATATTGATACTTTCCTAAATTAACATTTTGCATTTCTTCAGCAGATTTGAGTCATGAAAAATATCCCAATAGATTCTTATTGTTCTGTTAATTAAAGTGTTTCTCTCTTGAATGTAGAAATCAATGGTTAGCAGACCTGTGAATAATATTTGGACATAATGGAGACTGAGGGAGAAGGTGTTGAGAAAGTTCTATGGGAGAATTTGGTCACAGCAATCTTGGGGTAAGAAGTGGGGAGCAGGTCCCTGCTGGTCTCATGGTTGTCTGTCAAATGGAGTGGTTGCGTCTTAACAACATTATCAGAATTGGCACATTTTCCAGTGAATCTTTGCAGTTCAGTTGCTCATAGGATGAATTATACACAGTGAATAGGCTGACTGACCTACCTGACGCAACTAGATTGAATCACATTTTTCTTTATATTAAAGTCAATTTTTCTTTTGCAGGGGTGGAGGTGGACTCTTAAGTCATTTTTTTAAACAATCAATTTCATTGACCAATATCTGCTAATTATGTTCAGTAGTTAATGGTTCCTTTCTTTTATCAGGTGGGTTCATTGTTTCTGTGGTCTAATTTGAGCCTTATAACACTTATATAAACTTTGAAAGACAGGAGGAGTTAGAGCTACCACTTGATAGATGGGGAAACTGAGGCACAAGGGATTTTTCCTTCAAGTTCATGCAGATAGTGAGCCATATTCCTTAGTCTGACACTTATTTCATGGTATCACCTCTCAGGGATAAATGTACTTCAGGCATGAAGATGAGTGACTTGTTTAATAAAAATACTACCCATATTTGCAACTCTGCAAGACTGTTCACAGGACTAGGGCTTGCTTTTTAGAAGAAAACAGTATGATCTAAGGTTTGTATTTATCACTATTATAGTTTGGATATGATTTGTGTGTGTCCCCAAGGGTTTGTTTGCTGGAAGCTTGGTTCTCAGTATGGTAGTCATGAGGTGGTGGGACCTTTAACAGGTGGTACATAGTGGGAGACAGTTGGGTCACATGGGCACCATCTTTGAAAGGTATTAATGTAGGCCTTATGGAACTGGATTAGTTCTCCAAAGAAGGGAGATGTTATAAAAAGAGCAAGCCTAGTGAATGACTCTCTGGCCTCTTGTTTCTTGTCTTGCTGTGTGATCTTTCCTTCTCACATTCAGCAGGTTTCTACTTCTCTACCATATTGTGATATAGCCAGGAAGCCCTTGCCAGGACCCTAGTGCCGTGCTCTTGAATCTCCAGAACTATGAGCCAATTAGATCTCTTTACTTTATATATTACCTAGCTTCAAGTATTTTGTTATAGCAATACAATATGGACTAAGACAATCCCTCAGAATTAGACTTTGTCTCTGATGTGGAGTAATAATCACAGACAAGTTCTCAGTGAAAACAGTGGAAATAACTCCCACCCCAGGTATAGTCCTCTCTCAGGAGTTCTTGGCTCACCTGTCCCTTTGTTATTAATATGTTGATACACAGCTGCATCATTCTTGATGTGTTCTGAAGGCATTTCTCCTAAATGTCCACAGAGATAGAAATAGTACAGCTCCTCATTCACAGATGAACACTGGAGTCACACCAATTATCTTTGACTCACTGGGGTTACAAGTGTGCACAGAGATGCTGCCATAATCTATTCTGTTTCTTTTAGTTCTGTACATGGTATCTACAGGTAAGATTTATGCTCATCTTTACTCATCTAGCCAGAACTCTGAAATAAGTCTAATGAGGGAGAGCTTGGAGAAAGTTAGTGCCTGAGCATGTGCTTAGCCAGAACTGGAGGCTGGATTAGCCAATTTCTAGAGATAGGGACAACTCACCTAGGAGCATCCCTTGATATGCAGATTCTCTCCCTGCAGCACCTTTCCCTATCCTAATGATCCCAGGGCCATGTGCCTTATGCCAGAGTCCTCTGAAATTGTTCACACAAGCCAGTCCTAGGCTTGCTTACTCTCTTTTGTTTTTATCATGGAAACCACATTAAAAGTTCTTGTCCACATTTTCTCCTTACTCCTTCTGCCTCCTGACTGACCACAGTATGTGCTTCCTCATGTGGTCCCATGTGTGTACTATACCTCCCCTTGGGAACTATAAAAAATTATCTTTTCAATGGCCATGACCTCCTGGTCTGTTGGTCTTACATACCTCAAAATCTTCTATTAATATACTCTATTTTAAGTAGAGCCAGATTTCATCCTGTTACCAACTGCTCCTGGCCCAAGGTGTGCAACATTTCCCTGCCCAGCTCTGATATGTCTGTCTTTAGGCCTTGAAGTCCAGCTGACTCCATCTGGACCATGACCTCGTGTTGCTGTGACTAAAATATTTGACAAGAACAACTTAGAGCTACTATGCCAAAATGCATTCTACTGTCATGTATAAAAAGAAGAATAATAAACAAAGAAAAACATAGAGGAGGAGAAGCTTATTTTTGGCTCCCAGTTTCAGGTTCAGTCCATGGTTGACCAACTTCATTGCTCTGGGCCTGAGTGAGGCAGAACATTAGTGTGGAAGGGCATGGCAGAGGAAAGCTGCTCAGCTCATGGCAGCCAGGAATCAGAGAGAGAGGAAGGGACCAGGGACAGATAAAGTCTAGGCCTTGCCCCTTTGCAACCACACCCACCTGCCTACAGTTGCCACCCAGTAGTTCATTCAAATTATTAATCCATCAAATGGATTACTCCATGGATGAGGTTACAGCTCTCAGTCCAATATTTTCACTTCTGAACATTTCTGCACTGTCCAATATATGAGTTTTCCAGGAGACATTAAAGATCCAAACCATAACAACCACTGATCTTTCTTTGTCACCTAACTGCATCTATCTGGCTCATCTCCTGGACGATGGCAGTAGTCTCTTCACTGGTTATTTCATGTACAGAATCCCAAGTGCTATTTCTGAAATATAAAGGAAACCCTGCCAAAAACCTCGTGGAGGCTTCTTATAACACCTAGGCAAGAGCATAGCTGCTCACTGAGAGCTCAGGGTCCTGTCTATACTCTGGCCTCATGCTCATTTACTAACCTTCTTGTTCTCTCAGATGTGCCAAATTCAGTCCTGAGCTGCCTCAGGGCCTCTGTATCTGCCATTTCTGCCCCATGTCATGGCTTTTCCTCCCATTTGCATGTGACTGCTTTTCTCCTTACTCAGGTTTCATCTCAAAGATCACTTTTTCAGCAAGGCTATCCTTGACCACCTCCCTGTGATATACTTGTTGCTTCTTCTCCATGTCTAAAATTATCCGCTTTATCTACTTAAGTATTTATTGGCTGTCTTTGCCAGGCAGATTGTAAATTCTTTGAGGATAGTCATTCTGCCTTATTCAGTGTTTTCAGTGCCCAGCACAAGACTTGATACTAATAAATAAATAAATTAACTTGCCTGCTAAATTGTGGGGTGCTCTAGAATGGAAAAATATGGCCTATAGTATTTCCATTTATTGTTTTTTTAAAAATAAAATTCCATGCATAATGGTTTTCATAAATGTTGCTTTGCTTTTCAATGTAAGTTTCTATTTCCCAACTTGGGGAAAGATTTAGCATACTTTTGTTCTCCCTTCTTTGATGTGATATTCCTGATATAGCTAGTGTGAATGTTGGGGTAAGAGTGGGCTACCCAGGTGCTTCCCAGCACCACAGAAGCAATAGTAAATTGCCCTCTCTGGAAGGCTCCATCCATCCCATACATGCCAATTAAGGTGGAGAGGTTCTTGCCCTGAGAAAAAATAATTAAAGACCATGTCTTGGAAACAAATCGACACCTGGTTGTAGGATCTATAAAACAAAGCAAGGTCTTAATAAAGGAGAAAGGAAATAAATCAAATTCTAAGATAAATGGAGTGTTCTTTGCAGCAAACTAATTCTTTTTCTTTTATACTCCCTCAGTTCTGGAAAGCTCTGTAATTAAAAAAAGTCAATATATGTGGAACTTTAAATAATTGATTGATATTTAAAGCCCTGTCAGAAAGCTCTGTGGTAAGGTGTCAAGTAATATTTAGTTTCTCCATCTGAAGTATCACACAAATAGCTCTGCCAACGATTAATATATACTCAATCCCTTGATGAACAGTTGTGGTTCTTTTTAATTAGTAAATAATTACAGGGACTATAAATAGTGAACTATTACCTACTTTCACAGTTCAGTTAGCCTTCTCCATACCATGGGGCTGGGATAGCCTAGGCCTGTGTAGGGATGGGGTTGCTGTGTCTTGGGAAGGGCTGGGTTCTGAGGATGGCAGAATGCTTTCCCAATACAGGGAGCACATTTGGCAAGGGATAACTTGTCTCAGTTTTCTAAGAGAAATTCCAGAGGCACCTCTCTTCTATCCATGCAGAGGAGCTTTGCAATTTGGGGAAAACTGAATTTGAAGTAGTGGTAGAAACATGTGGGAGGCAAAGCCCAGCCAGAGCTGGGATGAAGGACAAGATGGGGAGGAGGTGAGGGCACCCACCCTGCTTCTGCAGACCACAGTGGACATATGGTTAGAGGAAAGGGCCAATCAAGGACCACATTTTAATATAATTGTTCACTTGAGTTTTTTCAAAATGGTAAAATTTTTTTCAACAGAGTATACTTTTTCAAGAGGGTAATATTGTCTCCACAGGAGTGAAAATTGGTTCTTTTTAAAAAATTTATTTATTTTACTTAGGAATACATGATAGCAGAATACATTTTGATTCATTTTACACAGATGGAGCACAACTTTCCATTTCTTTAGTTGTACGTGATGTAGAATCACATCATATATGCAGTTACACATAAAGCTAGGGCTATGATGTCTATCTCTTTCCACCATCTTTCCTGCCCCCAGGTCCCCTCCCCCTCCCTCCTCTTTGACCAAAATTTCTCCATTCTTCCCATGTCCTCTCCTCCATTATGGATCAGCATCCACTTATCAGAGAGAACATTTGGCATTTGTTTTTTTGAGATTGGCTTACTTCACTTAACATGATGTTTTTAACTCCATCCACTTACCGGCAAATGCCATAATTTTGTTTGCTTTTATTGCTGAGTAATATTCCATTGTATGTATATACCATAGTTTCTTTATGCTTTCATCTATTGAAGGGCATCTAGGTTGGTTCCACAGTTTAGCAATTGTGAATTGAACTGCTATAAACATTGAAGTGGCTGTATCACTATAGTATGCTGTTTTTAAGTCCTTTGTGTATGGACTAAGGAGTGGGATAGCAGGGTCAAATGGTGGTTTCATTCCAAGTTTTCTAAGGAATCTCCATACTCCTTTCCAGATTAGTTGTACCAATTTGGAGTCTCATCAACAATTTATGAGTGTGCCTTTTCCCGCAAATCCTTGCCAACACTTATTGTTGTTTGTATTTTTGATAATTGCCATTCTAAGTGGGGTGAGATGAACTCTTAGAGTAGTTTTGATTTGCACTTCTCTAATTGCTAGAGATGTTGAACATTTTTTCATGTCTGTTGATCAATTGTATATCTTCTGAGAATTGTCTGTTCAGCTCCTTAGCCCATTTATTGATTGTTTTTTTTTTTAAATATTTTTTTAGTTGTAGATGGACACAATATCTTTATTTTATATATTTTTTATGTGGTGCGGAGGATTGAACCCAGTGCCTCACGCATGCAAGGCAAGCTCTCTACAACTGAGCCACAATCCCAGCCCTGTTTTTTTTTTTTTATGTTAAGTTTTTTGAGTTCTTTTTATATCCTGGAGATTAGTACTCTATCTGATGTGTGTGTGGCAAGAATTTGTTCCCAGGATGTAGGCTTTCTGTTCACTTCATTGATTGTTTCTTTTGCTGAGGACAAGCTTTTTAGTTTGAATCCATCCCATTTATTGATTCTTGCTTTTATTTCTTGCACTTTAGGAGTCTTGTTAAGGAAGTCGGGGCCTAATATGATGTAATGAAGTGTTGGGCCTACTTTTTCTCCTATTAGGTGTAGGGTCTCTGGTCTAATTCCTAGGTCTTTGATCCACTTTGAGTTGAGTATTGTGCATGGGGGGAGATAGGGATTCAGTTTCATTTTGCTGCATATGGATTTTCAGTTTTCCCAGCACCATTTGTTGAAGAGGCTATCTTTTCTCCAATGTATGTTTTCGGCACTTTTGTTTAGTATGAGATAACTGTAATTATGTGGGTTTGTCTCTGTGTCTTCTATTCTGTACCACTTGTCTACATGTCAATTTTGGTCAAATACTATGCCATTTTTGTTACTATATCTTTGTAGTATAGTTTAAGGTCTGGTATTGTGATGCCTCCTTCTTCACTCTTCTTGCTAAGGATTGCTTTGGCTATTCTGGTTCTCTTATTCTTCCAAATGAATTTCATGATTGACTTTTCTATTTCTATAAGGAATAATGTTGGGATCAGTGAAATCACACTGAATCTGTATAGCACTTTGGGTAGTATGGTCATTTTGACAATATTGAGTCTGCCTATCCAAGATCATGGGAGATTTTCCCATCTTCTAAGGTCTTGTACAATTTCTTTCTTTAGTGTCCTGTATTTTTCATCATAGAGGTCTTTCACCTCTTTTGTTAAATTGATTCCCAAGTATTTTATTTTATTTTTTTTGAGGCTATTTTGAATGGATAGGTTTCCTAATTTCTCTTTCAGAGGAATTATCATTGATGTATAGAAATGCATTTGATTTATGGGTGTTGATTTTGTATCCTGCTACTTTACTGAATTCATTTATTAATTATATAAGTTTTATGGTGGAATTTTTTGAATCCTCTAACTATAGAATCATGTCATTGACAAATAATGATAGTTTGAGTTCTTCTTTTCCTATTCATATCCCTTTAATTTCTTTTGTCTGTCTAATTGCTCTGGTTAGTGTTTCAAGGACTATGTTGAATAGCAATGGTGAAAGAGGGCATCCCTGTCTTACTCTTCTTTTTAGAGGGAATGCCTCCAATTTTTCTCCATTTAGGATGATGTTGGCCTTAGGGTTTAACATAGATAGCTTTTACAATATTGACATATCCCTAATTTTTCTAGTGTTTTGAACACCAAAGGGTGCTGTATTTTGTCAATTGCTTTTTCTGCATTATTTGATACAATCATATGACTCTTATCTTTAAGTCTACTGATGTGATGAATTATGTTAATTGATTTCCATATGTTGAACCAACCTTGCATTTCTGGAATGAACCCCACTTGATCATGGCTCTTTTTTAAATATGTTTTTGTATGTGATTTGCCAAAATTTTATTGAGAATTTTTGTATCTATGTTCATCAGGGATATTGGTCTGAAATTTTCTTTCTTTGATGTGTTTCTGTTTGGTTTTGATAATCAGGGTGATACTTGCCTCATAGAATAGGTTTGGAAGGGTTTCCTCCTTTTCTATGTCATGAAATAGTTTGAGGAGTATTGTTATTAATTCTTCCTTGCAGGTCTTGTAGAACTTGGCTGAAAATCAATCTGGTTCTGGGATTTTCTTTGTTGGTAGGCTTTTGATGATGTCTTCTATTTCCTTGCGTGAATTTGATCTGTTTTTTAAAAAAATTAATTTATGTAAATGCATTTCAAGTCATAGTACATATATAGAGCTCAATTTTTCCATTTATCTGGTTGCAAACCAGATAGAGTCACACCATTTGTGTCTTGATACATGCACCAAGGGTAGTGATGATGATCTCAATCAACCATCTTTACTATACCCATTCCCCTTTCTCTCCCCCCACTTCCCCCCTGCCGCATCCAGAGTTCCTCCATTTCTCCTAGGTTCCCCATTCCCACCCCTCTTATGTATCAGCATCCACAAATCATAGAGAACATTCGACATTTGGTTTTTG
>CM053402.1:59418768-59466093 GCA_028644305.1 Xerus rutilus
ATTTTAATAGGGATTGCATTGAATCTGTATAACGCTTTCGGTAGTATGGCCATTTTAATTATATTGATTCTTCCTATCCAGGAACATGGGAGATCTTTCCATCTTCTAAGATTTTCTTCGATTTCTTTCTTTAGTGTCTTGTAATTTTCATTGTAGAGGTCTTTCACCTCTCTTGTTAGATTGATTCCCATCGGTTCTACTCTTGAGGATATGTATCTCAATTATCATCTGCCATTTTACATAAATCTGTGGCCAATGTAGGGAACCAGGTGCCCTTAGGATGAATACCTGAGACATTAGTCACAGTAGTCCCAGTGATTGGGTTATAAATTTCCCAGGTGATGTTATAGGCCTGATGGGTGTTGGGATTAGTTTCCTGAGAAAGGCCACTGAGGACCAGGAAAAGAAACATGTATACCTTCATGATCATTAAGGGGCCACAGTATGATTAAAGAGAGTTAGCCCCATTGAGATACAGATTACCACAATAAAGGTGATCAGGGAAATGATGAGTAGTCCCATGAAGGCCAGGCAAAGGGTCCAGGACAGCTTAGGCATTCCTGTAAGACATAAATATTCATTCCTCAAGAGAGAGACTTTTTCTTGGGCAGGGGTTATTAGATAGGATATATTTAAGATTTCTTGCTGGGATCCATACAGGTTGTTTTTCTCTGCGAAGGAACACACAACCAAATCCTTGCCCAGAACTTATGAGAGGGTCTGGGCCTCTCCAATTGCCTGTCAGGGGATCTTTCCACTGAACTTCAATGGCAACGTATGGTGCTTATTGTGACTAATGCCTCTGAAATGCTGTCAGAGGGCGGTCCTTAGAAAAGTTTAAAATATTTAGTGTAAACAATGCCAGCCTTAGTTGGGTATGGGGGTCTGTTCCCCCTTTTTGTTTTTGTAATTGATCTTTTAAGGTTTTATTATGTCTTTAAATGATGGCTTGACTTTGAGAGTTATAAGGAATTTTAGTAGTTTTAGATATTTGTGAAATAAATCTTGGTCCATTTTCTGTTTTTAAAGACCAGGGTAGTCCCATAATATTAATAACCATCAATAAATTTGTAATAACATGTTTTGTGGTTTCTCCAACTTGAGCCAAAGCAAATGTAAAAGAGGAGTGTGTGTCTCATATGGACATATTTTTGATTGTCTTTTGATTTTTATAAGTAAATTGTAAAGATTTTGAATGTTTGAAGTAATTTTAGAGGCAGTAGCCAAAGAGAAATGTTTTTAATATAAAGGACGATTATTTTGTCAAAGGCATGGCATAGGAGCTGTATGTTTAAAGACAATAGTTGTCAGGTCCATTGTAGGATCATACCTAGTTAAATTAGCTTTGAGTAAAGACTTGTTAGATTTTATAATCTTTTATCATTTACTTTAAATCTTTTTTAATATTTATTTTAAATCTTTTTGTTATTTTTTGTTTTTTACCTTGTGAAGACTTTTTTACCTAGAAATATTTTCTTTTTCTTTTCACTGAGTACCATATCTAGAATCTTTAGTTTTCTGCTATTTACATCCCCAAACAATATTAATGATAAGAAATAATTTGTTATTTATAGTACTTTAAATGAAACAGTAGAAACCTTTAGGCCTTCATGTATAGAACCTAGAACACAAAGAAAGGATAAGTGACTCCAATTTTAAAATCAAATTAAGCAAGCCTACCCTGTGTATACAAATCAGTTGCATAGCTTAAAGGCTGTCCCCTTTAAGCAGTGAGGGCAGCAGCTTCGTCTAGAAGCAAGGAAGTCTGAAACATAAAAGGTCATAAAGGCAGGTTTACAATTAATAAGGTTCTGGCAGTCAACAACCTAGAAAAGGGGGAAACTCAGGTTTTAGCATGAGGGTGTGGTTTAGATCTGAAGAAGCCTAATTACCCAATCAAAGCCAACCATGTTCCAAGCAAATAAAACAAAATAAACTTTTATGACCTCTTGTGGAACTGGCTTTTAACCTTAAGATAGAATTAGGCTGTGTTAGAGAATTACATTTATTTACCATTTATGAAAACACAATGTTTAAGTATGTAGAATTATACCTGTTGGGCTTTAAATTAAGTGATTTTGTTTTAGTGATGACAAAGCAATTTTAAATCCTTTATTGAGCAACAACTTTATGAAACCCACATTTATAGAGTTTGTCCCATATGTTAAGTTTGATCTATTTAAGTTTAATTTAGGTTATCCATAAAAAACCGTATTTAGTTAGCACTTTTATGTCATCATTTTTTGTTGAAGGAAATACTATGAAGAAAGATGATTAATTGTATTTTAAATATTTCATAGAGAACAATATCCTTTATTGTCCAACCATCTGGAAAGAAAAATGTGAGGTTTTAAAGACTTTATTAATTTTATTTGTTTATCCAATTTAAACTTTTGAATCACGTGAATCAAAGGTATTTGGATCCATTTTTTAATTTTAGTTTATGAGTGCTCCATATATTAGATTTGATATATAAACACATGTAAACAATACACAAGACAAAAACACGTATAGACATCACATGAAAAATAGAGGCCTCTTGAATTAGAGTGTAAAAAACTTTTATAGTTGGATAAAATATATCTGATCAGGAATCTTAATTTCAGTGCAGAGTCAAAATCAGGAACTTAAAAAATATATATAATTCAAAACCCTAGAATCCTGGAAAAAATAGCATAGCTGTTAATTATTTTAATAAAGCAACAAGAGAAAAAAAGGAGAGGGAGAGAGGAGGAAAGGGCAGTGTGCGGACGTGAAGGGTGCAGCCAGTGGGGCCTCCATACTGCAGGACCCCCCCAGCGGGCGCCGGTACGCCGCGCGAGGCCGGGTGCGCGTGTGAGTGTCCGGGAGAGCGCACGTGTGCCGGTTTGTGTCTGGGTCCTCGGTTTGCCTCTGGTGGCGGCCCGCCCGCATGGGCTGGTCTTTGCCTCTCCCCGCTCTTAGCCCCTCCTCCCGGAGGACCCTGGCCACTGCCATTGTGCGGGGGAAAGGGGCGGGGAAACCTCAAGTTAATTTGAATATAATTTCCTTTTGTTTCTTGGTTTTAAATCCCTTATTAGGCTTTTTCTTAGCAGTGGAATGTACTCCAATTTAGTTTGGCCCGGGGAATTATCCGGGGCTTTTTTTTTTCTATTACCTCTTGGATTAACATTAACAGAGAAAGCCCGAATGGACGTGGGTGGGGCTTCGGAAGCATTGCTAAACGGTAGGCTACAGTTTTTCCTGAAAGTACAAGAAGGCAGCTGGCTCTGAGTCAGTGGTAAGGATCCTCCCTCAAAGCAAGATGGCGTTGTCTCCTCCCTACTTGGTGGCTTCCTCCTATCAGAACAAAGGCAAGATGGCGTCTGTTTCCCGCCGTTTGAACTAAGTGGCGGGAAGCTTTGAGTTGGAGGAAGACAGTATGGTGGGGGGCCGGGAGATTCCCCCGGAGGAGCCGAGGGAGGAAGGCCCTGTGGGCTCCGGACTTTGGAAGAGCAATCAGAAGGTACTAAAAGATTGCTCTTTTCCTCCTTAGCCAGAGAGCTAAGGGTCAAGTTTCCAATAGAAGGTCCCCTTTCAGAGGGCGCCTGGGGAAGGGAGGGGCTGTTTGTTCTCCGATAGGAGTTCCTGTTCTAGGAGGTGGGTCGGGTGCAAAACAACCCTTTAAAGCCATGAGCGTGGGGTACACTCTCACAGGAGAATTTTTTCTTAAATTGATTTCTCACTTGCGTACTAGTTGTTTCACTTTATTCCAACTATCTTCATTAAAGAAATTTGCCGCCGGGAACTGGAGTCAGAGAGCCACGCCTATAAGTGCCTCCCAGACTCTCTCGGCTTGAGTATCTGAAATCTCTAAACCTCTGCTTTTATATTTTAGCACTTTAAGTGCAGGGTCTTCCACCCTCGAAGAAGAAGATTTCCCCATCTTTATTGGGGATGCCTTACCTTGATTCCTCCTGATTACTCAGTCCGCCAAATTATATATAAGTCAGGTCCCTGCGAGGTTCCAGGTTCCTCGGCCCCTTCACGTGTCCCTGTTCCGGGCACCAGATGTCGGGATCCTCCCAGCCAGGTAGAAAACTCCTCTTCGGCCAGCGAGTGAGAGGAGCCCCTCGGGACCCCCCCGATGAGGTCGGACTGAGAGAGGCAGGCCACCTGGCACAAACCACCATGCACCAGGGGGTCTCGTCTAAGCAAGTACCAATTTATTGAGGGGGTTCACAGGCTTATATAGGAAAGAGAGTCCAGTGGTGTCCAGTTTCTAAGCTAATAATGTGGCAGGGACTGTCCACCTGAAACAGTATAGGGTCACTCAGCTAAAACAGTATGGGGGCAGAGGTCAGCCAATAAGAGTGCGGGGAGGTGGCTTCTCAGGGTAGCGTGGTCAGCACTGAGCTGACTGCTTGGCGCCATCTTGTGGCATGCCCCCACATATTTCTCTCTTAATGTCAATTTAAGTTTTCTCTTGGTGGAGGAGGGCGAGTGATGATGATAAGGAAGATGATGATGGTAATGAAAGGCTGAGAACTCTGCCTTTAGGAAAGATTAGTTGAATCTGGTCTCTTGCCTATAACACAATCTCAGAAAGGAGGAGAGGAAAATGGACAATCAGCAATAAGACAAGGAGTCTCAGTGGGCAGGGTCTGCTCTAAGGAATGTCAGCAAGATATGTGGGCTAGTTGAATGGTGGTGACATGCTTTTTGCTGGGCCACTGTGGAGAGATATTTTGGAGGGGTGGCCTTGAGCCAGCCCTGAAGACTTGCTAGAGGGAGGGCGAGAAGACAGAATCACCTCCTGGAGGGGCTGTGCCAGACTGTGGCCCAGATAGCACTGGGCTTCCCGAACTTCTAAGAAGGGTCCATGTTGGAAGGATCTAGCCCAGGAAGTGTGTCTGAGATGGGGCAGGTGAACTCATTGGCAGTAGGCAGGGAAGGTGACTCTTCACCAGACTCTGACATGGCAGGGCCCCAAACTCTGTGTCCTGGGGTCAGGAGTGTGCATAGGTACCTTGTTCTCAACCTACTCTGAAGTGAGCTCCATTCTCCCAGGAAAGCAGGAGGGCAGGTTGGCATGAGGACAAGAGGGCAGGAGGTGAGACCCTCAGGACCAGAGAGTCAGTGATTTTCAAGGAGTTGTCCCGGCAGAGCTAGGGAAAGGAATCTCAGGCCCTTCATTCAAAGTTAGCTAGTGACATATCATTATAAGAATAATAAATCAGTTCAATGAGCTTAAGGCGGTCAGGCTTATGGATGCTTACCATCTCTTGAAGCTTTTGTGAACTCCTATTTGCCACCAACACCCAACATAAGTCCCTCATCCTGCAGGAAATCTCCTTGCATCCAGACCATGGATAACACAGGGTGTGGTTGGCTTTGGGTATGGTTGGCACCTCAGTGACAACAAGCTCTGATTTGTTTGCTCTTCTGTGCCTCATTGACTCAAAGCTCCTCCAGTGTTCTGCACAGTTTGCTCCACAAATATTTGAACAGTTGCACTGAAATGAACGATTTAATTTTTTTAGTTTGTTTTATACACTGCACTTGTTCAAGACTGGAAGAAAAGAGACATATTTGGGCAGTAATTAAGGATGTCTGGGTGAGAACTTAGACCTAGTGACTTGGCTTGATGGTGGAGGTGTGACTGGTGAGCATAGATGAGTGGGCTGGGTAGGCAGTTGTGGGTGGGGAGAGTGGAAGTCACCAGCCTTGTGGATCAGAGACCTGGCCTGGGCTCAGATCTGCCATGCTCTACTCATTTATAGAATGTAATCATCATCATCATCATCTTCTTCATCAGCATCATCATCATCAGCCCAGTAGTCTCTGGTCTATGTTCAGAATTTTTTTTGTGAGTCCCAAGTAAGCCAATATAAACAAAACATATGAAATTCTCATTTGACCTTGATCACTAGGATCAAGCCCTTAGGAGCATCTCTGATAGCAAAAGAGTTGGCTTATTACAAAGTACAAAAACATCAAGTCAACTTTTGAGAGCTACCAAGGACACTTCCATGGAACTCCTCCATAAGGTCAGGGCAGTGCCTTACACATGTCTGCTCCTCTCTGGTGCTCATCCCAGGGCTGTGTAGGTTATGGTCGGAATTAAGGAAACCTATACTGTCCCTTTACCTTAACTAAGCTCAATATTTGAAAGTTAGATCTTTTCTAAAACAGGAAGACTTATTTTGAATATTTGGCTCCTTAAACAAATTTAAAATAGATTTTAATTTTCAAAAATTGATTTTTTCAAGCACTATATTGAACTAATTTACATATTATATAAAAATTGAAGTACGTTATTCATCTTGGTTGTACAAGAGCCCTAAAGAGAATATAATATATGTTCAAGGGCTCTTTTCCTTCTTCACTGTAGAGTAAAGCTGTAAGGGGTGGGAGAAAAAGGCTAATTGCTGTTTGTCTTATAGCACTTTCAGAATCATAATGTCATTTCCCATTAGCCTTGTAAAGTTTTATAAATGGACCTGGTTATTGTTTGGATATGAGATGTACCTCAAAAGCTCCTGTTAATGCAGGAATATTCACAGGTAAAATAATTAGATTGTGAGAGATGTAACCTAATCAGTACATCCTAAGTTGAAAGAACTGGGTGGTAACCATAGGCAGGTGTGTTGTGGTTAGAGGAAGTGGTTGACTGTGGGCATGCCCTAGAAGAGTTGTTCTTCCTGAAGCCCCTTCCTCTCTCCCTCTCTTTGACTTCTTCTCTCTCTCTCTCTTTCTGATTCCTGATACTGCCATGAGCTGAGCAGTTTTCCTCATTGAGCCCTTCGCTGATGATGTTCTGGTTCACCTTGGGTCCAGAGTAATGGAGTCAGCCATCTATGGATTGAGACCTCTGAAACTATGAGCCCCAGTAAATTTATGCTACTTTAAGTTGATCTCAGTTATTTTGCTCACAGTTATGCAAAATCCAACTAAAACAAAAATCGGTACTGAGTAGTGAGATAGTTGCTGTGACTAACCTGACCATGTGGTTCAGAAGACTTTGGAGCTTATTTGCCTGTGGACTTTTGAGGAGTTTAGAGATGCAAGCTGGAAAAACTTTAGAATGTTGTAAGCAGAGCTTAACGGGCAGTTCTGTTGGGAGCTGAGAAGACTGGGATGCTGATAGGAATGCAGACTGAACTTATGAGTTTTCAGAGAGGTGAGGATTTTATTGGGAATTGGAATAGAGGCCATTCACATTATGGTCTGGCAAAGAAGTTGTCTGTATTTTTTCCATGTCCTGAGACTTTGTACGAGGATGAATGTAAAGGAGGATAGATTCATTAATCTGGTGGAGGAAATTTCAAGGCAACACAGCATTCAGTCAGTGGCATGGCTATTGCTGGTAGTTTTTAGCCAGATTTACTGTGAGAAGAAAGATTTGGTCGGAAGAGTGCATGTAAGAATCAATCAACAGACATATGAAAAAATGTTCAACATCTCTAGCAATTATAGAAATGCAAATCAAAACTACTCTAAGATTTCATCTCACTCTAATAGAAATGGCAATTATCAAGAATATAAGCAATAGTAAATGTTGGCAAGGATGTGGAGAAAAAGGTACACTCATACGTTGCTGGTGGCACTGCAAGTAGGTGCAACCACTCTGGAAAGCAGTATGGAGATTCCTCAGAAAACTTGGAATGGAGCCACCGTTTGACTCAGCTATCCCACTTCTGAGTTTATACCCAAAGGACTTAAAATCAGCCTACTAAAGTGACACAGCCACATCAATGTTTATAGCAGCTCGATTCACAATAACTAAATTATGTAACTAACCTAGATGCCCTTTAACAGATGAATGGATAAGAAAAATATGGTATATATACACAATGGAATATTACTCAGCTGTAAAGAATAATGAAATTATGGCATTTGTAGGTAAATGAATGGAGTTGGAGAATATCATGCTAAGTGAAATAAGCCAAACCCAAAAAACCAAAGGCCGACTGTTTTTTCTGCTAAGTGGATACTGATCCATAATGGAAGGGGTAGGGAAGAATGAAGAAACTTTGGATTAGTCAGAAGGGAGTGAGGGGAGGGGATGTGAGGGTGGGAAGGATTGTAGAATGAGATGGATATATTATGATTACATGACTGATGTGATTCTGCACCTTGTAAAGCAAGAGGAATGAGAAGTTGTGCTCCATTTGTGTACAATGTGTCAAAATGCATTCTAGTGTCATGTATAACTAATTAGAACAAATTTTTTTAAAAAAGTGCATATAAAACTGAGGCTGAGGAAGACATATTTGTTGAAGAGATTAGAGCCCCCAGAGAGATCTTTTAGGGTAGCTGATGCGAATATCCATGAGAGACACAGCTTGGAGTTTAAGCAAAGGTTTATTGTCTGCCAGGCTGCTCTTCTGCAAGGCACAGAAGCCAGTGTCACTTGAATGGAAGCTTATATATCTTTTGGACAAAGAACAAGAGCAAGCTAGAATTGACCTCGACTGTAGGTGGTGGGTAACAACAGTTTTTTTGTGTGTTTAGGGACCTTACCAGGGGTGTTATGGGAACAGGGTATCATAAATTTCTTTTTCTTGGCAGTTTTTAAGTTTTGGTTTTGGGTCAAGATGGAGTCCCAGAACCAAAATGGAGTTTAGAGACCTAACAAGATTTAAGCACTTTTCACAGGAACAAAGAAAAGATAGCTTGAGAGCATTTCAGGAATTTGCAAGACCACACCTACTAAAGGCTCCAAGGGTACAGAAGAGAAAATTCCTTTAGGAAAGGATCATGGAGGCACCTTGCTTGCATACTGGTTCTAGGAAGTTGTTTTTACCACACTGACTCATGTGGGCACTTAAAAACCGTTTCAATCATGATTCTACGGGGCCCAGGTTTTGCAAGAACTTGTGGAAGAACTTGGTGTCATCCATGTGGTACTGGTTCTGCAGGAATGCAGTATGTTTGAGTTAAGGGGTCATGGGAGCTTCCATTAAAATTTCAAAGGAAGGCTTGGGAGGCCAGGTAAAGAGCAGCAGGGTCAGTATCCCTGTGGGCTGCCCCTGAGAGGGTGATGTGTAAAACAGTGAAGGTGACAACAAAGCTGGAATGGTAACTGGTAATGACATATATTTCATTTTGTATATTTGTATATTTTATACATTCTTGGGCCCATTTAATAATATTCTATTGAAGATTTTCACATCAATAGAATGCCAATCAGACATTCTAGTCTGTAGCTTTTCTTTCTTGTAATATCTTTAACATGGCTTTAAATTTACATCATTCTGGCCTTATAGAATTTGTTAGGAAGTGTTTTCTGTGCTTTTATTATCTGAAAAATATTGTGGATAATTGATTTCAGTTTTTCCTTACATGTTCACCCATGAAACCACTACATCTGTTATCTTCTTATCTTGAGGGTTATTAATTGATCAATACCAAGGTTTTCTGTTTTTCTTTCTGTGCGTTTTTGTAGTTTATGTCTTTCAAGTCTGTTTGGTAGGGGTTAACTAATTTGTGGACATAGGGTTGTTCATAGCATTCCTTTATTATTCTTTTACTGTACATGGGACCAATAGTGTTGTCCCCTTTGCTCCTTCATATTGTTTTTGATAAACCTGGCTAGTGGCTTATCAATTCTATTGATCTTTTCAAAGAATCAGTGATAAATCTGGGGCCCAGTCATAAAACTTCTACCTGAAAATGACACACATCTGGCTTCACAATATATTAACCAGAAATAGTCATATGACTCCAAACACCAGAAAAGAGAAGCAAGTGTAATTCTTCTATTCCATAAACAGCTTGTGAACAGTACCAATAGTTACCACACTCACTCTAGCATTTTATTTTTTCCATTAAAAAAATAATTAGTTGTTCTTTTTAGTTATACAGGACAGTAGAATGTATTTTGACACATCATAGGTGCATGGAGTATAACTTCCCATTCTTGTGGTTGTACATGATGTGGAGTTATACTGGTCATGTATTCATATATGAACATAGGAAAGCGATGTTGGATTCATTCTGCTGTAGCATTTTAGATTAACTATACTCTTATCTAGGAATTGTGAAGTTAATATTCCACCACCATCTTTACTGTTTCCTTGATAATATTGCTATCAGTGTAATTATCATTCCTTTGTAGGCAATTTCTGTTTTATCTTGCTTCTTTTATGATTTTTCTCTCTTTAGAATTCTGAGGTTTCTCATTCATGTTTCTTTCTGGTATTATTTTTATTTATTCTTCTTGGGATTTGTTACATTCTTGCGTCTGAGGATTCGTGTCTTTAATCAGTTCCAAAAAATATCCCATTCCCCATCCTTGAATATTGCTCCTTTTCAATTACCTCTTATCTATTTCTGAAATTTGAATTAGCTATTTATTAAAGCTACTCATGGTCCCTTGCAATACCATATAAGTTTTAGGATAAGCTGCGCCATTCATGCAAAAAAGACCATTGGGATTTTGACAGAAATTTCATTGAATCTTTAGCTCACGTTGGATCATTTGCTATCTTAAAAATATTAAATCTTGCATTCCATGAACAGATGTTTTCCTACTCAGTTAAATCTTCTTTAAGCATTTTTTGTTGTTTTCAGTGTAAATTTAATCTCTTTGGTTAAATTTATTCCCAGGTATTTTGTGTTTTGGATGCTATTATAAATGAGGTTGTTTTCTCAATTTTATTTTCATAAGCATTTTTTGTCATTTTCAGTGTAAATTTAATCTCTTTGGTTAAATTTATTCCCAGGTATTTTATATTTTGGATGCTATTATAAATGAGATTGTTTTCTCAATTTTGTTTTTATTTTTTTCCATTGGGATACATAGACATGCAAATGATTTTCGCATGTTACCTACAACATTGCTGAATTTGTTGATTAGATCTAGTAGTAGTTGTTGTTGTTATGGATTCTTTGGCTTCTTTTAAATGTAGAATTATGTCATTTGCAAATAGAGATAGTTACACTTCTTCCTTTCCAAATTGGGTGCTCTTTAGTTCCTTTATTGCCTTCTTGCTCTGGCTAGTACTTTAGTACAGGGTACTAGATGAAAGTAGGCCTTCTTGTCTTGTCCCCGATCTTAGGGCAAAAGCTTTCAGTCTTTAAGCATTGAATCTGATGTCAGCTATGATATCTTCATAAATGTCCATTTCATGTTGAGGAAGTTTTTTTCTAATCCTAGTTTTTGGAGTGTTTTTATCGTGAAAATCCAAATTTTATTAGATCATTTTTTGTGTGATAGGCATAATCATGTGTTGTTATTCCTAATTCTATTAATGTAGTATATATCACATTATTTTTTATGTTGAATAATAAAACATTAAGATATATTTAACCAATGTATTGGAGAAATGAACTGAGATTATCTCAACAACATTTCTAACACAGGGATTGGGCAACATGGGCTATCACCCTTTCTTTTACTCCCTCCCATTTTAAAGTCTTTGATCTTGTAATAATTAACTTTTTTTCCCACAAAAGCTTTACTTAACGTAGAACATTGTGAATGTTTATTAATTAAAAATTATTTCTGTGTTATGCAAAATAATTACCTAAAGCACAATTACCATTAAAACCTTGTGGTGCACATTCATCAATATTAGTGGAGGAAAATTAGAATCAAACACTAATTTTCAATTCATTATGTAATATTAAGCTTGTGTGAAAACAATATATATGCAGTCATGTGTTATTTCTTATGTGTCATTAATGATCAGGATACATTTTGAGAAATATACCATTAGGAATTTTGTCATTGCCTGAACATCATACAGTATACTTGTACAAATCTAGATATGATCATTTCATATGGCCTCTTGGTACAATCAAGAGACCTGAGATGTATGAGCCTGCCGCCAGCATAACTGGGCAGATTATTTATAGTAAACATTTTTCTTATGAGTAGGAATGGACTCTACAACAATGATTAAATGTATACTACAGTAAACACATAAACCATTAACAGTAATTATCATTGCCAACTATTATGTGCTGTACATAATTATATGTGCAATATTTTTTATGACTGGTATCTTAGTAGGTGTGTTTATGCAAGAATCACCACAAACGTGCGAGTAATGCCTTGTGCTACAATGTTTCTACTAGGTGACAGGAATTGATGGGCTCCCTTATAATCTTATGGAACCACCTATCCCATTTGTAGCCCATCATCATTATGATTTAATGATAAAACATCATTATGCAGATGTGACTATATTTTCATAGGAATTGCAATCCTGTTATTACTTAAAAGCAAACGTTCCTGCAGTTTTTTTTTTTACCTCTTCCATATCTGTAAAAGTCACAGAGCTATTGGTGGGCAGCAAGCCTTGGCATTCCACACCTTGCTCTTTCTGCCCTATGGTGCACAAGAATTTAAAAAGAACAATAGCAACAACAAAACCAAACCAAAATATTCTCATAGAAGCCTCATGCATCAAATGTTTATAATGGCTCTTGATTGCATTAACAACCAAAAAAGGGCCTCCAGCACAATTTAAAAGCCACCTGCTCTAAGGTAACACCAACACCATGTTGGCATCTGTCTCCTGCAGATGTGTGTGACTGCCCCAGGTTCTGCATGCAATAAAATTATTTTAAAATAAAGATTTATTCATATGAGTTTTAGAATGGAGGTGCTGACTGCAGCAAGAAATGGTCCTCTGGGGAGATGTCCTAGGCAGCTCTGAGGATAACAGCTCCCAGGGAAGGTGGAAGTGTACAGCAGGGGTATTGCAGAGGTCATTGTCCCTAGTGTTTTTCTCCTTGTGTCCAGTGTGCCCTACTCCCTGGCCTGGACTCTCCCCGAGTGGTGCAGGAAGCCTAGGTGCTCCACACTGTCCTGATACCATCTTCATTTCTGTTAGGAAAATCTCTGAGCTGAATCCTTTGTAATTAAGCTCTGTGGTTTGTAAATCTTGTGTTGAATGATTTTAGTTTAACTCAGCAAAGCTTTATCTTAACTTCTATGCCACAGTCAAGCAAGTTGTCCTATTTCGAAGAGCATTTCATTTGTCCAATTGACATGGTCAGCAACCTTGACTCATGGCCAAGCAGGAGTCAGTTGCTCTGTCCTTGTGGGTTTTCATACTGACCTGTCCAGAGGTGGGTGGTTCTGTGCTGACCTCACCCACCTGACCTGCCCACCCACCTTTGGGCTGTCCATCACCTCTCTGATATGTCTCCCTCTACCACACTTTAGTTCATGAACCTCTGAGTGTGTGCCCTCATTACTGCTGGCCATGCCTTTCTCTTCTAATACTTTCTGTCTTGGTGAGTAATCATTACTTGACTCAGGAAGATTATTTTAAGAGTTACTTATCATCTGGATGTCCTCTTACTGTTGCAGTTTCTAATCTTGTTCAGTAAGCAAAATGTAGATCAGTAATCTTGTAATGGGTGACCAAAAAATACAATGCCTTACCAGGGTTCCCACAGAGCTGTGAGGACCTTGATTCCATCCCCAGCCCTCTCTCTTTGAGGCTAATTGTAGTTGCCTATCACACACTGTCCTCTTCCCACCCCACTCCAATATCTCCAGAACAGTCCCTGGTTTCCTTTTGCTTCATTTCCCTCTATTTATAATCTGCTTCCCCACCAATGTATACATGCTTATCTCTTGGGTAACTAGTCTTACCACTTTGGCTCAGTGTTTCTCTTTAGCTATTGCCCCTATCCACCACATTTCTTGAAAACTTCCTATTCTCCCATTTTCATTTCTTTTCTTCTCTATTTTGCTCAGCCCACTGAGTTTGGCTCCTATCACATCACCAATATGCTGGGGCTTCCTGTGCTAGAATTACAATTAGTTACCAAATGCAATGGATGCTTGCAGAACACTTTTTCCTTTCTGCTGCATTGAGTGTTATGGACCACCCCTTCTGTGAGAGATGCTGTCTGGATATCCTTTCGTCTCTTTGCTGAACTCTCCTAGTAACCCCCTTCAGCAGCTGTCACAGTCCTAGCACTGCCTTGAGGTCTGGCTTGCCTTTCCTTTTGTATAGCTGAAAGGTTGATCTTTTCCAGCTTCCTGTTCTTGGTGTGGCCCTGTGTTTAGATGCGGGCAGTGAGTTGTATCATGTTGGGGCTGGAACATTTAACTGCTGCCCTGCAGCCTTCCAGAGATTTCTTCTCTTCTCTGGCCTTGCAGCTGCCCTGCCCACCTAGTTCCCTGCTTGATTGTAATGATGGAATTTCCATGCTAATCCACAGTGGACTTACAATTTGAATACCCAAATAAAACGTCATTGTTTTCAGCCCACAGAAACCATAGCTCAACTCAGCTTACACTGACTCTTCCCTGTGTTTAAATGTACAAATGCAAGTTAAAATTATAGTAAGATATCACCTCATTTCAAATCAGAATGTTTATTATCAAAAAGTCAAAAGATACCAAGTATTGTCAAAGATGTAGAGCAAAGGAAACCATCATGCATGGTTGGTAGGACTATAAGTAAGTACAGCCATTAAACAATATGAAGTTTCCTCAGAAAATTAAATATAAAGCTACAATATGATCCAGAAATCACACCATTGGGTATAAAAAAGAAATGAAGTCAGTATGTTGAAGAGACATCTGTAGTCCCATGTTTATTGTAGCATTATTCACAATTGCCAAGATATAGAATCGACTTAGATGTCCTAAGAGTCCATCAGTAGATAAATGGATAAAGAAAATGTGGTACATATACACAGTGGAACATGATTCAGTCATAAGGATGGATGAAATCTTGTCCTTTGAGACTGCATGAGTGAACCTGGAGGATTAAATGCAATAAGCAGGCACTGAAAGATCAATATCCCCTGGTCTCACTCATGGGGAACCTGAAAAAGCTGTTCTAATAGAAATTGAGATTAAAATAGTGACTGCCAGAGGCTGGGGCATTTAGGGGCATTTGAGGATGGAGTGAGGTTGGCCAGTGGGCACAGTGCTATGGTTAGAGAGCAGGGATAAGTGTGAGTATTCTGTTTCCTGGAGGGGCAACTGTAGTTAGCAATGATATATAGTCTTTATCAAAAGAGATAGAAGAGAGGGTTTTGAATGTCCCCACAACAAAGAAATGATAAATGTTTAAGGTGAAAGATACATTAATTATTCTTATTTGGTCACTACACAATGTATCATGCATTGAAATATCACACTGTACCCCAGAATAAATACACACACACACATGCACATAATGTCAGTAAAAATGAAAAAAATAAAACTAAAATAATAAAAATTGATAATGAATAAATGAATTTAAGGTTATTCAGCAAACATTTATTGAGCTTCTGTGTTGGGGTATGGCTGATAGCTTGACAAATGAGATGGTTATGCTCAGGGAGTTTACATCCTAGTAGGAGGACAGATTGTGAACAACAGAAGAACATATGAACAGGATGATTGCATATGGTGTCATGATGGAAATAAACAGGTAATGTGATAGAGCACAAAAATGGTGTAGAAATAGTTCTAGGCTGAGTGGCCAGAGAGGGCCTCCGAAGGAGGTGATGAGCTGTGTTGTAAGCAGAGGGAATCCGAAGGATATTTGGAAAACTGAAGGGAGAACAATGTGGGAAGAAGGGAAATTTTGTGGTTGTACTATTAAGGTCAGGGACATGGGGAGAAAACAGATACCTCATAGCAGCTAAAAGAAGCAAGATTTAAGGAGAAGGGAATATTTTCCTCTATGACCAATACAGTGTATTGTGTTGCTTCAGCTAGCATACTCAGCAGGTCAGGCATGTTAAATGCTTTATTGACATAGTCTTTCAACTTGGAATGGGCTTATTGGGATGTAACCTCATCTTAAATCAAGGAGCATGTATATCTGGAAGGACTTGTTTTTTAATTTTATGGGAAATTCTAGAGCATGCTGGTTTGCCGATAAGGAGATATTAAAGAACCAGAAGAAAGAGGAGTCTTGGAGGACAATTTCCCCAAGATGAGAATGATTGGGATCTGAGCCCCACTCCCCAACACACCAAGGGACAGATAATCTCTGCTTGGAAAGAAGCAGTACTTTCTCAGTTGAGAATGAAGAATACAATGCTGAAGATGCACACACAGAGGACCAGGAACTGGGCTTCTGGTGTCCCTATCTGTTTTCACCTGTTCTTTAGTTTCTGTCTCCTGTGGTTCAGATCTGCACAGCTATGCTCTGAGATTTCCATCAAAACCAAACTTGTAATCTTTCTCCACTTCCCAACTTCCTCCTTTTCCTGGCCTTGCACAGTAGCAGGTATTTAATTATTGATGACTAATTAGTTTAATGCTACTTAATGAAAATAATATCAATGCAGGCTCCTTCATTTATTTATTCAGATAATAGTAAAAGTCCTTTTTTTCCTTATGCAGTGACTTACACATCAGAGAATGATTCCATGTGTTCTTGTATGTGCTTACAGAGTGGGAAGGGTAGGCAATCTGAAACCACCTTTACCAAGAGGGAAACAGAAGCTTAAAGAAGTTACTCAAGTACAGAATGTTTTTCATTCTATAAAGTTCATTTTATACCACTATTCAACATTTTTACCTGTCATCAGAGAAAGGGAATTGGCAGTGAAAATATCCTTTAGGATATTGGGAGCAGAATGCAGTTTCCAGTGCTCATGTGTGCATTATTTCTTTAGAAAGGCATGTTTGAGAAGCAAAGAAAAATGTTCTAAGAGATAAAACTATTTCAGATCAAGCAGTGATTAGCCAAGAGAAGATGGGGATTAAAAGATATAAATATACTCTGCATACCCAACAGTGCATAGCCTGTAGTTCAGTGAAATGGCCACTGGGTTGCACTATGAAGGAGGAACATTCCAAGAAAGCAAACAAAAACAAAGGCAATATACATCATGAGTTTACCCCTATGGTCAGGACTAGGGTTTCCTTTATCTTTCACTTCTCCTTTTCATTTTTCCAATATAAAAGGAGTGCCTTCACTTTGTCCACTGATATTGTTGGATCCATATGTAAGTATACATCTAAGAGCTGTACCTGAGCAGAACTTGACAACACCTGTTCAAGGCATGACCTCTGGTCACACCTGGTATTCTGCTTGTACTTCATTATTATTAATAGGCTGTACTTCATTATTTTTTAGAATATGCTTCATTTTATTGTTTTCTCTCTTAAGCTGCATTTTCTTAGGAAAAAGTACTATTTCTTTTTCAGGAAGATAGTTAATAGATATTGAAGCACCATATTCCTGGGCATCAGCAAGGACTGAAAAACTATTCCTCACTTTACATAGGAGGAATCCAAGTCCCAACATGTTGAAACTTGGTGATCAGATGTGGGAGACCACCTGACCACCTCCAATCTGTCCAATCGGGATTATTTAACATTTTCCCTGCCTGGGCTCTCCTAGGCTTCCACAGGTTTTTCTCTTGGGTGTCCTTTATACCTCATTTCTCTTCCTACTCCCCAGAGCTGACTGTCAAGACATTTTGTGGGCAAACATTTTCAGAAGCATTGACAGGGAAAAAAAAAGACTTCTTTCTGTTTAACTGTTAGATTGTATTTCTGTCCGTTGTAACATTTCCACTTCTATTGGATGGTTGAAATGCTAAGTCCCCATGGAGAACAAATTAAACCATTAGCCATCAATATCTCAATGTAACTACTTTCCCTTTTAGTAAAGGACTGATTTCTACATTGTATTTTCTTGATATTAGTACATATTGCAGAAAAAGAAACTCAGTATTATAATAACTCTAATAAATGATTTCTGTTTTTATAGAACTTCTCCACACCTCGAACTCTCCCAAACAGCATTTCTTAACATGTGTTTAAAAAAGCAAATTTCTGAAGGATTAGTTCTGGGCACTTTTACTCCCTGGAAAGTTCTCTAGGAAGAACAGTGCTGAATTTTCCAGGAAGACGGTTTGTGTTGGCCCCACACTCAGAAGCTCAGTGGCCCTGGATAAGCTGTGAATTACTTTAAGGTTCAATTTCCTTATACAAAAATGTTAATAATCCTTACTTTACATTAAATGAGAAAACACAAATTCTTTTTTTTAAAAAACTTTTTGTACCAGGGATTGAACTCAGGGACATCGACCACTGAGCCACATCCTCAGCCCTATTTCATGTTTTTATGTAGAGACAGGGTCTCATTGAGTTGCTTAGTGCCTCACCGTTGCTGAGGCTGGTTTTGAACCCACGATTCTCCTGTCTCAGCCTCCCAAAGTGCTGGGATTATAGGTGTGAGCCACCATGCCCAACCACAAATTCTTTTTAATGAGAAAAACTGCACATATGAAACATGGTAATCTCCTTTACCAGGTGACATTAGTATTAATATTTGTCCATTCCTCACAACTTTGTTGAGCACCCACTATGAAGATGCAGGACTCTGGAACTTGTGCAGTTCAGTGTTCATGAGCCAGGTGATCTGTTCACACTGCTTGCTTCCATATTTAAGCCTCTGATAGATGGATCATGTGGCAAATGCCCACACTCTATGTTGAGAGTATGGGACTCAATAGGAGGGAGGGAAGGACAGAGGGAGGGAGGGAGGGAGAGGGAGGGACAGGCACACAACAACATGTAAATTGTATTATTTTCGCATTTCAGGTTAAAATTTTCTTGGTAACTGCTAGATTTGATTTGTGCATATTTTATTTCTGACTTACAGTTGCATTTCTAAGAGTGGTTTGTTGTTTTGTGTGCTCTTTTCTTAAGTTTTAGATCAGAAATGGGCTCATACCTTTTGTTATTCATAACTTGGCTTTATTTTATTAATATTTTTGCTATTACTTTTATCTACATTCTTTCATTAAAAGCTTGTCATTTATTTCCAGTCTTTCTCACCTCTAATGATAGTTCCATGGTTATGTATATTCCTTTGAAAGACTGCCTATACCTATAAGTTTGATTATACAATATCATCACTTATTCGATAAGTAGCTTTAAATTTCAGTTTTAATTTCTTTTTGTCCTGAGATTTATTGATTGATTTTTTAAAATTTTAGAGTTAATAGATTTTTTTTGCTTATTATTTTATGATCAGTATTGACTTTTACTGCATTATAGAGAATAATTGCTGCCCATACAATTTCTATTTTAGGGGATTATTTAACATTTTCTTTGTGACTTTCTATGTGATCAACTTTTGAGATTATGTGAAAATGATATATGTTTACTACTTACTTATATGGAACAAAATTTTATGTGCTCACATAAACATGCATGATTTAGAAGTCAATATTTATTGATTTGGTACTGTTCTGACCATGGGATAAGAAAGGAGAGAGGCAATTTATGGATAATTTCAAAATTCTGATTTGTGTAACTGACTGATGGAGATTCCATTGAGATAGAGACACCAGAGAAAGACCTTTCTGGTGAGGGTCAAATGATGGGCTCAGCTGGATGAGTTAATTTTGCTATAGTTTTGTAATACCCAAAAGGAGGAGCCAAAGTAGGGGAGGATGGCTGGTTAACTGGTTTGGAAGCTACAGGTAAGGTTAGTACTGGGCACAAAAATGGATGACACTTTATGATGTAGATGACATCTGTGACTGTGATTGGACAGGGAGAAAAGAAATAGGGGTAAGAAGTAAGAGTGGCATTGAGCAACTGACATTTAGTCAGAGGTGGCCAGGGAGCAGCTTGGGAGACAGGAGATGTGGGGAGATAGTTCCAGGAGGCTGTCCTCACAGAAGCCAGGGAAGAGTCTATTTCCAGAATAAGTTTCATCCAGAACAAGACCTGGATGAAAGTCAGCTGCATTTTTTGTGCTTTTAGGGGTGTCATTTTGATTGAATTAAAAGGAAATGATATTGTTTTATTGATGCTTCCTTTTCATTGCTGATATCTTTCTTCTATAATTCCAAACATCTTTTCCACAAAATAAAAAGTTTTTTTTGCGTGAACTGCCTGGGGATACTTTTCACTAAATTCATTAGTAGATGAAGTGGGTGCTGAAAATTTAAAGTTATGTTAATGAGAAATTTTATGTTTGTGGGGGAGGTAATGTCGACACAAGGTTTCAGAATTATTC
The DNA here is from genome assembly GCA_028644305.1 of Xerus rutilus. Classification (NCBI taxonomy): domain Eukaryota; kingdom Metazoa; phylum Chordata; class Mammalia; order Rodentia; family Sciuridae; genus Xerus; species Xerus rutilus. The sequence goes on from CM053402.1 coordinate 59,438,691, forward strand.
TACCATGCAGTGATTTTAGTATTCATCATGTACCTTTAAGTATGGTCTGTACCATGCCTGTTAATCACTGTTAACAACAGCATGTGTCTGAGATCCGGGCAGGAAGCTCTGTGGTGAGGATGACAGCCGCTCACCAGAGTTAACCAAGATGAAGTGGTGGTAGACACTCCATTTAAAGTTTTACTTAGCATTTTTAATTCACCTCACCTTGGGTGGCAAACACAGTTTGCATAATTCATGAGTGGGGTTATGGTGGGAAAAAACAGAGCAGAAGGAAAGAAGCACAAGCAAATTGATTTTCTTTTAGAAAATGCAAAAACAGCTGGTGGAAGGAACTGCCAAACGTAAAATCACAGTCTTTATGTCAGAGCTTAAAAGGACCCCAGAGAGCCATCATTTGGCTCACTTCTCTTGTTACACACTGGGAAGAACCAAAGGGTCCAAGGTCACCCTGTGTCCTTGAGAACATCACCCCCTGGGAGTCAGGGCTTCACTTCCAGGCCATCATATTGTCTGCTCTGAGGCCCAAGTGGCAAATACTTCTGCTGCTCATCATTTGACCTATTCTTTCCACCAAGATTGTATCCCCTTATGTTGACGACCTTAATAAAGTGCTCTGTGCTCACCTGCTGCCCTCTCTGCCCTTTGAGCAAAGAACATCCCCAGGCCTCAGCCAGATCCCTCAATGTCTGCAAATCTCTCTGAACCAAAAGGGCAGGTGCCCAGATTAAAAACCAGGGCCCTCTTCATGAACCTGGCAAGACCCCACCATGTGACTTGTACTGGGCCTATAAGAGGAGCTAGTGTCCTTGTTAGGCCTCAGAAAATGACTACCCAAAATAGACCACTTTGGACTGCCAAATGGAAGCACCTGGAGAGCAGCTAATGCAGGGAAAGGCTTTCCCGAATGTTCCCTTTTCTACATAAAGACCAGATCTGCCAAAGAGGATCACAATTGACTTCAATCCTCTTGCTAAAATTTTCTTACCCCGGCAATATTAAACTCAAATCACTGAGGAAGAGACTAAAAGGAAACACCAGACCTAGAGCACAGAGGAAGTCTGTTCTAGGGCATTTTCTGTTCTCTGGGCTCATTCATTTTCCCTAAAAAACATTTATTCTGCCACTTTCTTCTCCTCTATGGAGACGGTATTCAAGCCCCAACCATCTGGCCCTGCTTTGAGTTTCATATTCTGTATTGCTCTGGTGCAAGTGGGCATTCTTAAAATTTGCATGCCTTTTCTCTTGTTAATCTATCTATTGTCAGTTTATTTCAGCACATTCAGTTATACAACTTTCAGAGAGAAAGTTTGACCTTCCCTGTACTTTTCTCTGTGGAGGTGCCTGTGTACGAGACACTGTAGGCCTGGGTGCTGCCCGGGCCCACAGGATGGGCCATGAGGCATCAGCACATACCTGTGCCCTGCACCAACCTTCAGAGCATAAAATATTTGCTCCTGCTTCCCTCTACCTTCCAAATCTTATGCAAGTTGTGTTCTATAGCCAGTGGTACCTGGAACCACATAGGGTCAAGTATTGGGAAGTGTAGTTCTAGTGTTCTTTCACAGACATGGTACAAACTGCCACAGGAATGAAAAAAAGGAGAAAGTATTTTGAGAAGACAGTGGAGTTATTTTTTGATATATTGAAACTGAGGTGTCTCTATGGCTTGCTAGAAAGAACTCTGGTAGATAAAAGACAGTTCTAGAATATAGAGATTCATTTAGAAAATATCTGTATATAAATTGGAGTCATCAAAGGGTTAGGGTTGTTTCAGAAAAGAACACTTGACAACTCTGGTGGTTAAGAGTCTAAACTGGGTGTGGCCGTGCATGCCCATAATCCCAGTGCTTTGCTAGAATGTTTATTTCTACCTTGTGGTACATATTGGTGCTTAGGTAGGAGGCTTGCTAGTTCGAGGCCAACCTGGGCAACTTAGCAAGATGCTGTCTCAAAAATTAAAAAAATAAAAATTAAAAATGAGTAAATAAATTAAAGGACTGAGGATATAGCTCAGTGAGAGAGCACCCCTGGTTTCAATCCCTACTCCTGCAAAAAAAAAAACAAAAGAAAAAAGACTAAGTCTACATGGCAGTAACCTGGGGAAAGGCAAATAACTAGCAGATAAAGGCTAGTCAGTCAGTAAAACTTGTCAATTTAGATTCCTCTGTTATGGTATCATTTCCAAACCCGTAAGCATCTACAGTGTTTTCAGTGGTTGACATTTGTTTCCCTGGTAGAGGGGGGAGACAAGATGCCTTTTATCTTTGAAAAATCTATGTCCTACTTTATGTAAACAGATGGAGGGCAGAGTACTTTCCTGCATTTGCTTCTCATTTGCCTTCAGGCAACAATCCTTATGCAAAACAGGCATATTTTGGGGTGCTGTATTCTGGTCTACATGGTGCTGAGTTGGTGGCTGCCTCATGGCTCTGGCTCTGCTTCCATCTTCATATTCAGTAACTTGCCTCATGGAGCAGCCACTGCAGGGGGCATGCCAATCCTGTGATAGGGAAGAGCAAGAAGGTAATTGTTTTTTTATGCATTAGCCTGAATGTGGAGCAGATAACTTGTACTTCCTCTGCATTTGCTGAAAGTCTCATCGATGTGCCCATACACCAGCGGGGTAGGGATTTGCCCCTCCCACATGGGGCAGCAATTATACACTCCATCTCTGAGCCCAACTGGGGACAAAAAGATCCTGACAAGGTATAGAGGAAAGACAAGAGAGACCAGAAAAAGTGTGCTTAAATCACAAAGGTGAGCTACCTCATTAGAAGGCAGGTAGGGTGGGGTGTTGGTGGAGGCATCAGGCACATTTGATGGTGAGTGAGGGGCTGCTGGGAGAGCAACACAGACCTGAGTCCTGGGTCCCAATGCAAACGTTATCGGCTGCAAAATGTGGCCTTAATGCATTAGCCTTCATCCTGGAAAGAAATCTCTCTAGGCATTAAGTGTGATTTCTTAACTGAATATGAGTTGTAAATAATTGATTTCTCCTTCAGCCTATAATTTCCAAAAGAACTTTCATTTTCTTTTAAATGTGTAGCTTATATGAGGAGGAGGTAAATTAAGATGCTGACTTATTCAGAGACAGGTTTGAGAGCTGCTTACAAAGAACCACAAATATTCACAGCACAGATCATACACCTGATCACAGGTCATGCAACAAAGACTTAAAATTAAAAAAGATGTTCCCATTAAAAGTAGGCCTGACAATAATATATGGCAGAGCATGAAGGAAGGTTTGTGTAGAGTAAGGGGAGAAAGGGTCTGAATTTGGTAGGCTGCTTCCTGGCCACAAGTCCTGGTGGTTGAAGGAAAAGACCTTCCTATCTCAGAGATCCAAGTTTGTTTGTTTGTTTATTTTGATGGTGGAGATGGAACCAAGGTCTCACACATGGTAAGCTCTGGGTGCACAGGTGAGCCTACAACATGTAGGAGGAGTCTGGAAAGATAGAAGCTATGGTAGGACACAAGTATAGAGACCCAGGATGGTCACAGGAGTAGGTGAGTGACGAGGGCCTGGCACATGCAGAGGGCTGGAGTCGTCTGGTCTCTGTCACTGCCTTAAGCTTACAGGTGTCTCTCTGACCTTCAGGAAGCTTAGTTGCTGAGTGGCCTTAGGGAAAAGCCACCTCTAGCCTCAGCTAAGCCACCACCTAACTCCATGCAGCATCTTCTCCTAGAAATCTGTGGCTAATAGTGCATCCTTGCAGGGTTGGTATCTCGTACCCTCTGTGACAAGCCTAAAACAACAGGTGAGTGCCTGGTCTTGTGTCCTTCCCCTTCTCCTCTTCTCCTTGTCTCTGAAGGCCCAGGTTGCCTGAAACAGAGTCCTTAAGGTTAAGGTTTTCTAAATCTGGGCCACCTGAATGACTTTCCTCAGCCTGTCAACTTCTACTCAGTTCACCCCTGCGGAGCAGGGATGGAGTCTGGGAGTCCAGGTCAAGTCCAGGAAAGGAGTAGGGGCTATCTAAGGGCCACAGAACAAATGCCCAGAGGAGTACCTTGGACATTGGGGTCAGAAACTCAGCAGGAAACATCTCGAGGCCAGGGATGCTGAACTCCAGGAACTCGGTTGGTTTTGCAGGAAGCGGGTACCGCAAAGCTGGCTCCACCTGAAACCCACTTCTGCAGGTTCTCATCAGGATGATCACTGCTACTCCCTGCCCCTTGGGAGCTCAGCATGTCTGAACATGGCAAACAGGAGCACAGTGATGGGTTCTCCAAGCTACTCCAGGGTTGAGTCCTCCAAACCCTCCAAGGAATTACCTGCCATGTGGAGTACTGACACAATAACTCAGGTTTTCTGGTCCAGACACAGGAAACAAATGGAAGCAGACTTTCCATAGGGAATGGGCTTTCTGCAGCTCCCTTATTGTCCATCTGCTCTTGACCTAGGGTCTTCGACTCCACGTGTGCCTGGCCCCTTTGGCTTCCTGTTCTCCCCCAGTCTTCAGTTGTTTGTGTGCCTTTAAGGAGAAGTGGAGCTGCTAGATTTACCCAAGTTCTGAAGTGGCCCTTCCTCACCATCACTACTGGCTTCCAGCTGTGGCTGCCTGGGAAGCACTTCAAATAGCACTAAATTCAATAAAAATGGCTGCAAAATAAACCACACGTGCCCCTGCAGCTGGTCTCCTTCTGGGTCCTCTGTGAACCTCATCTGCTGCTTAAGTGTGAAGCTGCTTCTCACATTGGGTTGATTCCCCTGATGTAGCTTTAATAAATAATAAATAAAGCAAAACCTTCCTCGGTGTGACAAACGTTCTCAGACATATATCCAAGGATAAGAGTAAGTAAGATATCACAAGGGTGGGTGGCATGGATTGATCCATGGATATAAAGTTATAGTTAGATAACAACAAGGAGTTCCAGTGTGCTGTTGCATAGTAGGGTGGCTATAGATAACAGTAATATACTTCTGTATGTTTTACAAAGTTTAAAGAAGTGATTTTAAATGTTTTCACCATAAAGAAATGACAAATGTTTGGGGAGATAGACATGTTTAACCTGACATAAGTATTATGTATATATGCATTAAAAAATCACTTGTTAATCCATTAATATGTACAGAGGACAGTGATGAAGGGCACAGTCTGAACCCTGCCTCCCTGGTGCTGACAGTGTAGTGAAGAAAGGCCCAGATAGAGGTCAGTGCCCAGCTGAGGACATGGTTAATTTAACTTTGCTCTCAGTCATCAAAGATTTCTCAAGGGTGTTAATGGACTGAATGGCAAGGGTCTGTAGGGATGCCAAAGAAAGGACAGGACCCTTTGCTGTGTTCCTTCCATGGTCGTCCAGCTGTGAACATCATTAGGGTCACCTGTTATTGTGAGCAACATTGGGCATGTTTTGCAAATAAGGAAGCCAGGATGTCAAAGCCCAGACAACTGACTCATCCCACAGAAATTAGGTGTAAGGTCCATAATTCAGGTCTGGACTTGTCTCAGCCTGCAGACTCTGCCCTGGCTAGGTGGCCAAGCCAAACAGTGTACAAGGCTTATTTACCTTGCTTGTTAGTATCTTCTGATAGAAGTTGGAGTGCCAATTCACTCTTCAGCCATGGAAGCCTGCCTGAGATGTGGCTCTGACATGATCAGCTGCTGTGGGTTAGAGCTGGGCTTCCTGCTGGACTGGTGCTTTGGTTGTGGAGGAGTATGGTTGGGCACCTGCTGCATAAGGATGTCCCTTGCCATAGAGCCTGCTCCTCCCAGTGGTTCTTTTCATGGTAGAAGCATTATATCTGGTCCCACTATTGCTGTCCTCTTGCCTTGTTGTGGTTCCCTATGGGTATCTGTCTTTTACAACACTCTCACTCTCAGTGCACATGGTCCCTGTCTCTGCATTGAAAGGGACTCCTGGCTTGTGCAGTAAGTACTGAATCTCTATTGACTGTAACTTAACGTTAAGGCTCCAGTGATAGTTTACTCTAACATGATGATTAGTGAAATAGGAAGGGATTTATATTCCTTTCAAGCTTGCTCTGCAAAACTTGTGCTACAGCTTCCTGTTACCTGTTTTCCTTTAAGCTCACCACTTCCTAAATTGAAGGGATAAGACTTATTTAGTAATTTGCTCTTGGCAGGAGAGATAGAAACACCACATATTTGCTGTATATTAAAAATCCCTCCATTGTGTATGGGCGATCCTCTGACGATAGTCATGAGCACCATTCTCCTTTAGCCAGTGCAATAGTCCATGGCCTTGTTAGTTCACCTCCCATTCCTAGCTTATACCCATGGGAGTAATGCTTTGACATGATGGGCAGCCAGGGTGGCAGGACCCACTCTGCAAGCCGCAATACAGACTTGTCAGAAGGGATGGACAAATGAGAACTTATGGAACTGGTTGGACTTCCCCATGGGACATCTGTCCATTTACCCTTCTGGAAATTCATATGTCACAAGCATTTATTAAGCACCATGGAACTGGTATGCATTACTCTCTTACACTAGACTATGTGCAATATGAAGTTTCTTCATATGGTGGAATCAGATTAGTATTGGTTCCCAGTGAATTTCTGGAAAATTCATTGTTGGTGATATTTGAAGTGGGGTTCAAGTTATTACTTCTAGGGTTTTTCAAGGACACTGTAGAGGTTTGGCAGACTAGGACATCTGTGGAAGTATCTCCCTGCTTCTGATATTGGCACTGTCCAGGCTGGCATGTAAGCTAGCAGCTGGTAGCTCTCTACCAAGTCCTGCCCTGTGGAAGCTATCAGGCCCAGTACAGCTTTATGACCCAGGTATCCACCATGTCTCTGGCCCTCCAAGGAGCTCACAGTTCATTTTCTTCCATTTGCTGAATATCAGTCCTCACTGTCAGTCTTTCTTACTGTCTCTCTTGCAGACCAGCTCCTTTATTTTACAAGGGGTGATCTTGGAATATTGGAAAACTACATCTTCTAATTTGATCCTATATGAATAGCATCCTGATCTTGTGTGGTTACCTGAGCAGGGAAGGGGCATATCTTGCCAGTGATTGTGTGTGTGTGTGTGTGTATGAGAATTACATGCTCAGAGAAGCATAGGGTCAGACAAGTCAGACCAGTCATATAAGTGACTAATGCACCTGGTGGAAGGAAACAAGAACGAGTGATGACTATGGCCAACTGAGAAGTATGTGCCGTCCCCAAAGTCACTGACATTCTTGTTACCCTGCAGCACAAGATCTTGCTCAGGGAGGAAAGAGGCTGGGCCATAATACTCCCTGCTCCAGAAATAATAGGAGTCAAATCAGTAGGAAAATAGACTTTATTCAAAGTCAACTTTGAAGAAAGATAAAAGAAACTTCATGTTTCAAAAGTTCCATCTCTATAAAGCTCTGGACCAAAGAAAGCTTTTATGAGGAGAGGAGGTGTGTTAGGACAAAAGAGTGCCACAAGTTCTGCCTCCTTCCCAGTCCCCACTAGAAAGAAGTTTCACAGGTGTTTCATAGTCCCTGGAGCCTCCTTATGGTATCAAAAGGAGCTTAGACTTCCTGAGGCCAGCCTCTTATATTTCCCCTTTAGAAAAACATGTTATCTTTTTAACTGAGAGGAGAAGGTATTACAGAAGGCTTTCTTTAGACTTATTAATACCAAAAGAGCTGGAGCAAAATAAGGGAAAAGGATGGGGTATGTTGGATATCATAAAGATAGAGGGAAGATCAGTGGAGTGGAAGGAGATTGAGAGGGAGGGTGGAGTGATGGGAAAGGGGAGCAAATGTGGGATGAATTTGACAAAATTATGCTATGTGCATGTATAAATATACCACTGTGAATTCCATCTTTATGTATATCAACAAACTCCAATCAAAAATAAATAAGTAAGCATACTAATGAAAAGGAAGATAGAGTATAGGAGGGAGGAGGAGAAGGGAAAGGGAGAACACCAGCTATTGAAATGGAGTAAATTAAATTCTATGCATGTACAATTTTGTCAGAATGAATCCAACTATTATATATAACTATGATGCACTAATAAAAGAAAAAAATAGGAATACCAAAAGAGGATGTTAGAGATGGAGGAATATATTGGAGAAAGAGTTGGGAGGGGATTCCATCCTCCCAAGTCTCCACTCTGCATGAAGAAGCCATTCCCAATTTTAGATGGGAGCGAGGCAGATTTAGTCTGTTTCATACGCTTACAAATTCTGTTCCAAGTTTTTAAAAAAAGTTTGTGGGTCAAATCTAGCCCATGCATTACATTCTACATTGCCTGGATTCCTAGAAGGGAGGATGTAATGAAAGTTCCTATCATGTCATCTTCACATAGCTGTGCGGAACACTTGCCATTTTTATCCCCCTCCAAACTCAACCTTGGGCTCATTTCTTCTTTCTGGCCTGTAACTTTAGGCCCCTATAACACTACAAGTACATTTTCTCTCTACTGCAGTTACCTATGATTCGATTTCAATTTATAAGGTTCCCTTTCTGTCCTTTACTCTTTAAAATTTTATTTTGTTCAACAGTATTAATTGACAAATGATAATTATATCTATGTATGATACAAGGTGATGTTTTGATGAACGTATACATTTTGGAGTGAGCAAGTCAAGCTAATTAATAAATCCACTGACTCACATAAAAATCATTTCTTTGTGATGAGAACATTTAAAATTCACTTATAGTAATTTTGAAATTCAATACATTCTTTTTTAAAAATATTTTGTAGTTGTTGATAGAACTTTATGTTATTTATTTATATGTGGTGCTGAGAACTGAACCCAATGCCTTGCACATTCTAGGCAAGTGCTCTACCACTGAGCTATTTCCCCAGCCCTCAAAACATTCTTTTTTTAAAAAATACTTTAAGTCATTGATGAACACAATGGCTTTATTTAATTTATTTATTTCTATGTGGTGCTGAAGATCGAACCCAGTGCCTGCACTTGCTAGGCAAGTGCTCCACCGCTGAGCCAGAGCCCCAGCCCCAAAACATTATTCTTAACTACAGCCACTATGCTGTGCAATATGTCACCAGAACTTAGGTTTTCTATCTAACTGAAACTGTACCCTTCAACCAACGTCTTTCCTTTCCCCACTTGGCTCCCACTTCCTCCCCTAGCCCCTGGTAACCATCATCATACTCTCTCTGAGGCTGTTGACACTTAGTTCCTCATGTAGGTGAGATCATGTGAGATTTGTTCTTCTGTTTATTTCTGGCTTATTTCACTTAACATAATGTCTTCTAGATTATTTCATGTTGTTGCAAGTGATGGAATTTTGTCATTTAAAAAGACTGAATAGTATTCCATTTTGTACAGCACATTTAAAAAAGTCTGCTCATCTGCCAAGGGACACATAAGTTGATTCCATATCTTGGCTATTATGAATAATGTTTCAGTGAACATGGGAATGTACACATGACTTCAGAGTATTGATTTCAATTCCTTTGGAAAATACCCCAAAATGGGATTGCTGGACCATATAATAATTATTTTTTTAGTTTTTTAGGAATTGTTACCAGAACCCAGGCCAATGGCTGTTGGGGTTCCGATGGGCAAGATTCAGTTAATTGCTTGAATCAAAAGTAACAGAACATGATTTAAAAAGGAAAAATGAATTTAATCACAGTTTGGCCCAAACTGGGAAGACTGCTAATCTGTCTTCCCCTATCCTACAGAAATGTTATAGTTATAGGAATTCCAGGTCAGGAATGTAGATATAGCCAGACTGGTTACAATTGCAGTTCTCTGACTTTCGTTGCCATCCTCCTGGCTCCAGGCCAGGCTTTTGGGGCATGTCCAGCTTCTATTCTCAGCATGAGATGATTGACTGTGGGAAGTTGGTATGGAGAAAATAGCCTAATGAACAGGTTAGCAAGAAATGGCTGGGGATAGAGAGAAAAAAATTGAAGTTTCTTTTTAAATAGATCTCATTACAGAACCACCTTATTGTTCTCCAAAATGGCTGTATTCATTCATATTACCCTCAGCAATGTAACAAGGTTCCCTTTTCTCTGAATTCTCACCAACTCATATTTTCCATCTTTTTGATAGTAGCTAGTCTAACAGGTGTAAGGTAATAGTTCATTGTGGTTTTAATTCGCATTTCTCTGATGATTAGTGGTGTTGAACATTTTTTTTATATATTAGTTGATCATTGGTATGTCAGGCAATGTCTATGTAGGTCTCTTGCCCATTTTTAAATAGAGTCATTTTTTTTCCTTGTTATTGGTTAGTTGAATTCCATATTTTGGGTATGAGCCCTTTATCTGATGTGTGATTTGCATATATTTTCTCCCATTCTGTGGATTGTCTGTTCACTCTGTTGTTTCCTTGGCTGTGCAGAAGCTTTTCAGTTGGATGCAATTCCATTTGTCCATTTTTGCTTTCATTGTCCGTGCTTTGGAGTTCTATCCAAGAAATCATTGCCCAGACTATTATATTGGATAGCTTTCCTCTGTTTTCTTATAGGAATTTTGTAGTTTCAAGTCTTTGATCCATCTTGAGTTGATTCCTGTCTATGATGTGAGAGAAGGATCGAACTTCATTCTTTGTATGTGGAAATCCAGTTTCCCCACCAACATGTATTGAAAAGACTGTCCTTATTCCACTGTGTATTCTTGGCATGTTTGTAGAAAATTAAAGACCATGTACAAGTTTATTTTGGGGCTCTCCATCCTATTTCATCGGTTGATGTGTCTATTTGACCTTGATTCTCACTTTGTGATAGGGTTAATTCCTGTCCAGAGAACATTTGATGTTTAGGAAATCAGTAACAGGAGCCAGGAGTGCTGTTACACAGCTGTAATTCCAGAGATTCAGAAGGCTGAGGCTGGAGGATCGGAAGTTCTAGGTCAGCCTCAGTAACTTAGTGAGACTTTGGAAATTTAAAAAAAAGTAGCTGCAGGGATATAGTTCAGTGGTATCGCACTGTTGGATTCAATCCCAATACTCCCTTCCCCCTAAAGAAAGAAAATCAGTGACAGTACATAAAGGTTTTTATCAATAAAGCACAATCCAGGAAGGAGGTGGAAGTGAATGTTCTCATGAGACCCTTGTTGTTTTCTCAAAGCCCAGGCACACTGAAAAGGCCAGTTAGTCTGGGGACAATAAAATGTGGGATCAGATGTGAGTTTGTGTTAGCGTCCAGGAACACCTGACAGTGGTGGGTGCAGTTTGTCACAGAGTAGGAACAGGGTCAAGTGGATCGACCCTGTCTCTAAGAAGTGCTTGTTCATGCTGTAGCTGATCTCCTCTGGGAAGGTATGTCCTACCAATCAAGTGTAAGTGTTATGATGATTCTTAGCAAACAAACTCCTACTGTGAGACATCAGAGTCTCTGCAGGAAGCAGAAGTCACTCTCAAAACCAGCACTTTGGATCAAGTTTATAAGGAAGGGGCTATTCATGAAAATACAACCAGACAGTCTGAGAAAGAGTAAGGCTATGTCCTGAGGCTGGCAACTGCAGTCATTGTTGCCATGGGAGTCCCTTCTGGCCAGGCCCAAAGGGTGAGCAGAAGGGGAAGTTTTTAGAACCTAGAAGGAGGTCCCATGGAGAAGGCTTGCTGCCAGAGGCTGAGGCCTCAGAGAAGAGGATACAGCCAGCTCCATCATCCCTTTCCGTTCCCTCAGGCTGACCCCCACAGATTGCCAGGTTTGCTTTTGCCAGCTGCAGTTTCATGGAATTCAGTGGCTTTGACAGTTTCATTTAGACGTTTGGTTCTAAGTGCCTGCTGGGGTCTGGTGCAGGGGTGAGGGGTGGCTAATGAGAAGTGGTGTTTCTAATTTTGGATGACCAAGTGGCTGACAGGGAGTAGTAGGGTACTCATCAGGAGGCACACTGGAGGAGCCCTTTGGCATTTCTCATCCTGGACCAGGCCTATGAGAGCTGGGATGTTCTACTGGCTACCAGCAGGAATAGCCCAGACATTTGACCAATGTTCCTAGGTACACTTAACTATTAGATCTGGGCATCCTTGGGAGCCCTGTCTTGGGGATCACAGGAGGGCAGACAGGGCGCGCATGCGTGTGCACACACACACACACACACACACACACACACACACTAACTAGCACACTCTTCCTCTTAACTTGTGGTCCAGCCTCCCCCTTACATCTTTTTCCATCATTCTCTCCTTTGTGTGTCTTTCTCCCACAACCTTCTCTACTTCAAGCTTTTCTGCCTCTGCTTCTGCTCTCTACTCTGTGTACTTAGTTTCCTTCTGCCCTTGAACAAGTCTTTGCTGCTCATTTCCTACCTCTGCTTGTGCCTCTTGCAGTTTCTGCACCCCTTTCATCATCATTCCCTCCAGGAGATGTTCCCCATTCATTGATTGCAGGCTGCTCTCTGCAAATATATATCCCTATGGTAGAAGGACAGCAGAAGCCAGGTGTCAGAACCAACACTGTCACTCAACCCATGAGCATTTCTCCATGAGCATCTCTCATGATCTTAAAGACGCTTGTTTTAATTTCTAACAAGGCTTTAAGTAGACACTGTCTGAAATGCTGAAATCTTTAGACTGTGGGGTTGATAAATCAGCCATGTCCACCCCCTGCCCAGATCAGGATGGGTAAATTTCAGGGTAATTGAACCATTTTTCCTAATAACTTGTCACGTCAATCTTTGGTGGTTAATTTTCCAGTATCAGTTAATTTAAAAATGTGTCTGAAATGGTAATTTAGAAAATTCTCTTGAATAATGCTTGTTTTTTTTTAAATGGTGCAGAATTTGAGTATAGCCTACATTCCCTATATACTTCAAATCACCTGTAGATCACTTATTATACTTATCCAATGTGAATGTCACATAAATAGTTGCTGTATTTTATTGTTCAGTGAATAGTGACAAGGAAAAGTCTGTACATTCTTAGTACAAACATACTTTTTCCCAAATATTTTTGATCCATGGTTGAGTGAATCCAAAGATACAGAAACCATGAGTATGCAGGACTGACTGCATGTGTGTGTGTGTGTGTGTGTGTGTGTATGCAGATATATATATACATATAATATATGTACATATGTTTACACACATATATATGATATAATAGAATATATGTATGTACTGTTTATGCCACATACATATATATGTATATATCCTATGTAGCCCATTTACACACATACATGTTTGCATAGATATATGCACATACTTGCATATATATCATATAGCACATCCCCAATGTACTTCTCACAGTAAAAGTGTTGTACCTGACAATGCTATTGCTGTCCTTATACCTTTTGAGAGGTAGGGTTTTGAAGATAAGGCAAATAAGTATTTCTATATAGATTAAATTTTTTCTTTGACTAATGTTCTGCAAAATTGGGTTTTCTATCTTTAGTTTCTGTCCTCCTATCCATCCTACACACTAATGCTATATTGACTTTCCTGGCCTTTTGTAATTGAAAAATGTTTTCTATTATGAAGTGATAGACATTAATTATAGAGACTCCCCAAAATATTGAAAAGTATGACCAACAGATTTTTAAAAAAAATCACCAACAACCTTCACATCTGGAGATGATATTTGTCAAACACTCTAGGCAATTTCCACAGACAATTTTCGTAAATTTAGCTTGTTGGTTTGTTTGGAAGGTAGGGGATACTTTCTTTTATATCACTTTATGCTAAAAGTACTTCCAAAAATTGGTGTTTCAAGACCTTGTTTCCAGTGCTACACTGGAAATCTGGCCTCATCCCCACATGCCCTCTGACTTGTCTCCAACATATATGTGTGCTATGACTCCAGGGCCTTGTCGTTGACTCATTGACTTACTCATTCAATAGATATTTCCTGAACATGTACCCTGTTCTAGAAGCTGGGAGTTTAAAAGTCAACAAGAAAGACAAAAGTCATTGTTTTCATAGAGCTTACAATCTACCATGGGGTGATCTACAGCAACTAGACAGGCAGAGAGCAAGATTTAAGATAGTGACTCATGAGCTGGGAGCAGTGGCGCATGCCTGGAATCCCAGCACTTTGGGAGGCTGAGACAGGAGGATCGCGAGTTCAAAGCCAGCCTTAGCAAGCCAGGCGCTAAGCAACTCAGTGAGACCCTGTCTCTACATAAAACACAAAATAGGGTGTGGGGATGTGGCTCAGTGGTCAAAGTACCCCTGAGTTCAATCCCTGGCACCAAAAATAAAAAATAAAAATAAAAAAAGATGGTGACTCATTTTATGAAGCAGGGGAAGGTTGGAGAGAGACAAGATAGAGACATGTTATTTTATATGTGATCATCAACAAGGTTGTGTGATGTATGGCCAGCGAGCAAATTCCAGAATGAACTAAGGCAGGGCTTCCCACAGTTTTTGTAGAGGGCCCTCTCCTGACTTCTCTGCCTGTCTGCTCACGTTCCTCCTCTTCCAGGAAGACATCCTGTTTATCAGACCCTAAATCATTTCCCTCAGAATGACTACCATGCTAGCTCTCCTTTATTTTGTGCATTTACACTGTTACAACTTTTCTTTTTGTAGCTTTATTTTCTCCACAAAGGCAACTTTCTTGAAGTCCAAGACTATGTCTTTATGCTTCCGCGAAGCATGTCACCTGGAACAGCATAGTGCCAGGGTCATTGAGGGCGTTATGTCAGTGTTTGCTAAAGTTACTTTCAAATCACTTTTGTAAGCTACAGAATAAAAGATGTGTGTGTATAAAAGGAAGTTACCTCATCACAATAAAGGCAACATATGAAAAGGCCATAGTTAACATTATAATCAATGGTAAAAGACGGAGAGCTTTTCTTCTTTTCAATCCAGAGCAAGAAAAGAATGTCAGTTTTCACTATTTCCATCCAACACAGGGACAGTTAAAAAATTAAGGAAGAAAAAGAAATATACAAGGCATCTAAATTGGAAAAAGAAAAGAAACATTTTCTCTGTTTTCAGATGACATAATTTATGTTGAAAAGCCCCAAAACTATGAAAAACTGTGAGAACTAATAAATGAGTTCAGCAAAGTTTTGGGAAATGAAACTGATACACAAAAAATCTGTTGTTTTTCTATATGACAATGAATAATTTAAATAGGAAGTTAAGACAACAATTCCATTTTCAATAGTATTCAAAAAGAAATAAACACTTAGAACTAAAGCTTATCCAGAAAGCAAAGTACTGAAAAGTATAAAATATTTTTGAAAGAAAGAAAGTAAAAAATATAAAAATATCTCATGTTCATGAACCTGAAAACTTAATATTATTAGTATTACCCAAAGTGATCCACAGATTCAATGAAATCCTATCAAAATGACAATAACTGTTTTTATTTTTTTGTAGAGAAGAAATAGAAAACTTCATTTTTTTCTTTTTTAAATTTTGTTTTTATTTGTTCTTATTAGTTGTACATGACAGTAGAATCCATTTTGACATATTGTATACAAATGGAGCACAACTTCTCATTCCTCAGGCTGTACATAATGCAGTCACTCCAGTAGTGTAAACATACATGTATATAGGGTAATAATGCATTCTTAAATTCATAGGGAATCTTGAGAGAACTTGAACAGACAAAATAACCCTTTTCTAAAAAGGAAAAGTTCAAGGACTAACAATTCCTGATTTCAAACCTTATTACAAAGCTCTAGTAATCAGTGTGATACTAACTTAAAAGCAGACCTGGAGACCAATGGAATAGAATAGAGAGCCCAGAAATAAGGCCTCGCATGAAAGATCAAATGATTTTTAACAATGGTGCTAAGACCACCAATTAAGAAAAAAATGGCCTTTCAACAAATGGTGCTGGGAAACAAAATGGATATCCATATGTAAATGAATGAAGTTCGACTGTTATACTATATACAAAATGGACTGAGAAGATCAAGGATCTAAATGTAAGAGCTAAAACTGTAAAACCTTAAGAAGGAAACAGTAACAAAATTCAAAACTTCATGACATTGGATTTGGCAGTGGTTTCTGGGATTCCACACCAAGCACAGATAACAAAGGTAAAAACAGATAAATTAGACTACACAAAATAAAAACCAGGGTATCAAAGGTCAAGAAAAGGTAACCAATAGAATGGGAGTAAATATTTGCCAATCCTAATGACTGATATGGAGTTAATATCTAGATATGTAGAGAACTCCTATCACTTAACAACAACAAAAACAAACCAACCGAACAAATAACTTGATTAAAAATAAGCAAAGGACTTGAATAGACATTTTGCCAAAGAAAATGTACAAATGGCAAGAAACATGAAAAGATGTTCAAGATCACTAAGCACTAAAGATACAAATGAAAACCCAAATGGTCACCTTACACCCATCTGGATGGCTTCTACTAAAAAATTAGAATAGTTGCTGGGCACAGTGGTGCAAGCCTGTAATCCCAGCACTTTGGGAGGCTGAGACAGGAGAATCATGAGTTCAAAGTCAGCCTCAGAAATGGTGAGGCTTGCTAAGCAACTCAGTGAGACCCTGTCTCTAAATAAAACACAAAATAGGGCTGGGGATGTGGCTCAGTGGTCAAGTGCCCTGAGTTCAATTCCCGGTACCAAAAAAAAAAAAAAAAAAAAAATCAGAATAGCAAGTGTTGGTAAGATGTGGAGAAATTCGATCCCTATGCACAGTTGACTGTTGGTGGTAATGTAAAATGGTGCAGTTACAATGGAAAACAGTATGACAGTTTTTTAATACATATAAAGCACATATGCATATATGATATATATCCATATATCCTTAATATAAGGACATGCACACATGTGTGCACGTGTACACACACACACACACTCTTACACTGTGTGATATGGCGATTCCACACTAAGGGTGTGTACCCCAAAGAATTGAAAGCAGAATCTCAAAGAAATATCTACATATACATTTCATAACAGTGTTAATTACAGTAGCCAAAAGGTAGAGGCAACCCCAGTGGCTACAATGGATAAATGCACAAACAAAATAACAGTATATATATATATATATATATATATATATATATATATAAATATATACACAATGAAATATTATTGAGCATATTTTGAAAAAGGAAGTTCTGACATATGCTACAACATGGATGAATCTTGAGGACATTATGTCAAGTTACAAAAAGATAAGCACTGTATGATTCCACTTCTATAAGAAAGTTAGAGTCCTTAAAATAATAGAGGCAGAAAGAATCTAGGGTGCTTGCCAGAGGCTGGGAGGGGATTGGGAGTGAGGAGTTATTGCTTAATGAGTACAAAGTTTCAGTTTTGCAAGATGAAAAATGATGGGGAAGGATGGTGGTAATAGTAATTTCATGAAAGTATTTAATACCACTTAACTGTACATTTAAAAATGGTTAATGGTAAATTTTATGTCATGTATTTTACAATTAAAAATTAAGCAAATAAACAAAATGATCTGTGTGGAGAGAACAGTGATTTTCCTGGCAATCTCTGTGTGAAGCCCTCAGGGGACTTCTATTCCTGGGGTAGTTTACAGAGGAAGGCCCAGATGGCTTGGAGCCAGAAAACTCTTGAGTTCAAACTCTACCATATCCTTTATAGGCTGTGTGACCTTGTGGAAATTATTTAACCTCTCTTGGTTGAGTTTGTCTATAGGAACAGGAAAATAATACTTACCCAAAATGTGTGAAAAGCTGAGCTCAGTACCTGCTGGGGGTGGTCAGTGCTAGTTAAGGGGTAGAGAAGATGGTGTTGAGTGAGGTATTGTAGCCAGGGAGACTTGCAGGGCATGACTCACATAAGACCCCCTCTACTATGTTTGATCTTTTGAAAACACAATTTGTGTAATCCTCATTATGAAATTAAAATTTCATGTAACATTCTGAGCCAAGTTGATGTATTTGTAAAGAATGTAATAATCAATACCTTCTTGTAAATATTTTCATTTGATGTCAATCAGTTTCTTAATTAACTACACTTATCTTCCTATGGAAGATAAGAATAACATATGAAAGTGGTAGACCATGAAATTTATATCTTAAAGAAATAGTCTTGGTTAATTTAGGTTATGGTTTTATTCCCCATTCCCTACTGTTCCCCAGTAGATCCATGCATGCTCATAAAACCATCAGTGTTTCTGTGTGGTGGAGTCTACACGTCAGGTAGTGACTTGCAGTTGCCAGAATACAGGTTTCCAGGGCTTATAATAAACTTTGTTCCTCAATGAAGGCCTGAGAAACTCAGCTCGTGGTCATCTCTCTTCTCCTGTCCATTTCTTGGCCATTGTCTCCTATACTTTGTGTTGGTGGTGGTCAGTGCAAAAGTCACTTAGCAATGAGTTGACTAATCTTTACAACATATAATGTGCTGGATCTCTTCCAGTCACAGCTGTATTGAAGGCAGCAGAGCTCCACTTTCCAAGGAGTAATATGTGTGATTGTAAAAAGAAAAGCAGTATTTTCATTTTGGAAAAAGTTATCTACAACCAAGGAGTTAACAGTAAGTAATAGGGGCTGCCTATGTAGTTCAGTGGTAGAGTAGCTGCTACATGAAGCCCTGGGTTCAACCCCCAGCACTGGAAAAAGAGGTAGGAAACATAAAAAAGACATAAGATTATATGAGACACCGTACAACTTAAACAGTCTGGGCTGGTGGGTGGGCATCATAGTCATCATAGATAAACCTCATCACCTGCTCAGTTGGTCCTGACATGGAAGCTTGGCCTTCTAAATTTCATTTCCCTCCTTGTAAACTGAGAACCATGACAACTGGTGTCTAATATTTGTCATACTGTTCTGGCAGATAGTATGTACTCAGTAAATGGTGAACAAATAGGACATAGTGTTCTTCTAGGCATCCAGTCACCTCATAAACCATTGTTATAAGAAGAGCAGTAGCACTAGAGACTGGTAATGGCTTTATTCACAGTGTCATAGATGTCTCAGATCACCTACTATGCAGATCAATTATGCTTATTCTACATACAACATCTTTAAAGAACAGTATGAATTAGTTGATGGTCTTTATAATAGTTTGTAAACATGCAAATCTAAGAGTGATTTGAAATAAAATAGAATACATTCTTTAAAAACTTTTTGATAACATACCAAGTATTATTAATTATTGCCTAATTATTACTTCACCTCAAATGTTTTTAATTATTGCTAGATCTCAAATTTGATGTAAAATTTTTCTCCTTATTCATCTGGATTTTAGCCATATCTTTTTCTAATACTATTTTCTTGATATTTTTATGAGGAATGTTACTTTTTTCAATGTGGAGATATACATATATATATACACATACACACATATATATATATATATAATCTGTTTTATATATATATATATACAATCTGGATACATATATATGATATATATATATATATTCTTACAAAATAGTGTGCCTCATTTTCTCAAAATTTTATTTTATGTAGAATAAAACTGAAATAACCTTTAGGAATCTTTCTGTAGAACATAATGTTTTAATTGAGAAGATTCCCTTTATAGGCAATAATGTACCACATTTAATACAAACTGCAAGATACTGTCACCTTTATTTTTGATGTTAATATGTCAGTTCAAATATGTCTATAGGAATTATTTATAATCTTTCATCAGAGTATATTGTTTTTTTTATTTTTATTTTTTATTTTTGGTGCCAGGGATTGAACTCGGGGGTACTTGAACACTGAGCCACATCCCCAGCCCTATTTTGTGTTTTATATAGAGACAGGGTCTCACTGAGTTGCTTAGTGCCTCGCCATTGCTGAGGCTGGCTTTGAACTCATGATTCTCCTGTCTCAGCCTCCCTAAGTGCTGGGATTACAGGCTTGAGCCACCGTGCCCGGCGAGTATGTTATTTAGCAAAAATTTTATATGATGAAATATATTAAATATGTAGTCTCAATTTATGATTCCATTGAAAGTTTTGCTAACTTCAGATGTTGCAAAGTCATGAGTCTTCTGACTTTTATTTCATTCCAGTTCAGAACATAAATTTATCAGTTAAGAATGCAGCTCTATCCAAAGGGTCTCTCTACCTGTTGAGATATTCCCAAACACAATTATCAAGTTTTAGAATAGAAATTTGTACACAGTTTAAACTTTCATTGCATAATTTGTTCAGGTCACTTTTGGAGTGAATAAATTTTAATAGCTTCCCGTTCATTTTCAAGAATTATATTTTGTTAAAAGCTTCAGAAGCAGTTCGTGTGTGCATATTTGGTTGATGATTTTTGATTGCTTTCACTCTAAATGTAACTTGTATTTCAGGGACTCATTTACAAAATGTTCTGATTCCATTGTCAGCCATTTAGGTTGGCTTATGAGCTAATTCTTTGAAGATACAAACATTTCCTCCCCTCCCACCAATATTTCTAATATTAGCTTGATAACAGACAAAAAAGAAAAAAAGATGCATTGGAAAAACTAACTGCCCATTTCCTCTCTGCTCTCACACTCTAACAATGGACGCCAGACTTCTGTCACCCCCAAAGGTGTGGACAGCAAATCTGTAATGGGTCCCTACCATGTAGTAGGAGTCCACTTATGGTTTGAATAGAAACCTTGCTGCTTGACCACTGGTGGCTTATTTTAAAATGAACACATTTTTCTTTCCTTTTCTCCCTCTTCCCCTGCCTAACTGCTGGGAAAACAAGATGCACATTCTTCCTGTCCTAAGCGGAGTTATCTGTCCTTCCATTTATTGCCCACCTGAGCAGACAAATTCAAGACCTGGAAATGAGAAAGTAGCTCTTGTAAGGATTAAATTGAACATTAATTATATCTACTGATAATATCTTGAAAACAGCCCTTGTCCCTTTTAAAGCTCTCTGTTCCCTCTAGCAGTTAGAATGCAGCCTCTATGAGGTGAGTTCACTGCCTTTCTCCCTTGCTAGCAAAGCAATAAAACTTTTTCCTTTTTCTCAAAATCCCGTCCTTGTTATTGCATTGGCATTGGGGACAAGTACTGAGCTATTGGTATCAATTCTGCAGTGGACACCAGTTTGGTATCCTTTAATTTAATTCAGTTCTGACACTATCTAGCTGGAGGTCACTTCAGATCCTGCAGATTGAGGGTTCAGTCCCCAAGGTGGTCCCCACTCAGATCCAGCTGAGAGATAGTTGGACTACAAATTGGGGTTCTGTGACCCTCTCCCCAGGTTTGATTAATATGCTTGAGTGCTTCACAGAACTCAGGGACACCCTATTTACATTTACCTCTTTATTATAAAGAATTTATATATGTATTTATATATTATATATCAAATATATACTCTACATAAGGATCTATATTTTGTTTACACACACACACATAGATAGATAGATAGATAGATACACACATATGTATAGGGATCCCAAGGGTCTCAGGGGTCACCTTATCACTGAGCCAAATCCCCACTCTTATTTAGTTTTTGAGACAGAGTCTCACTAAATGGCAGAGGCTGGTCTTGAGCTTGTGATTCTTCTGCTTCAGCCTCCTGAATTGCTGGGATTACACGTATATACCATAGAGTCTGGATAAAGGATATTTTAAAGGATACAAATAAAGAAATGCATAAGGCAAGGTATGAGGGAAGCGATGTGGAAATTTTATGCCCTCTGCAGGTGTGTTATAACAGAGAAGAAGTAAGGAGAACTAACTTTTCCCTCCCTCCCTTCTTTTCTCCCTTCCTCCCTCCCTCCCTTCCTTCCTTCCTTCATTCCTTTCTCTCTTTCTTTCCTTACTTCTTCTTTTCCCCAGTTTTTTTTATTGGTGCATTATAGTTTTACATGCACAAAATATAACAATATAATTTGGCTAATATCACAACTCAGCACTTCTCCCCTCCAGTCCTTCCACCCCTGGGTCCCTTTCCTTTACTGATCTTTTCATTTCCATGATATTCACACAGCTTTCTTTTCCTTTTTCCTCTCTCTTCCACATATGAGAGAAAACACATGACCCTTGACCTTTGGAGTTTTGACTTACTTCACTTAATATAATGGTCTCTAGTTACTTCCATTTTCCTGCAAATGACATAATCTCATTTTTCTTTACGGTTGAATAAAACTCTATTTTGTATATATATACTGCATTTTCTTTATCCATTCATCTGTTGAGGGACACCTAGGCTGGTCCCATAGTTTGACTTTTGTGAATTGTATGGCTTTAACATGGGTATGCAAGTATCACTGTAGTATGATGACTTATTTTTATTTTTTAACAAAATTATTTCCTCCAATTCCCTTGGAAAATGTTTTCCTTAAAGTACTTTATCCTCCCCTCCCACCTCTTCCCTAATCTACTCCCCATCTTTAACATCTCTTTCTCATGATATTCTAAATTCTAAAGGAAGCCCTCTGCAATGCCTCTCCTCTCCTCAGCTCAAAAGGTAACATGTTAACCTAAAAAGAAAATGCAGATGGTCAAGGTTCCCTTGAATGCAATGAAGACGAAATGGAGATTCAGGAGATGAGGCAAGAGGCAGCGATGCACTTGGAAGCTGGCGAGTTCGGTGAAGTGACTTTCCTGCCTTTGTCCCACTACACTCCTTTTCCTCTCTCATAAAACTCTTTGTATCCCGAAGCCTCCAAAGATGGAGATTTGAGACAGAAATTTCTCTATCTTCCTCAAAGACTTTGAATAAACTCAAACAGGCTTGCAATAAAACCTGTTTTCCCTCACCAACCTGCCTCCCCAGCTTTGGTGGTACCCAAGTGACAGTGGTCAAAAAGTCTTCCTTCTAAAAGTCTTCCTTCTGCGTGACAGTGCCATCTTCCAGGAACTTCCATGTGTTCAGCTACCTAGAAGCTCTCTGAAACCTGTCCTTTTATTATTTTTTTAATGGAAATATAATTAAATAGGAATGATTGATTATATTATTGTGCATTGGTGATCAACTTAACCTCAGTGCCTCTCTCTTCTCTGGAGTTTGGAATGTGGGGTTGAAAGTCCCAACCCTCTAATTGCACTTTGGTCTCTCGGGTCTCAGTGACCAGCCCCTATCCTGAAGCTAGGGCTTGCCAGTCATCAGTCAAGTCATTAGCACACAAAGAGACACTATCACTTCAGAGATTTCAGGGATTTTAGTAGTTCTATGACAGGAACTGGGACAAAGATCAAATATACAATTCACAGAATCACATTCAATCACTTGGGTGATTGATTTTTTTTTATTTCACTTCAGTTTCATCATAGACATTTGAAGTTTAGTTTATGTGTACATAAAAGGATTTAAACATGTGAAAATTGCAGTTTCTATTTCAATAGAATAGCACAGCTTGTTTGAACATAATTATCAATTTTATGTACACCACAAAATCTATTCCAACTATCTTTTTCTACATGTGTTTTTGAATTCAGTGAGCATATTGTTTTTACCTCAAGCTGTTTCACCAAAATTTTTATTTATGTAGTCATTGCATAACAATAATTTTATCTTTAGTGTTGAACTTTTAAACTGCATTCATAATGGTAGTCATAATAATGTTTCACCTTCGACAGAATGAACTTAACTGCTTGATGTTGATTCCATAGTTTGTTGAGAAAATAAAACCATTATTGGAATTAACTGCTTATCTAC
The DNA here is from genome assembly GCA_028644305.1 of Xerus rutilus. Classification (NCBI taxonomy): domain Eukaryota; kingdom Metazoa; phylum Chordata; class Mammalia; order Rodentia; family Sciuridae; genus Xerus; species Xerus rutilus. The sequence continues at coordinate 59,462,075 of CM053402.1, forward strand.
TGAAGCATTGGAAGGCAATGATTTCATCCTGGCATTGTTTTACTGTGTGTGATACATTTCTGGGGACAACCTATCAATTACTATCATTTTACATTTTGTAACTACAGAGTCACTTGGAATCACAATGAAGGAAATATATTCTAGAACACTACTCAGACCTAAATGGAAAGCAATGCTTCACAGAGTGATGTAGATATAATATCTGCTATTATGAAGGCTTAACCACCAGCTTTTTATTCTTTGGTTGTGGTTTTAAGCTCTAATCAGATAGCAAGGTCTCTGGAAGAGACTTGGAATCACAGATTTGATTCCCCTTATGGGGTCCAAAGTGTATGGGGTTGTCTGTTTGGGGCCTAGGTCTCCTCACTGATGAATTTGTGGGGTCAGTGGGGTAGTTTCCTGGGTCTTGAACCTCTGATCTCCACAGCTGGAATGGCTGGATGCCCTGCATCCTCCCCTTCCTTCCTTCCTCATGGGTCTGTATTTACACAGGTGACAGGACAGGTACAGGCTTCCCAGCCTTTGAGGCTCAGTGTTGTTAAGGAAGTGATGCTAAAAAGATCCTTTGTTAAGTAAACTCTTTACTTTCTAGAACTTAGTCTTCTCCATTTTCTTTTTTTCCTCACCATTACAATTTTTTTTTCTGCTCTTTAGGTAGATCTGTGACAAGCATTGTTGTGACTATGGTTCTTGTGTTTATAGCACAGTTTATACAGAGACTGTGCTGGTCCAGCACAGCCCATTTGAGTTTCTGTTTTACATACAAAGGAGTAGGAAATGAGAGAAGGTAGGTAACTTTCCAGATGAGGTGGTGAGTGAAGAGAGTGGGGTCAGGATTTGAATCCTGATATCTCTGAAGCTTAAGACCACCTTCTTTTTGCCATGCTATGGATACATTCCCAGAAACATATGACTGGGTCAGATTGATAGGGGAAAGACAGAAGAGCAGTGGGGATATGAGGCTAAGAGAATCATTCTATAAAATGTGCCCACAGTACTGACTCCCCACATGCTTTCAATTTTGAAAAGCAATACACCTGCAGCCCTGCCTGGCTTAAGACCACAGTATACATTATATTCCTCAGCAAATTTCTGGTTATTCTTAGGAGAAATGCAGCCCTGAGAAATGCCAAATGCTGATGAGAAGAACACAAATTGCCCTGCAAGATGTGATGGGACACTTTTGTGATCCTTACACAGGCCCGATCCTGGAAGTTAGGGAGATAAGGATAATTCTCACTAATCATAAAATCTGTAAGAACAGCTTCCACTTAGAACTGGTCAACATAGGCCAAAGTGACCTGGAGTAATTATGGCAGTGTAGACTTAATAGTCTCATATCCTACTGTGAATCAATCAAGAGGTGGACCTGGGTTTCTTGCTTGAAACTTCCCTGGGACCCCCAATTAAACTGGAGGATAAGAGAGGCATATCCCTCTCCTCTCTGAGAGGACCCATTCTTTCCATTGAGAGTGTCCCCTTTTTTCCTTTCCTGTCCCTCATAACTCATGCCTGTTACTCTGAGCAACAGACCTGAAATCTTTTTGACTTGATCAAAAAAACTGGATTTGAATGGAGGCCTTCACACTGCCTCAGATTCCCAGAAGTCCCCAGCCCTGTAACAAAATGATGTGAATATCCTTAAAGCCTTTGGAACCTATTTTTGCCTCTGTGAGCTGTCACCCTCAGAGATCATAACATACCAGGATACAAATGCATTACTGCCCCACTCAGGCAGACATGGGAAGGTGCAAGGCTGCCTTGTTGCAGGAGCTGGTCGACATCTTCCTGCGCACTGAGCAGCAGCTCTCACAGCGTGGGGCACTTGACCATCAGCCTTAGTTCCCCTCTTTTTGCCCTTCTTAATTCCCTGGCTCATAGGCTCTGCCACATGTCACGTGGCATCCAGTGGGACCAGGGCTGTGGAGGTCACTCCTTCTTGTGTGGCCTAGGGCCAGCCTCTGAAGTCCATGTCTAAATCCTCCCCTGTCAGAGGTGGGGTCACAGCCTTGTCTTGCAAAGGGATCTGGCAAGAGCCAAACAAGAGAGCAGATGCCAATGTGCTTTGAAATATCACAAAGGATTGTACTGTCTGAAAGCGTCACTGTAATTGATAATAATAACATTTCAGTATGGGACTTCCCTGCTGAGCCCCTTTTCATAGTGTTTTAGAAGGCAGATGAGGATATTTTTAGATCCTGCCACCTGTCATACTCCCCAAGCACCCTCTAGACTGAAAGAAATGTGTCACGAGAGGCCCTTCACACCAGGGATGGGGGGTGTGTATGGAGAAGAGAGATGTGTTTGACAAGCCTGCAAGGCTTGTCATGAGAGAGACTGTCAGGTTGTCTTTGGGCTTTATCTTTATTCATGTTCCTCCAAGGACCACTCTGGGGCACTCTGCTACTTGCTGTCTGCTCGCTGGGGTTGGGGGTGGGGTACTGTCTAGTGCCTTCTGCAATTTCCTCATTTCCCCTGTCTCCAGTGTCCAATGCCAGGTCCCAAACATGCTCTGGCATTGATGGTCCCTGAGGCAAGTGTTTGCATATATGAAGTCTTGGTATTGATTCTTCAGAAAAGCATGCATTATCTCTTCTGTCTTCTGGCTGGGCTGCACTGATTACTGGCCAAACAAGTGCCTGCTCAAGTGCATGAATATATAAGTTTCTAGGTCAATAATCCTTGCATTCAAGACACCAGGTTAACGAATGCCCATAGACTGACCATGATTTTATTGAGTTCAGGGCATATTTATTGTGCACCATAAGCAGCAGTTTGGGGAGCAGGAGGAAGAGGCAGCCTGATATTGTGCTGGGTGTCTACCTCTGACTCTGCTGGGGTACAGTCCCTCACTGCCAAGCTCTGATGCTGCTCTGGGTGTGCAAGGGAAAAGAAAAGATCCTATCTCACTGGTCAGAAATCTTATGTTCTTATTAGAACACCCCTGTGAGAGAGATCACACTGGTTGATGAACATCATGTTTCTTTCACTTGCTGAACAAACTCAGGAACCAAAGAAATTCTGGAGGCTTATGGTGTCATTCACCCAGATCCTACTGGAGCTTGCATAGGACATACTCAAGGGTAAAATCCACTAGAACAGCAAGGGATGCCAGAATTTGGGTGCAGGGTGTGCATGTGTGCTCCCTGAGGTCCAGCTGTGCAGGTGAGCAGTGGGGGGTGTCTCTTCTGCTGGATAAGCAGGTGGAGAATGTTGAGAGCAGAACTGAATGACTTGGGTGGGGAAGAGAAGGGAAAATGAGCAGGCTGGGTAGGAGGGGTGGTGGTTTATGGGGAAAGGATAGAACAAAAGTCAAATAAAGGGCATTTAATTCTGTTTCTGCTTTAGCTATTCCTTCAATGTTCAGTAAAACCATCATTTCTCAGTGGGAAGTGGGTGTTGTGTTTGTATTCATTTTGATGGTGTCTGAAAGTTTTGGGTGTGTCCTGCCACAGTGGGATGTACCTGTAATGTGCAAGATCAGAGTGTTATGAAAACAGAAGATAGGATGTTAAGGGAGAAATAGACAAGGGCATTTTTCTGGAGGGTGTGGCACCTGAGCTGGGGCTGGAAGAAAGGACAGTGTTAGTTGGATGAAGAAGCTCTGGTGGACCCAAAGTGAGGGAAGATCAGGGACCTAGTGTTTCCTACAGCCCAGAATGAGGGGAGCAGGTAATAGGAAGGCCCTGCCTGCCTGGTCAGCTAGTTGGAACTCTCTCCTGTGGGTGGTGGGGACCTAGAAAAATATTAAGAAGACTCAAGGATGCCTGCTCCATTATCACTTATCATTACTGTTGTCGTGTGGAGGCTAAGAAACTGCTAGGGAAACTGGATTTCTTCAGAAAAGTATTTTTTTTTCTTTTTTCTTTTATTTTTATTTATTTATTTATTTTTTTTCAGAAGCTGTACACACTATTCACTGAAAACATTTGTTGAGGCAAATAGAGAAAAATATTGTTACAATCATAATTTTTCTAACTTTGCACAAAATTATAAGCAGATTACATTCTTCATATTAA
>CM053402.1:59466593-59489819 GCA_028644305.1 Xerus rutilus
GTATAGACCAAGGAGTGGGATAGCTGGGTCAAACGGTGGATCCATTCCGAGTTTTTTAAGCAGTCTCCATACTGCTTTCCAGATTGGTTGCTCCAATTTGCAATCCCACCAGCAATGAAACTGAAGAACATCTTAGAAGATGGAAAGACCTACCATGCTCCTGGATAGGCAGAATCAATATTATTAAAATGGCTATACTACCCAAAGCACTATACAGATTCAATGCAATCCCAATTAAAATCCCAAAGTCCTTTCTTATAGAAATAGAAAAGGCAATCATGAAATTCATTTGGAAAAATAAGAGACCCAGAATAGCTAAAGCTATCCTGAGCAAGAAAAGTGAAGCAGGAGGCATCACAATACCAGACCTTAAACTTTACTACAAAGCAATAGTAACAAAAACGGCATGGTACTGGCACCAAAACAGACATGTAGACCAATGGTACAGAATAGAAGACACAGAGAGTAATGCACAGAAATACAGCTATCTCATACTAGACAAAGGTGCCAAAAACATACATTGCAGAAAAGTATTTTGATAGTTGTCACACTTTGAGATCAAGGCTCAGAAAGGGTAGGAATGGCAGACTATTAGAAACCTGGGGAAGGGCTGTGCAAAAGGAGATGGCAGGAAGAAGAGCGAGTAGGGACACCTGAATGGGGGTGGGGGCCGGGGTGGGGGGAGGAACCACTCATTGTCCAAGGGGTGGAGGTCCAGGCTCCTGGGAAAGCTGCCCTCCCAGGAAATCCAAGCCAATACTCCTCCCCCCAGGCATCCTGGGATGCTGCTAATCAGGTCAGGGGCCTTTGTGATCATTAAAAAACAGCCTTCCCTGGTGAAGTGTCCAGGATGCCCAGCTTCATTTCTGGTCAGAACTTAGAACCAGAGGTGGGGCTCTGGACTAGGGGAGGCAGGCAGCCCAGAATGTGCATCCACTTCCTTGGCAACATCAGACTTGAGTGGGGGTCTCTGCAGTTTTCCACTCACCCTCTTCAGTTTTTTTTTCCTATAGTAATATCACTTAAAATTTTTTTTTTAGTTGTACACATGGACACAATACCATTATTTTATTTATTTACCTTTATGTGATGTTGAGGATCAAACCTGGGACTGCACACGTGCTAGGCAAGCACTCAGCCCCAGCCCCCTCTTCAGGTGTTGAAGGTATTCCCACCTACCTCCCAGTCCTTGGCTGCGGCTGCTACTATATTCTTTTTTCCAAAAGGGAGCATGTCAATGTCACCACCCCGGGGCCATGCATTTTTCATTTTGCAAGAATGCAGAAGAAAGGGATGGATTTGTCCATTATAATGGAGACCAGCAGTGGGAGACAAATTTTGATCTGGGACACTGGAGTGTGTCTTTCTCAAATGCAGATTGATCCCTCCATGGAGCACCCTTTGCTCTCTCCCCTGCCCTGCACCTGTCACTGACTGCTTCTGTGGTCCTTTGTCTTGTCTGTCTCACAGTTAGACATGCTGCTCCTTGGGATTAAGGGACTGGTTATATTTGTTTTCCCAGCACCTGCGCGCCTGCTGGCCCATGTGATAGGGTTAGCATCAACAATGACAACAATAATAATAACAATAATAATAATAGCATTTATGAATAACACTTCCACAATACTTACTGTGTCCCAAGTATATGACAGCTTATTTAAATTTTACAACAATCCTCTGCAGTACCAGTGGTTAATTATTTTTGTTTTATGGGTAATAAAACTGAGCCCAGAAAGGGCAGTAAATTTATCAGTGGACACACAGCAATGAATGGTGGAGGAAGACTCCTGATCCATGACCTTGACCCTGTGGGTTCTAGAGGAACAAGAAAGATTGGTTGAAGGAACAAATAAATGAATGAGTGAGTGAGTGAAGGGAGTTTTTTTTTTGTTGTTGTTGTTGAAAACACCACAAACCTCTGTGGCTGAAACAGAAAAGAATTTTATTAAATGTCTCCCAGGGCTTGGCAGAAAATGTAGTGAGTAATGAGGTGGGGAATGGGGAAGGTAAGAGTCTATACAAGTTTCTGATGCTCTACTCTCTCTGGAGAAACTGGAGGGTGGAAGCAGATGGGCAACCACCATGAGTCAGGCCAGGGTAAGGTGCTTTGGCCTATAGCAGGCAGCTTCCTGCCTGGTGCCCTGATGGATGTTTGCCCTTGGTGCCAAGGGGCAGGGGATGTGAGGTACCCAGCAGCAGGTGTGGGCAGCGGGTTCTTTTTTTTAATTATAAATTTTATTCTAATTAGGTTTATATGACAGCAGAATGCATTTTGATTCATTGTACCTAAATGGAGCACGACTTTTCAATTCTCTGGTTGTACACAATATAGAGTTATACCATATGTGCAGTCATACATGAACCTAGGGCATTGTTGTCCATCGCATTCCACCATCTTTCCTGCCCCCATGTCCCATTCCTTCCCTCCTCTCCCCTTTGACCAAAGTTTTTCATTCTTCCCATGCCCCCTCCCACATTATGGATCAGCATCCACTTATTAGAGAGAACATTCAGCCTTTGGTTTTTTGGAATTGGTTTACTATGCTTAGCATGATGTTCTCCAACTCCAGCCATTTACCTGCAAATGCCAAAATTTTATTCTCTTTTAATGCTGAGTAATATTCCATTGCTAATATATACTACAATTTCTTTATCCATTCATTTATTGAAGGGCATTTAGGTTGGTTCCACAGTTTAGCTATTGTGAATTGAGCTGCTATAAACATTGAAGTGGCTGCAGCACTGTAGTATGCCATTTTTAAGTCCTTTGGGTATAGACCAAGGAGTGGGATAGCTGGGTCAAATGGTGGTTCCATTCCAAGTTTTCTAAGGAATCTCCATACTGCTTTCCAGATTGGTGGGCAATGGGTTCTTAATGGAGCATTTGTCTTTTTGGAGGAAGAGACTTGTTCGGCCAGCCTACCATGCCTCCCCTTTCCAGAGTGCCCGGCATCACAAGGCTCCTATGCACATTCTCTTTAATCTTAGACCTGACCCAGCTTCCAGTGGTGGATTTCTCACTATTCTTCAGGATTCAGCCTATGATCGGTGACCCACAGACAGCTGTCAAGCTAACATGCAGACAGGAACTAAAGACACTGGACCTGTGTATCCATGGACCTGTGTATCACAGTCTGAGTTGAGTCCTGCTTGCTCATGACCTTGGATAGGTCACCCAACACAGCTAACATGGAGTCAACAATAATAGCTCATGGCACTGGGCTATTATTATCTTTCTTGTTCCTCTAGAACCCACAGGGTCAGCAAAATGCATTCTGCTGTCATATAAACCTATCAGCACCAAATGTTTTCAATGTACCCTCTACAATGCCTGAACCTAGCTTAGAATTCTGTAATGACAGAATTCTTCATTTTTAGAATTATTAGTATTTGTCATCTCTATACATCTGTTCCAGCTAAAGAGCCTATGTCAGCCAATGCCTGCTAGAAGGAAGACCAAGTTATGCTTTGTTATCAAAGTTTACATTTCCAATGAAGCAAATCTGTTTGTTGACTTCAGACACTGGCAACTACCTCTCTCCCTGTGTCTTCTTCTAGTGAGGTCTGGAGGTCTTTGCCTCACCCTTAACCCTACTAGGGCAGGGTGGCAGGGAGCATCATCTTACCAGCTCTTAGCTTGGTTCCTTACTAGCTGCATGACCTTGGCCTGGTTACTTAACCTCCCAGGGCCAATATTTTCTCTTCTGTAAAATGGATTAACACTATTCATATGGTACCAGATGCAGTGCTGATGGGATCTCAGCCTCCCATCTCTGCCTCTGGGAGCTTCTTTAGAAAGGATCACAGTCAGGAGACATGGCCAGGCCTTCTGGGGCAGCTTTGATTCCCTTTGGAGGGTGCCTCTTTCACCCCTCATCCTTTTGGTCCAATCCAATGGGAGGGTAATTGGAATGCACTGAAGGAAGGTGAGGTAAGTGACAGTACATGACCTTGCTCTGGTTTTAACATGATTTGTTCCTTCTGAAACTCATGTTGGAGTTTAATCCCCATGATAAGGTATAAAGAGGGTAGAAACAACCTGAGTATGGTGTTTAGAGTTGGAGCCTTTGGGAAGTGATTAGAATGAATTAGCTAAGGTCTTTAGGATGGATCCCCATAATTGAGTACTGGTGGTTTTATAAGAAGAGGGAGAGAAGCTGAACGTGTGGGACTCCCTATCTCCTGCTATGTGAAGCCTTGCACTGCTGTGGTGTTCTGCCATCAAGATGGTCATCACTAGATGTGGGCCCTCAAACTGGGACCAAACCATGAGCTAAAACAGATGAACGCTTCTAAGGCATGCATCCGGTGATGTATCTCTTCTAACCACAGCCCATTTGCCTACAGTTTACACCTAGTGAGTACATTCAAGCACGATGGACTAATTAGGTTATAACTCTCATCATTTCACCTCTGAATATCCCTGCATTTATTACAGGAGCTTCTGGGCGCATCTCATATTCAAACCATAACAAAGAATGTTGGCACTACTGTGAGTTTATCTGCTAATTTCCTTATTTTTTTTTTAAATTCCCCTGCTTTCTTGGTGTTTATTGGCTTCAATTTTTAATCCTTCTATTGAATTTTTAATCACACTAGCATTTATTTCCATGAGCTCTCTTATTCTTTGAATATTCTTCAAAAATTGTTCTGATATTTTGCAATGAATAATAAATCACCTCATATTTCTGAGGATTCTGAATATGGATTGGAAAACTTTGTAAAAAATTTTTTTGTATACCATCTAAATTATCTTTTGCTTTCCTTTGAGTTCCTTGTTTCTGTTTGTTTTGGGCTTTGCCTTGTCTGTTGAGAATTTTGGTGTGTTGATTTCATGACTGTTGGAGAGAACTATTGGCTGTTATTTCTTATTACAAAAAGTTGGGAGCTCTATGTGGCTAGGTGACATGTGAACTGGTAGGCTTCAGAATAGTGAATTTTGGAGAAGACTTAGTCACTTACTAGGAAAACTCTTTTTTTTTTTTTGGTTTTTTAGATATACATGACAGTAGAGTGTATTTTGATATATAATACATACATAGAATATAACTTAGGATCCCATTCTTGTGGTTGTACATGATGTGGACTTTCACTGATTGTGCATTCATATAAGAACATAGAAAAGTTATGTTCAATTCATTTTTCTTTCCTATTCCCGTCTCCTCTTCCTTCCCTTTATTCCCTCCCCTTTGTCTAATTCAGTGAACTTCTATTTCCTCCAAACACCCCCATTGTGTGTTAGCATCTCACATGTGAGAAACCATTTGGCCTTTAATTTTTTGGGATTGAGTTATTTCACTTAGTATAATAATCTCCAGTACCATGCATTTACCAGCAAATGCCACAATTTCATTCTTATTTATGGCTGAGTAATGTGTACATATACTACATTTTCTTTATCCATTCATCTGTTGAAGGGCATCAAGGTTGGTTCCATAGTTTAGCTATTGTGAATTGAGCTGCTATACACATTGATCTGGCTTTGTCACATTAGTATTCTAATTTTAAGTCCATTGGGTAGAAACCAAGGAGTGAGGTAACCGGGGTTAAATGGTGGTTGCATTCCAAGTTTTATAAGGAATCTTCATACTGCTTTCCATAGTGGTTGCATCAACTTGCAGTCCCACCAGCAATTTATGAGTGTACCTTTTACCCCACATTCTTGTCACCATTTATTGTTTCTTATCTTGATAATTGCCATTCTGACTGAAGTGAGATGAAATCTCAGTGTAGTTTTAATTTGCATTTCTCTAATAGCTAGAGAGTGAATATTTTTTTTCATATATTTGTTAACCATACGTATTTCTTCTGTGAAGTGTCTATTCAGTTCCTTTGCCCATTAATTGATTGGGTTATTTGTTTTTTTTAGTGTGAAGGTTTTTTTTTATTCTTTATATATCCTGGAGAGTAATGCTCTATCGAGGTGGAGGTGGCAAAGATTTTCTCCCATTCTGTAGGCTCTGTATCTACATTCTTGATTTTTTCCATTGCTGTGAAGAAGCTTTTTAGTTTGATAGCATTCCATTTATTGATTATTGATTTTACTTCTTGTGCTTTGTGCTTTATGAGTCTTGTTGAAGAAGTAGGTTCCTAAGCTGACATGATGGAGACCTGGGCCTACTTTTCCTTCTACTAGGCACAGGGTCTCTGGTGTAATGCCTAGATCCTTAATCCACTTTGAGTGGAGTTTTGTGTAGAGATAAAGGTAAGGTTTAATATCATTCTGCTACATATTAACTCTAATTTTCCTGAAGAGGTTATCTTTTTTCCAGTGTATGTTTATGGCACCTTTGTCTAGTATGAAATAATTGTATATATGTGGGTTTGCCTTTGTGTCTTCTATTCTGTACCATTGGTCCACATGTCTATTTTGGTGCCAATACCATGCATTTTTGTTGCAATAGCTCTGTAGTATAATTTGAGGTCTGGTATTGTGATGTGTCCTGCTTCACTTTTCTCACTGAGGATTGTTTTGGCTACTCTGGGCCTCTTATTTTTCTAAATAAATTTCATGATTGCTTTTTATATTTCTATGGAGAACATTATTGGCATTTTAATAGAAATTGCATTAAATCTGTATAGCACTTTTTGTAGTATGGCTATTTTGATGATATTAATTCTGCCTATCCTTGAACATGGGAGATCTTACTATCTTCTAAGGTCTTCTTCAATTTCTTTCTTTAGCATTTGGTAGTTTTCGTTGTAGAGGTTTCACCTCTTTTGTTAGATTGATTCCAAGTATTTTATTTTTTTGAGGCTATTGTGAATGGGATAGTTTTTCCAATTTCTCTTTTAGCTGATTCATCATTGGTGTATAAGAATGCCATTGTATTATTATAGGTGTTAAGTTTATATCTTACTATTTTCCTGAATTCAATTATGAGTTCAAGAAGTTTTATGGTGGTGTTTTTTGGGTCTTCTAAATATGGAATCATGTCATCAGCAAATTGGGATAGATTGAGCGGTTTTTGTGTTTGTATCCCTTTAATTTCTTTCTTTTGCTTAATTGCTCTGGCTAGAGTTTTCAGTACTATGTTGAATAGAATTGGTGAAAGAGGGCATTCTTGCCTTATTATAATTTTTAGAGGAATTGCTTTCAATTTTTCTCTATTTAGAATGATGTTCACCTTGGTATTACATATATAGCTTTTATAAAGTTGAGCTATGATCCTACTATCCCTAGGTTTTCTAGTGTTTTGAACATGAATAGATGCTATATTTTGCCAAATGCTTTTTCTTCATCTATTGAGACAATCATGTGATTTTTGTCTTCAAGTCTATTGATGTGATGAATTACATTTATTGATTTTCATGTGTTGAACCAACCTGGCATCTTTGGGATCAACCCCACTTGATCATGGAGCACTATTTTTTAAATATGTTTTTGTATGCACTTTGCCGGTATTTTATTAAGAATTTTTGTATCTATGTTCATCAGGGATATTGGTATGCAGTTTTCTTTCTTTGATATGTCCTTGTCTAGTATTGGTCCACCCTGGGAGCATCTCTGGGTCCACTACTGTGGTAGAGGACCCAATACTTAGTCCCCTCAGTCACCCGGGGACCCCAAGTTTTCTGGTCTCTTTTGCTCAGTTTACAAACTCAATCAATCCTTCCCCTGTCTTTTCAAATTCCTGACTAGGTGCATCTCTCTCAGCTGATCCTTTAAGCAGCCAGTCTGGAAGGGAAGGAGGGCAGCTAGGTGGGTTTCCCCAACCTGTATTTCCCTGTGTAAATCCCTCTCCACGTTTAGTTTTCTCCTGGTCACTTAGGCACACTCTGTGTTGTGTGGCATGTATAGGCCTATACTTGAGGCCAAGCTCAGTTTTCCAGTTATCAGTTTCCCTAGATGCTGGCTCCCATGCTGCAGCTGTAAAGTGGTTCCTCCTTTGTCCACTATGGGCAGCTGGGAGAGATGTGGTTACTTTCCTGCACAAGGATGTTGTGCAGCACACCTTTCAGGTTATTAGACAGTGTCTTTGATTTCTGATATCTTTGTACCAAGACATGCCTCAGGCTTCCTAAAAATTCAGGTTCCTTTATCCCTCCACTTATTTCACTGGCGGGTGAAGGCGATCACTCTGGCAGTGACACTGGTGGCTGGGGAGGCTCTAGGGATTTCTTCTTTATTTTATTCTATCTAACTTCCTGAGTTCCTGAAAGTCCCTAATCTGTTTTGATTATTCAGAATTAATTCCCAGTAAAATCCCTCTCCTTTTTTAAATCAACCTTGGTGAGAAGCTGTCTGTCTGCTTTCTTGGTTTCATACCATGGAGGAATCAGCAAAGTGACCTTCTCTATTCTGCCATATTGGTCCATCTCTGATTCTTGTTCTTGATTCTATTTAAGTGGTGAATTACATTTATAAGTTCAAGTACCCTGTCTTCAAGGCTTGAGGTTCTATTTTCTACACAATCCAATCTGTTGGTGATGCTTTCAAGTAAATTTTTAATTGGATTTATTGTCTTTCATTTCTGGGAGTTCTGATTAATTTCTTTTCAACATTTCTATGTCTTTATTGATATGGTCTTACATCTCCTGTATTTGCTCTCTTAATTCATTCCATAGCCTTTTTTCCCAGTTCTTTGAACATTTTAATAATCACTTTTTTATAATCTTTCTCTGGAATTTTATCCACTTCCATATCTGTGAGACCCTTTGTTGGGGAATTGTAAAATTTGGGGGAAGATTCATTTGCCTATTTTCTCGTGTTTTCAGAGGTCTTGAACTTGTGCATCAATTGTGATCAATTTCCCTTCCCCTTTTATAGACATGCCCTTTTTTGTGAAGTTATCTTTCTTATTCTAGGATTTCATTTTTGGTATATGAGTAGATATCAACGGATGGGACCTGAAATTCCCCTGTTTGTTCCACTTTGATGCCTAGTTGTTGGTTTGGAGTTTTTCTTTCTCTGATTCTGTAAGTTGAAGTAATATTAAGGCTCAAGTGGGACTAGATATTGTGTAGGATGAGACTGTTGTTTGACTGAGTTATATTTCTTGGCAGCATGATCTCTACTCTGTGATCTTGACATGTACCAATCACTTTCCAGCCTCTATTAGAGGGAGAGGGGGGCCAGGATAGGCACTGGTATCAGAAACAGTTGTATACCCTTAAGGTAAATATCAGGTGTCTACATCGATTTCTGTAACACTAAATGCCACCTGTATAGAAATGGTGGGGTTAGCATTTAACATCAGTACTGACAATAAAAACTGTGAACTAGATCAAATATTAAACTGCAAGTCACTAATGTGTTGTTCACTGTATTGTTGATTACAACAATATAAATGGGGTAGGAATTACATAAATCAAATAATTCTTTTATTTACTGGGATTATAATTTCTCAAGTAAAGAGAAAATAGAGTAGAAAGGTGAAAGAAAGTTTGAAATATTTAAAAAAGTGATAGGAGGAGAAAAAGTGTAGGTAGCAGATGTTGGCTATAAGAAGAAGAAATAAAAAATATCTGAAAGTAATACAAAAAGAAATAGAAGAAGTGGAAACTGGAAAATCTGGCTGTACGTGGGGATGAGAGTGAAAAGAGAGAGATAGGAGGGGCAAGAACTAGGGTATGAACAAACCAGTCAATGTAAGATCAAAACAACTTAAAACAACTCATATAATTGAATCCCACCTAAGTTGAACCAAGCCTAAATAGTGAACAAATACAGAAGAAAGCAATTCATGAGAAAGTAAAATTATATGAATGCCTATATTTTTTCAAGCCTATCTGCACAGTGAGAACACCCACGCTCATATACATACACACAAAATCATGCATAATGGAAAAAAGTTAAAAGTAATTCAATATGATACTATGATGCTTAAAAATTTAAAAACTTAAAATTTAGAAAAAATATCAGAAACAAAAAACTAGGGACGTGGAGAAAAAATGAAAGAAGGATAAAGAACAAAAATTGAGAAAAAAGAAAAAATCATACTGAGAAATAAAGGACTTATTTCAGCTGTGATGGTCAAAACTGTTGGCAGGGATGAGTGTTCATTCTTTGTATTTATTTTTTAGTTTGTACCCTTAGGTCATGGACTGGGAGTTAAGTTCAATCTCTTCATGTTCCTCACTTAGCTGCTAGCTGTACTGGTGAGGAGACAAAACTGGTTGTAGTAGATCCCAGCTTCCAGTTTCCCAGTTAAAGATGGACAGCATAATTTGGATGCTAAAGAATTTTGTATTTCTGTAGTGAGGTGATGCAGAGTTCTAAATGGGAAGTTCTAGTAGTTGGAGTTTAGTCTTGACTGAACTATGGAATTCTGTGGATACATGTTTGAGATTCAATCCACATCCCCTATTGCTGGGGAGATGCCAGTATCTGCAGGATGTCTGGATCTCTAGGACCTCCAGTAAGATCCATTTTTAGGGCATAGGGGATAAACCTCCAGAGGTTTCACTTTTACTGCTATAAATATAAAATACTTTTACATCTAAAGTGCAGATGCTCCTGTGTGGCTGCTACAGGCATCTTCCCAATAGCTTTTATGTGGTGTCAGTAACAAAGGGAGCTTTATCCTCTGTTATTGGTAGCCTTTTTGTTCCAGGTATGGTTTTCTTTGTGCCTATTTCAGTCTCTCTCATTCAGGCATCCTTTGGAATTTTTTTTTAGTCAGTTATTACTCCCTTTATGAGTTCCTGATTACCTGTCTCTGCTCACAGCTGGGTAGTGCGTATAGATGTTTCCCATGCCATGGGGCAGAAGCTGCTTTCTGCATCCAGGAGCATTTTCAGTGCCTGCAGAATGCTTTCTGCCCTGGGGTGAGCTATTTGGGGTTTTGCATTCACTGAGCTGCTTTCCCTATTGACTCTGTGTCTATTAAAATCAACCTTCCTTTCTAGTCCCCAGGTTTCCCCCAAATTGATTTTTCTTGATTTTAAGTTTCTTATTCTTCCTTCCATGCTGTCCTACCTGCCCGCGTGTCACTATCCCCTTTTCTGTTTCTGTTGCCACCACTGGGGACCAAGCAGGCATGTCTCTAACATACTATTTCTTATATTATGTTCAGGTTTCTGAATTTTCTGTGTCTCTGTAGTTTCTTTTACATTCCAATATGGTTTCATTGTGTTCCTTTAGTTACTCACCTAGCTGAGGAGTACTCTTCCCACTTTGTAAGTCTGGTGCTGAAGAACTCCCAGGAAGCGCATCCTTTCTTCTATCCATCATCTCCTGTCTCCTAGTTTATGTGTTCTTAATGAAGAGCATTGCTTTGCATGGTTTAAACTTCATCTAATATGCACCATACTTTACATATTTTCATGCAAATTGTTTTTCTCTATTACTAATGGGGTTAAGATTGATTTATATTAGTGTTTTAGGACTATATTATTTAATTTAAATATTGCTTTGTATTTTTGTATTTGCATAAACATGCCTCAATTTTATTTTCTTACTTAGGCAACTTCAAATTTTTCTTTATTACGCACAGAACTGTCTGGTTCACATTTCTTTGTGGACATGAACAAAAGCAGTTAGGTTGTTGCCCTAGAGCACATGGATTGTCCACTTGGCCCATAAAAATACAAAATGGCTTTGCGAGGTTGGGAATCTTTTCACATTTCTGCTTTCAGTTTATGAGCATATTTGTTTTTTTCATATCCTTCCAACACTTAGCATTGATAGGCTTTACACATAGCTGACAATCTAATGTGTGTAATTTTAATTTATATTTCCTGTTTATTACTAATACATTATCACTCTTTAGATTTTAATCAACAAGGAATTATTTTTGTTTTAAATTTCTCTAATTGCTAAAGATGTTGAACATTTTTTCATGTATTTGTTGATCAATTATATTTCTTCTGTGAAGTGTCTTCTCAGTTCCTTAGCCCATTTATTGACTGGGTTATTTATTATTTTGGTGTTAAGTTTTTTGTGTTCTTTATATATCCTGGAAATTAATGCTTTATCTGAGGTGCATGTGGTAAAGATTTTATCCTATTCTGTAGGCTCTCTCTTCATGTTATGGATTGTTTTCTTTGCTGAGAAGAAGCTTTTTAGTTTGAATTCATCCCACTCACTAATTTTTGATTTTATTTCTTGCATTTTAGGAGTCTTCCTTAGAAGTCAGATCCTAAGCCAAAATGGTGAAGATTTGGGCCTATTTTTTTTTTCTATTAGGCACAGGGTCTCTGTTCTAGTGCCTAAGTCTTTGATCCACTTTGAGCTGAGTTTCATGCAGGCTGAGAGATGAGTTTAATTTCATTTTGTTACATGTGGATTTCCAATTTTTGCAGCACCATTTATTAAATAGGCTATCTTTTCTCCTTAGTCAGAATGGCAATTATCAAGCATACAAACAACAATAAATGTTGATGAAGATGTGGGGAAAAACATACACTCATACACTGCTGGTGGGAATGCAAATTGGTGCAACCATTATGGAAAGCGGTATGATGATTTCTCAGAAAACTTGGAATGGAACCACCATTTTACCCACCTATTTCACTCTTAAGTTTATACAAAAAGGACTTAAAATCAGCATACTACAGTGATGCAGCCACATCAATGTTTAGAGCAGCTCAATTCACAATAGCTAAACTATGGAACCAACCTAGATGCCCTTCAAGGGATGAAGGAATAAAAAAATATGGTGTATATATATATATATATATATATATATATGATGGAATATTATATATATATGATGGAATATTACTGAGCCTTAAAGAATAATGAAATTATGGCATTTGTCAGTAAATGGATGGAGCTGGAGAATATCATGCTAAGCAAAATAAGCCAATCCCAGAAAAACCAAATGCCAAATGTTTTCCCTGATATGTAGATGCTAATTCACAATGGTGGGGAATGGTTAGGGAAGAATATAGTTACTTTAGATTAGGTAGAGGGGAGTGAAGGGAGGGAAGGGGGTATGGGGGAAGGATGGATAGTAGAATGAATCAGACATTATTATCCTATGTGCATATGTAACTATATGACTGGTGGGATTCTACAACCAGAGGAATGAGAAATTATATTCCATTATATATGATGTAAAAAAAAAAGAATTATTTTTGTTAATGGTATAAAGCATTGTATACCAGGATCATCTGTTGTTGTGGAGGAAGAAGACTTAGACTTTGGTGTGGGGTAGGTCAGTCTTTAAATTCTGGGGCTGCCACTTGCAGCTATCTAATCTCTGAAATGTTGTAGGACCTCATAGTTAAAGGGAGCAGATGATACTTGCTCTTCAGTGTTTTTAATGGGAATTAGGGATCATATTTGATCCTGGCCTAGATCTCAATACATATTTTAAATATGTCCTCCAAAATTTCATGTGTTGGAAACCTAATCCCCAAATTTATGACATTTGGAGGTGAGGCCTTTGGGAGGTAATTAGGGTTAAATGTTGTCTTGAGGACATGGACCCCATGATGGCAGTAGTAGTAGTAAGAAGAGGAGGAGAGACCCAAATTATCACATTTGCTATGCCTCAGCATGTGATGGTCTCAGCTAGAATATGGAAAAGCAAGAAGGTTCTCACTGGATACTACTGAGTGAATGCTGATTTTATATTCAGGGACTTTCCACTTTTCAGAACCATGATTCAAAAACACTTTTATTCTTTATAAATTACTCATTGTGTTAGTCAGCTTTACGTCATTGTGACAAATTTTTTTTCTTTTTTTGTCAGTTACAAGCAGTTTTATTTGTTTGTGACATCAGTTTATGAGCTTCATGAATGTGGACATCTGTGGGAAAGTCAGGTGCTGGTCACCAACCCCATGTGTTCAGGTATAAGCATAAGCTCAGCAATCAGTTTGAATTCAAAGTGCTCACAGCAACTTGAAAATGTAGCTAAGGGAGTTTTTCTTTAGGAAGAGGGAAGGATTTCAGGAACCATTCTGAAGAAGAAAGATCATTAATATCCTCCCCGATTGCACTTCCCAGGTGCTTGGATTTTGTTTTTTCCCTCATTGTTACAAATCAGTTGTGTCTTATTCAACAATCACAGATGGACATTTTTTTCTGTCATTTATCTACTGTCATCCAGACCTTTCATCAGCATCTCCACAGCAAAATGTTCCTATATATTTTAACCAGAAAAAACACATTGCAAGGAAAATGGAGTCAGTCAGGCTCCTTCACCTGGATGTTGGGAAGGAATGACTAAGATGTTTAAATGACTAAATGACTAAGGAACAGCACATGTATACTCTTAAGTAACCTGTGATATCATGCTTGGCATGCCATCAGCTTTGTTTTAATTTAGTATATTGTTATGGGCTGATTTGAAAATTAAGTTGGACTGACCCCATTCTGTTCAAGCATCTCTGCATAGAATTGGATCCTCTTTTCTCATGAGCTCACTTGTATAGAAGTGGACTCTGATCATAATGTTTTTAAACTATGGAGCTAATGCAAGCTTGCTTCCTAAGTATGTACAAAAGGTGAGAATTTCTGAAAGGTGTATCTTATGGTTGTACTTGCCTCTCTTGTCCCCCTTCCTTTGTGGTTTATTTGTTTTTCTAAGCTGTTCCCCACTAACGTGCAGTGTGCTGGGCTGCAGAACTGTGCTTTCTGTTCCCTTAGCCCTGGCCAGAATAAATCCTTTGTCTTTACTTCAAAAAGACCTGAAGTTTTATTTGGGATTTTGGAATAGTGCCTGAACAAGATAAACAGACTCAGACTTTTCATTGCATGGATTGCCCGTCCATTGGATAAAGGCATTTTAGATCTCCTTATGGCCCCACATGTTTCCTTTAGGCTGCCCAACTCTCCACTCCGCCAATACTCAAACTTCCTGAGATAGTGCCATTGTGGAACACAAATAATGTTCAGAATTGGTCAGGACAAAAATCTGGAATTATTAAAAATTTATTTTATTTTTTGTACCAGGTATTGAACTCAGTGGTGCTTAACCACTGAGCCACATCTCCAACTCTTTTTATTTTTTATTTTGAGGCAGGGTCTCACTAGGCTATATACAGCCTCACTAAGTTGCTGAGGCTGGCCTCTAACCTGCAGTCCTCCAATCCTAGCCTCCTGAACCATTAGGATTACAAGCATGTGCCATTCCATGTGCCACTATGCCTGGCTAGAATTATTAAACATTTAAGAAATGAGTTTAAAGGTGGGTGCAGTGGCATAAACCTATAGTCCTAGTGATTCAGGAAGCAGAGGAAGGGGGATTGCAACTTTGAAGCCAGCCTTGGCAGTTTATTGATACCCCAGCTCAAAAAAAAAAAAGAGCTGGGGGTGTAGTTCAGTGGCAGAGCATTCCTGGGTTCCAAAAAGAAAAAAGAAATGCATCGTTTTCCACTCCCTTTTTCCTGACTATAAATCTGGGGAACAACCTAGAAAAGATCAATCCATTTCTGGAGACAGCTGCATTTAATAATTTAACACTATCTTACTAAGTTGTGTGTACCAAGAGAAAGGTGATAGAAGTAGAATCAGAGAACCAACGTACTGGTGCAAATAGTAACTAATACAGAAAGCCAAACATAATAAGCCAATTGTAGTTAGTAAGCTCTGATATGGAGTCCATCATCTGATTTGTAAGTAGTAGGTAGATGAGTCATACTTCCTGTAATGTGCCTTCCACCAACTTGTAGTTTTTTCCCCTAGTTTAAAAATTTTAAATAAACTGACATTAATGAAGATAATGTGATGTTGGCATAAAAATGGACATGTAAAAAATATAGCACAGAATGCAGAATTCAGAAATTGACTCACACATACAATTAATTGATTTTAAGCAAAGGTACCAACGTAGTCCAATGGGTAAAGAATAATCTTTCCAACCAATTGTGTGGAAATAATTGGACTTTTATATTAAGAAACAACAAAACCAAAATTATTTGTCACTTATCTTGCACCAAATAGAAAAAGGAATTAAAGTGATCAAATAACTTAAATAATACAGATAAAATATGTGGATATGAAGAGTAAAACACAACATTCAGAATATAAAAATTCTTACAGTTTAAAGTAAGAAAAAAGTTATTTTAAAATGTCCTAAACATTCATATATTGCATGAAAAAAGTAATAAGATTGAGTTAAAATGATACAAAGCTCATTCTCTGACCATCATGAAATCATCTGAGATATCCACAAACATATAGAAATTAAATAATACCTTGTTAAGTAACAATGGATTAAAGAAGAAATCACAAGGAAAATTAGAAAATAATTTGAAGTGAATGAAAATGAAAATATAACATATGAAAGAATTCACGTTTATTCAGAACATATTCTTTAACTAAAAGAGCATTAAATTAAAAATCAATGACAGAATTATATCTAGGATATTTTCAAATATTTGGAAACTAATGCAAATAGTTTCTGGAGACAGCATATGGTTGGGCTTTGTTTTTTAATCCAATCACCAGTCTGTCTTTTGATTGATGACTTAGGCCATTTACACTAAATGTTAATACTGTGAGATGATTTTTATTCCCTGTCATGTTGATCTATTTCTATTTTTTAATTTGAATTAGTTTATCCTTTGATTAACTATTCTTCTAGTGTAGTTTCTACTTTTGCTGATTTTCACTTTTGTTTTTCATTTTTTCTTCATAAAATATCTTATTGAGTATGTTTTATAGTGCAGGCTAAAATAAAAACCTTCCATGATAAACAAGGTTAAAAGAATTTGCAGTGAAAAAACTGGTACCAGAGAACATTCTCAGCAAAATATTCCATGAGAAGAAAATGAAAAACAACAATGAAAATTGGCAAAGGGAGAAACTATACAAGCCAATCAAAGGAGAAATGAAGTCAAGTTAAAAACAAAAAATAAACCAAATGAATGGGAATACAAACCATATTTCAATAATAACATTAATGGCCTAAACTCATCAACTAAAAGACATAGACTGGCATATTGGATTAAAAAATACACAATATACTGTCTTCAAGTGTCTCTTCTCATAGAAAAAGACATCCACATACTGAAGGTGAAAGGATGGGAAAAAAAATAGCACTCAAATGGACTTCACAAACAAGTATGGGTTTCCATCCTCATATTAGATAAAGTGGACTTCAAAGATAGTCAGAAGGGATAAAGAAGGTCATTTAATACTGCTTAAGGGAACCATATGTCAACAAGACATAACAATCATAAACATCTATGCCCCAAACAATGGAGCATCCATGTATATCAAACAAACCCTTCTCAATTTAGAGAATCAAATAGACCACAACACAGTAATACTGGGTGACTTAAACACACATCTCTCACACCTGGACAGATCTTTCAGACAAAAACTAAACAAAGAAAACATAGAACTCTATAAGACAATCAATAATTTAGAATTACCAGATATACACAGAATATTTTATCCATTGACAAGTGAATATGCTTTTTTCCTCAGTAGCACATGGATCCTTCTCTAAAATAGTCCATATGTTATGGGACAAAACAAGTTTTAGCAAATACAAAGATATAGAGATACTATCCTGTATTCTATCTGACCATAATGGAATGAAATTAGAAATCAATGATAAAATAAAAAATAGAAGCTACACTATCACCTGGAGACTAAGAAATATGCTATTGAATCATGCATGGATAACTGAAGACTATAGGGAAGAGAGAAAAAAATTCTTAGATGTAAATGAGACTTTGATACAACATATCAAAATCTCTGAGATACTACGAAAGCTGTGTTAAAAGGAAAGTTCACTGCATTGAGCTCATTCATTTAAAGAAGAAAAATTCAACAAATAAATAACCTGACATTACATCTCAAAGCTCTAGAAAAAGAGGAATAAACAAACATGAAAAGAAGTAGAAGACAGGAAATAATTAAAATCAGGGCTGAAACCAATGAAATCAAAACAAAACAATTCAAAAAATTGACAAAATAAAAAGCTGGTTCTTTGAAAAAATAAATAAAATTGATAAACCCTTACCCACCCTAATGAAAAGGAGAAAGAAAACTCAATTTACTAAAATTCTTGATGAAAAAAAGAATATCATCGCAGACACTATTGAAATATAGAAGATAATTAGAAACTATTTAGAAAACTTATACTCCAGTAAAATAGAAAACCCAAAGACACCAACAAATTTCTAGAAACATATGATCTGCCCAAAATGAATAAGGAGGACATACATAATTTAAACAGATCAATTTCAAGCAAGGAAATAGAAGATGCCATCAAAAGCTTACCAACAAAGAAGAGCCCAGGACCAGGTAGATTCTCAGCCAAGTTCTACAAGACCTACAAAGAAGAACTAACTCCAATACTCCTCAAATTATTCCATGAATTAGAAATGGATGAAACTCTTCCACGGTTATTCTATGAGGCTAGTATCACTCTGATTACAAAACCAGACAGAGACACATCAAAGAAAGAACATTTCAGACCAATATCCCTGATAAACATTGGCACAAAAATTGTCAATAAAATTTTAGCAAATCACATACAAAAACATATTAAAAAGATATTGCACCATGATCAAGTGGGTTTCATCCCAGGTATGCAAGGATGTTTCAATATACAGAAATTAACAAATGTAATTCATCACATCAATAGAATTAAGGAGAAGAATCACATGATTATCTCTATAGATGCTGAGAAAGCATTTGACAAAATACAGCACCTCTTCATGTTCAAAACACTAGAAAAACTAGGGATAGCAGGAACGTACCTACACATTGTAAAAGAAATCTATGCAAAACCAAAGGCCAGCATCATCCTAAATGGAGAAAAATTGGAAGCATTCCCTCTAAATTGGAAACAAGCCAGGGATGCCCTCTTTCACCACTGCTATTCAACATAATCCTTGAAACACTAGCCAGAGCAATTAGACAGTCAAAAGAAATTAAAGGGATACAAATAGGAAAAGAAGAAGTTGAACTATTATTATTTTCCAATAACATGATTCTATATTTAGAGTATCCAAAAAATTCCACCAGAAAACTTCTAGAATTAATAAATGAATTCAGCAAAGTAAGAGGACATAAAATCGATGCCCATAAATCAAATGCATTTCTATACATCAATGATAAATCCTCTGAAAGAGAAATTATGAAAACTACCCCATTCACAATATCCTCAAAAAAAATAAAAATAAAAAAAACCAAACAAAAAACCTGGAAATAAATTTAACAAGAGAGGTAAAAAAACTTCTACAATGAAAACTACAGAATACTAAAGAAAGAAATTGAAGAAGACCTTAGAAAATGGAAAGATCTCCCATACTCTTGGATAGGCAGAATCAATATTGTCAAAATGACCATACTACCCACAGTGCTATACAGATTCATTGTGATCCCAATTAAAATCCCAATGTCCTTCCATATAGAAATAGAAAAAGCAATTATAAAATTCATTTGGAAAAATAAGAGACTCAGAATAACCAAAGCAATTCTGAGCAAGAAGAGAGGCGTCATAGGAGGCATCACAATACCAGACCTTAAACTATATTACAAACCTACAATAACAAAAATGGTATTGGCACCACAATAGACATATAGACCAATGGTATAGAATAAAAGAGATAAACTCACATAAATACAGTTATCTCATACTAGACAAAGGTGCCAAGAACATACATTAGGGCAAAGATATCCTTTCAACCAATGGTGCTGGGTAAACTGAAAATCCATATATAGCAAAATGAAGCTAAACCACTCTCTCTCACCATGTACAAAACTCAACTTAAAGTGGATCAAGGACCTAGGAATTAGATTAGAGACCCTGTGTCTAAATGAGGAAAAAGTAGGCCCAAATATTTATCACCTTGGATTAGGCCCCAACTTCCTTAATAAGACTTCTAAAGCACAAGAAATAAAATCAAGAATGAATAAATGGGATGGATTCAAACTAAAAAGCTTCTTCTCAATGCCCTAGGTACATGTATTACTGCAGCAAAAGAAACAATCAATGAACTGAATCGAGCGCCTACATTCTGGGAACAAATTTTTGCCACGTGCACAGCAGATAGAGCACTAATCTCCAGTATATATAAAGAACTCAAAACAATTAACACAAAAAACAAACAAACAAACAACCTAATCAACAAATGGGCTAAGGAGCTGAACAGACACTTCTCAGAAGAAAATATACAATTGATCAACAAATATATGAAGAAATGTTCAATATCTCTAGCGATTAGAGAAATGTAAATCAAAACTACTCTAAGATTTTATCTCCCTCTAGTCAGAATGGCAGCTATCAAGAATACAAGCAACAATAAGTGTTGGCAAGGATTTGGGGGAAAAGTCACACTCAAACATTGCTGGTGGACTGCAAATTGATGCAACCAATCTGGAAAGCAGTAAGAAGATTTCTTAGAAAACTTGGAATGGAATCACCATTTGACCCAGCTACCCAACTCCTCAGTCTGTACCCAAAGGACTTAAAAATAGCATACTACAGTAATGCACCCACTTCAATGTTTATAGCAGCACAATTCACAATTGCTAAACTGTGGAACCAACCTTGAAGCCCTTCAATAGATGAATGGATAAAGAAACTGTGGCATATATATGCAATGGAATATTACTCAGCATTAAAAGAGAATAAAATTATGGCATTTGCACATAAATGGAGAACATCATGCTAAGTGAAGTAAGTCAATCTCAAAATACCAAAGGCCAAATATTGTCTCTGATAAGTGGATGCTGAACCATAATGGATGAAGGGGCATGGGAGCAATGGAGAAACTTCAGTCATAGGGGAGGGAAGGAAGGGCATGGGACATGCGGGCAGAAAAGATGGTGGAATGGAATGGACAACAATGCCCTAGGTACATGTATTACTGCAGTATGGTGTAACTCTATATTGTGTACAACTAGAGAAATGAAAATTTGTGTACAATGAATCAAAATTCATTGTGCTGTCATGTATACCTAATTAGAATAAATAAATTAAAAAAAAGAAAATGAGAAAATATTTGCCAGCTACTCTTTTGAAAGGAGGTTAATATTTAGAAAATATAAAGAACTGAAAGAACATCCCCCGCCCCAAAATCTCCCATCAAAACCCAACCAAACAACCTAATCAAAATGGGCAAATGAAACAGACATTTCTCAAAAGAAGAAATGCAAATGGCCAACAAATGTATGAAAAAATGTTCAATATCTTTAGCAATTAAGGAAATGGAAATCAAATCGACACTGAGATTTACCTGACTCCAGTTAGAATAAGAACCATCAAGAATACAAATAACAGTAAATACTTGTTAGGATGAAGAGAGAAAGGTTAGTAGGATAGCATTGTTAGTGGGATAGCATTGT
The DNA here is from genome assembly GCA_028644305.1 of Xerus rutilus. Taxonomy (NCBI): domain Eukaryota; kingdom Metazoa; phylum Chordata; class Mammalia; order Rodentia; family Sciuridae; genus Xerus; species Xerus rutilus. The sequence continues at coordinate 59,487,799 of CM053402.1, forward strand.
TAGTAGGATAGCAAATTAGTGCAACCACTATTAGTGCAACTATGTGATTGAATGGATCCACCATTTCAATAGCTTTTACCTATATGGAATGACTGTGTTTGAGAAACATGAGGCTTTTATAGGAAAAGGCAAGATTTCATACAGTCTATGATTTTTTTTATAAACTGACTTTGATTAACATCTAATATAACACTGCCTCCCAATGAATGAAATTCTCAGGGAATGGGGAAGTAGCTTCAGTGGTAGAGCAGTTGCCAACCACGAGTCCTCAAGTTTGATCCCCAGCACTATAGGTACTTGCTAAGTTGAATAAGCTGACATTGAATTCATAATTCTCCTATCTCAGCCTCTCATGTATCTGAGATTACAGGCATGTGCCAATGTTCCCAACTTGTTCATTCTTTTATGGTAAAAATAAAGATGAAACCGGTCTGATCCTGTGTTGATTAAAAGAAAAGAAGAATGGAGGAACTTGGGCAAAAGGGAAGGAGGGGAGGGGAGGGGTATGGGGATAGGAAAAATGGTGGAATGAGATGGACATCATTACCCTAGGTACATGTATTTCTGCACATGTGGTGCAACTCTACATCGTGGGGAACCAGAGAAATGAAAAGCTGTGCTGCATCTGTGTACAAAGAATCAAAGTGCATTCTGCTGTTATATATACTTAATTAGAATAAATAAATAAATAAATTTATTAAATAAAAAATTAAAGAATACAGAACAAAACTGAAATACACTAATCAAACATCCTAGTCCTCAAGAACTGATCGACAAATAATAACTGGCTTCAAAAATTCTAGAAATGAGGAAAAAAACAAATAGGAGTATGTATAGATGCCCATGAACCATTAAGGTCACAATTAAACAAAGGAAAGAAATAAAGAAAGAGGGGGGGGGAGGGAGGGAGTGAGGGAAAGAAAGAAAGAAAGAAAGGAAGAAAGAAAGAAAGAAAGAAAGAAAGAAAGAAAGAAAGAAAGAAAGAAAAAATTGAAGAATTCTTTCTGTTGGAGTTCAAAAGATTCTCAGCTTCTCTTTTCAGCAGTGTTAGACTGGATCATCTGGAACATGATGCTCCACTCTCTGATTGCTGGAGTGAGAAAGAATCCAGTAGTCAGAATTCCTTTAGCTGGGGCTTAAGATTAGTTGGACTCCAGGCTCTTCACTGAATGCCAATTGGTCTTGCACCTCCAAGGCCCAGCAATTTCCAGTCTATGTTGGAAGACTGCACCCCAAGAATCTCCTCTGGGTTTCACTCATGTGTTGTGGAGCCAATTATTAGTCCACTATGTCATCTGCATACTCCATGTTTCCTGGTCTTGGGTTCAGTATCCAAACTCAATATCTCCTGTCCCTGCCCTTTTGAATTCCCATCCAGGTGCATCTGTCCTAGGTGGTCCTGAAAGCAGCTGGATTGGAGGGTGAGGAGGAGAGATAGGTGGGTTTCCATAATCAGTTGTCCCCTGTATAAGCCTCTCTCCACATTTGATTTTCTCCTGGTCACTGAGGCACACTCTGTGTCATGTAGTTTGGGTTTGTCAGACATGTATTTTGGGCCAAACTCAGATTTTTCAGAAATCAGCTCCCCTAGTTGCCATCCCCACATCACAGCTGCAAAATGGTTCCTGCCTCTATTGTCTGCATGTTGCTGGGAGAGATGGTGGCTTCTTTCCCACAAAAGGATATTGTGGAAGCAACCCAGATGTCCTTCAATAGATGAATGGATAAAGAAACTGTGGTACATATACACAATGGAATATTATTCAGCAATAAGAGAGAATAAAATTATGGCATTTGCAGGCAAATGGATGGAACTGGAAAGCATTATGCTAAGTGAAGTAAGCCAATCCCAAAAAAACAAATGCCGAATGGTCTCTCTGATTAATGGATGCTGATGAATAAGGGAGGTGGGAATGGGAAACATAAGAGAAATAGAGAAACACTAGACGCGACATGGGGGAGGTGGGGGGCAGGAAAGGGGAATGGGTATAGTAAAGATGGTTGATAAAAATATATATAAA
>CM053402.1:59490319-59510430 GCA_028644305.1 Xerus rutilus
GCCTGTAATCCCAGCACTTAGGGAGGCTGAGACAGGAGAATCGCGAGTTCAAAGCCAGCCTCAGCAATGGCGAGGCACTAAGCAACTCAGTGAGACCCTGTCTCTACATAAAACACAAAAAAATAGGGCTGGGGATGTGGCTCAGGGGTCGAGTCCCCGTGAGTTCAATCCCCGGTACCAAAAAAAAAAAAAAAAAAAGGCAATTTAATTTCTGAGGTTTTACAGTGTTGCTTACCTGACTTATATGTAGCCATTGGGCTGCTACCACTTTTCTGGTGCTGTCCTAGAGGGAAAAGGGTCCCCATGCCAAGAGGCTGGGTCACTCTTTGTTGGAGAGGGTTTTGGTGGGATATTATTACTGGTGACTCTGGGTTGCCTCATTGTCTTTTTAAAAGGAAGGCGAATCCTTACAAGTTCCTGGACTGGCTACTTTCTATATTGAGGTCATTTCTGTCAATTCCTTCTGGTTGGGGAAGGCAGTTTTAGGAATTTTGGAGTGACAAAGCCTGTGGAGTAAAGGAAGCATTCCATCTCATCTTGTTGGCTGTGACTTGTTCTCACTGCTTCTACCTTCTCTTGGACTAGTGAGGACAAAGAGTTCCTGGAATCCAGTGTCCCTGTGCATGGGAGTGAATTCTTAGGCTCATGAGCTTTTTTACAAAGGCTTCCTGGACCATGTTGCCTATGGTTGGATCCCACCAACTAGACCCCCTTCCCTTCTCTGGTTTCTCTTGGTAAGGAAGTCTTGGTATGGCAGGAAAGTATAGTGCTTTCCTTAGGCTATTGTTGGTAAGGCTTCAATTGATACTATTTTGTGGTAATGATGGGCTCACCTTGTGTCTCAGATAAATTCCTGAGTAGGACTGAGCCAACATGGACTACTTTCTCTTGCTAGATTAGGGACAGAAAAATGCTAGGCCTGGGATGACTTCTTCCATTATGGGTGGTTGGGATGCATGACATCCTGCCACTCTGTTGTTACTCAGGCCCAAGGGTCCCAAACCAGTTTGTTTCCTTCTTATCACTTTTATTATATGCTTATTGACTACCTCTTGACTTATTTCCAGGATTATGCTTAGGTTAGGATAAGCAGGGAGCAATGAATGGGTTTGCACCATTTGTCCCTATGTATACATTTAAAATTCATATTCTATTGGACTATAGCCCAAAATTCAGCCAGTCAACATAGAAACCAGGAGGTCTTTCCCAGTAGTCTCCTTTGGCTCATCTGCTGTTACCATCCCCGCTGCTGTACTTACATGATGTGGTCTTTGATTGTTTCACTACCTGCATCTCCCACAGGTTATGGCTAACATGTCTGTGTTGTTCACATATATATGCCCAGGGCATGGCGGCTCTCCAGGTCCACAATGTTCAGTACATGGTAGTTGCACTATGCCTTTTGTTCATGATTCAACTCAGTCAGCTGCCTTTCTGATTTCTAGACATGTTGTTACTACACTGGTCTATTGTGCCCATGGCAGATTTATAGAAGTTCAGAATTTTTATTCTGAATCTAAGCTGCCTGCTTTTGCATTCTATCTCTGTGACTTGCTACCAATGTGACCTTGGACAAGTAACTTAAGTCAATTGTGCACCAGTTTCCTCACTTGAAAGATGGGAATAATAGCAATACCTTCTCATTAGGGCCATTAAAAAGACTCATGATGTTAATGCTTATACATCTTTTAGAATGGTACCTATCACATGCTGAGCACTATGTGGATTTATTATATCAAACCATTTTAAAATTGGTCATAAAATATCAAAGGGACGAATTGAGTCTGGTCTATTCTAAGTGTGCACAGGCTGTTTCCAAGGGATGGCTATTTGTTTTTGTTTTCTTTTGTTTGTTCTAATTTGTTATACACAGACAGTAGAATGTACTTTTATACATCATATATAGATGGAGTATAATTTCTCATTCTTCTAGTTGTACATGATGTAGAATCCCACCAGTCATATAGTCATATATGGGATAATAATATCTGATTCCTTCTACTATTTTCCTACCCCCATCCTTGCTCGCTTCCCTTCACTTCACTCTACCTAATCTAAAGTAACTCTATTCTTCCCTAGCTACCCCCCATTGTGAATTAGAATTCACATATCAGAGAAAACATTCAACCTTTGGTTTTTTGGGATTGACTTATTTCACTTAGTATAATATTCACCAGCATCATCCATTTACTGGCAAATGCCATAATTTCATTCTTCTTTAAGGCTGAGTAATATTCCATAGTATATATATATATATATACGTATATATATATATATCTCACTTTTTTTTTTATCCATTTACCTGTTGAAATGAACCTAGGTTGGTTCCATAGTTTAGCTATTGTGAGTTGAGCTGCTATAAACATTAATGTGGCTGCATCACTGTAATATGCTGATTTTAAGTCCTTTGAGTATAAACAGAGTGGCTATTTGTTTTTAGTTAACTATTCAAAAAAGGCTGCTGAATGAGCTGTGCATAAATGTTGCTGGGTATGAGGTCTTATTGGTTTGTAGTGCAAAAGTTGTTCCTCTATCAACTTTGTTAATCCTGGGATGATGATTTCCACCCTAGTGCTTTCACAATTGGCTCCACTCTCCATCAGTTCTCAAAGATCACAGTCTATGATACTGTGAGTATAAATGACAGTTACTTCATATGCTTGAACTCTATGTCAGGGCTTAGAGCTCTGACCCTTAGTCAATTCTGGATGCTCTGTGAGCACCTTCCCTCCCTCCTGGAACTTAATCTTTGGCCTACCAGAGAGAGGACAAAAACTTTTTAGACAATAACTACTCTATTCCCAAGTTTGAATAAACTTTTTCAAATAGAAAACCACTTTCATTAGTATATAAAATAGATCCAATCAGGAAATAAATGGTTCTGTTTTCATTCTACAGTGCATTAAGATTTCATTTCCCACCCTTACAACACTAACAAGTGAACAGACACACTACAAATTCACCGCTTTCCCTGAACTGTGTGTTTATTCACATCACCCTATCTTCCTCCTTAACGACCACCAGCCTGCAGTAAATGACTGGATTTTGCTGATGTTGCCTTTTTCATTCTCAGCTTAATGATTTGTTTATTGATAACTGATTTCCCATGTAGACTATTATCACATTAAAATCATAGCTGCTACTTTTGCTAGACTTTTGTTCCTAGGAGATGAAATAATTTGTGTTTTTTAAACAGTACAACTAAAAACCTTGACTAAAACAAACATAAGAACAAATAGAAGGGAGTCCAGTGAAAGAGAGGAAGAAGGCCAGACGGGAAAGAGGAGATTCTGGGGAATGAAACTGACCAAATTATGTTATGTACAAGCACAGATATGTCACAATGAATCCAACTATTATTCATAATCATAATGAGCCAATGAAAAATTTAAATGTAAAAGTGAAAGGAAGAAGAAGGAAGAGGTGGGCTGGCTAAAGATCTTGGAGTACGAGGACTGACATGGTGTTGAGGTCTGTGGGTGTTGATTTGCCCAGAATATTCCAGACATGGAGCTGCATCAGCACCCTGGAGTACCAATGGGCACCAGAAAGGAGGTAGTCTAGTAAGACAAAAACTTTTTAGACAATAAGTGCTTGGTTCCAGTCAAACATGACAGAAGAAACTGTGGCCCCCTTGCCACCCATTGCTAGCAGCCTGAGTGAGGCTCTGCAGTTACGCCCCACCTGGGAGGAGTGAAGTCCTCCCCTATCACTGTTGGAAGTGTTGAGAAGACCACCTAGAGGTTGAGGACTTTCACATTCTTTTAGAACTAGCAAGGCTAGAAGCCACATGGGAGCAGGGCTGAGGTACTCTTATTATGAACAGAAGGGGAGTCTTTTTGGAGTCCCGGTGGGGATGTGGAAGTCCTACCACCACCCAGCAGTTGAAAGGAGACCTTCTGCTCTTGGGCATCAATAAAGGCCGAACGTAAGACTTGGACTTCCTTTCTCTCTTGGCAGTGATAAATCAGCGCTATTCGTTCCCCGGGAGTACTGTCTTCAGTAAATGCTGAAGTTTAAGCAAGACCTGGACACTTATTAAATCATGTCCCAGAAGTCCAGGCTTCAACTGAAAACCACTTGTCATTCTAAGAACCTAGAAGACTTCAAACTGTATGACGAAAGTCAACCGATAGATACCAACACCATGATGCTAGCAATGTTAGAATTATCTTACACAGATTTTAAGCAGCTATCATTAAGAACACTCCAGTGAGAAATTAGGAACATGATTAAAATAAATAAAAGAATAAATAGTCTCAGCAATGAAATAGCAATTATGAAGTAGGGTCAAGTGAAAATTTTAGAACTGAAAAGTACAACAAAAACTAAAGAAAAAAATCTCCCTGGATATGCTTTATATGAAATAAGGAGGGAAAAAGAATTTCTGAAATGAAATAATAGAAACTCCTCCCCTGAAAAATGGAGAAGAAATAAAAAGGAAAAATAAACAGAGCCTCAAGTTCTTGTGGGACTAGGACAAAAGCTGCAACACTGTGTCCTCTGAATCCTTGAAGGGGTGAAGAAGTAGGCTGAGGCCAAAAATTTACTTGATGAAATAATGGCAGAAAATGACCCAAATTTGGCAGAAGGTAGAAGTTCAGAGACTTAAGAAGATGAACAAAATTTAAACAGAATAAACCCAAGGAAATCCACATGTTGATGCAGTAGAGTCAAATTTGTGAAATCCAAAAATTTTTTAAAAATTGCAGCCAGACAGAAACATTTCTTTCCTCTGGGGAGGCAGCATTCAAATGACAGAGATGCTCATTCAAAACCACGGAGGCCAGAAGGGAGTGACCTGGCGTCTTTCAAGTGCTGAGGAAAAGACCTGTCATTCTTGTCAGTGGTAATGAACATTAGCACAGCCATTATGTAGAACAATATGAAGATTCCTCTGAAAACTGAAAGCAGACCTACCATGGGATCAGCTATCCCACAGTTGGATACATGTCTAAAGGAAATTAACCAGCAAACCAAAGAGAGAGCTGCATAACCATGTTTATTGTAGAACTATTCACAATAGCTAAGATATGGAATCAGCCCAAGAACGCATCAACAGGTGAATGTATAAAGAAAATGTGCAATATATACATAATAAAATGTTATTCATCCATACAGAAGGATGAAGTCCTCTCTTCTGCAGCAAAATGGATGGAATCAGGAGACATCATGTTAAGTAAAATAAACCCAACATAGAAACACAAATATCACATGTTCTCTCATAGTTGATCTGAATGTAAAATAGTAATTAATAAAGGCAGGAAACTATGTGTGGGCATGGGGAAGATAGATAAATGGAGGCTTGAAATGATCCATTTATGCTATATGCATTTGTGGAACCTCATTAAATTTACAATTAATACATGTTAGAAAAAAAACAACAACTATGATCCCAGAATCCAATACCCAGTTACAACATTCCTTAGGAATAAGGGGAAACCAAGATAATACCAGATATGAGAAAAGCTATGGGAAATTCATTAGAGAAAGAAAACATCTTAACAGGAGAAATCTTGAACCTGGAAGGAAAATTAATAAGCATAATAGCCTTCTTTCTCTTTTTGGGTTTTCTAAATGATATTTGATACAAAAAATTATAGAACTCTCTGATATTTTCTGAATTATATAAATATTTAATGTAATAATATTATAAATGAAGGATAATAAAATGATCTAAAAGGAGATACATTTCCTACACATCACTCAAATTGGTCAAGTGAAGGCTTCAATAGGTGGTGACAAATTACGTACAAATAATGTAATGTGTAGAGCAGCCACTGAAAAAACTGTATGAAGAGTGTACTCAAAAACCAATATAAATAACTTAACATGAAGTTCTCAGACTGATGGCAAGAATGTGACACATAAAAGGAAAAAGTGATAAACTGAACTTTTTCAAAATTAAAAATTTCTGCTTTGTGACTTTGGTAAGTACATAAAAAGAAAAGCCATAAACTGAGATAAAATATTTACAAATCACATATTTGATGAAGGACAAGTCTTTAAGATATAAAAAGACTCTCAAACTCAACAATAAAAGAAAAAAAATCCACTTAGAAAATGGGCAAAAGACATGAATAAATCCATCAAAAGAAAAGATTTACAAATGGCAAATAGGCTTATGGAAAGATAAAAACCACAATGAAATATCACTACACACCTATCAGAACATGTAAAGCTTGAAATAGTTGACAGTGGCATATGCTGATGAGAAAGATGAAAACTGGATTGCTCATACTGCTGGTGTCTATGTAAAATGGTACAACCTCTCTGGAAAAGTTTATCAGTTCCTTCTAAACTCAGCATGTAGCACAAGACCCATCAATAACATCCTTGAGTGTTTGTTCAAGAGAAATGTTAACTTATGTTCACATAAAAATCTGCATAAATGTTCATAGTGGTTTTCTTTGTAAAAGTCTAAAACTGTAAATGACTTAGATGTATGTGTTTAAATAAGCTACTACATCCTTACCATGGAATAAATAACAAGGAAGAAACTCTTGAAATAACCTGGATGTATCTTTGAAAAGTTATGGTGAGTGATAAAAGCCAATTCCAAAATGTTACATACCATCAGTTTTCATTCTTAGAATGTTATTGAAATGACAAATTACAGAAACAAAGAATAGATTACTAGTTGTCAAGGACCCAAATTAGAGAGAATGAGACATTTTCTCCAAAACAATGGAGAGGGAATTGGGCATGCATGAACCTTGAGGTCCCAAGGGAGAGGGAAAGGAACATGTATTTAGGTCTTGCCCAGAGAGGATAGGGAGGAAGATTTGGACGGGAGGGAACCAGTTGGAATACAATCACTTTAGATAATGTTGGATATGGATAAAACTCAACAGAAAGACTCTCAGGTGCTTCTTGATTGAATCATGCATGAATGTAACTGTGATGAATGGTTATAAATGCTCTGACTTAAAAACAGTGCCCAGACTGTGGGAGCAACAGGGCAGTGGCTTCCATTCACTTCTTTTTTCTGCATATTGACAACTCTTCTGATCTCACTTATACCCAAGGACCTCACTCTGAAACCTGTGTTAGAGGAAAGGGAGATTGTAAAGTCCCACAGTGAGTTCTGGCCTGGAGCACATGAAAAGCTTTACCTACTAGGCAAGGGCATAGCCTCAGGCATCCCATCCCTCAGCTGGGGCTCCGTAAGGGATCACCCATGTCCATCACCCACTCTGGACCTCCTAAATTAGAATCTCCAGGAATAGTTTTTAAAAAAATTTTTTTTTATTATTCTTTTGGTAAGCTCCTAGGTTATCCTAATGCATGAATAAATTTGGGAGCCATATACTGATGTTGGAGTAAACTGTAGTCACTGTCAACTTATAATAAGTGCACATAGCAGGATAGTACAGTTCTCTGGCCTGTTGCCTGACATGATATCTCCAAGTAGAGTTATGTGCTGCATAGCAATGATCCAGTCAATAAACACATCACATATAGGAGTGATCTCATAAGATGATATTGCCTAGTGATGCTGTAGTTGTCTCAGTTGTGTATGCGTACTCTATGTTTGCATAAGAATGTGAATGCCTAATCATGCATTGCTCAGATTGTATCTCCATCATCAAGCAATGTGTGACTGTAGGCAGAATTCATCCATCAAACAACCAATGAGAAAGCCATGTAATGAAACAGTTATAGTCCCTGCCTGATTTTGGAGAACTTCCTGATGCATAATGTATACATTTGTTCATTAGCTCATTTAATTTTCGCATTCATACTGGGAGTTAAATGGTAATATTCTTACTCTACAGATAAAGGCACAGAAGCTCAGTGAGAATAAATCTTTAGTTTTCTAAAATGGGATGCAAACCTGGGTCTGTGTGATCCCAATCTAGTATTTTTTCTGCTAAAGCGCTCTCTGCCTGCCCCATCATGCCAGGCACCAGGAAATCTGGGACATGGGGCCCCTTCTCTTTAGAAGCTGCCATTTGATGGTAAAAGACAGGTCTAAAGCACATGGAACTATTAGAGGACAATTAAGTGTGAATCGATGTGGTATCGATTCTTGAAAGCAATGGGGACAAACACAGCATACAATTGTGTTCATGTGGTTGATCTGTCAGGAAGTTTTGTGCTAATTTAAGTGGCTGGCATACCCTCCTCAAGGTAAAATGAGCTAGAAAGCTTCCTTAGGTTGACAGGCTGTCTTCCTGTGTTGACACTTGTCTCAATGATTGAGAAATGGAGGGCATGCTTTCCTGTCTTTGTCCCCAGGTGAAGACATGTGTCTGAAAGGGTCATTCCACACTGGTGGCACCTGCTTTCAGGAAATGAAAGGAAGGCCGATGACAGCTGCAATGCAGGCTGCTGGGATCATGAGGCACCCACTCTTTCAGTTCATGCTAGCGTTCCAATAAATAGGTAGAGTTAATTTGTGGATGGTATCACAATTCAGTGGCATTTGAGGCAGAAGAAGAGGAAAGAGCATTCGCTTTACATTCACTGCTAGTGTTGGAGCATTTTGCCCCAATATATATTTTATAATGTGACATATACTGGGACCAGAAAGAGGCCCTTGACAAGCTTGTCAAGGAAAGGAGAGGAAGAGAGAAGACGTTGGGTCAAATCATCACCTGCATCCCAGGAAGAAGTGCTTCTCCTTGTCATGCGTTGGAACATGAAACCTTTTCCTTTCCTTCAACAGTCACAACATACATTTGCTGGTATAATGACCTAACTGTTAACTATTTAAGATTTAATAAAAAGTGTCAGTCACACTTCTGTTTTGATTAGCTAACACAGATTGAACATAAGGAAAGTATCTTATATTTGGAAATAGTTTTTAAATGCTATCACATAAAATTTAAGAAATTCTCCTTTTGTAGGAATAATCTAAGCTAATTTCCACTGGAGTGAAGCTAATTTCCAACATACATTGTCATTGTAATGCGGTAGTACAAAAACAAATCTACCTCATGTTTAACTCAAAACACACCTCTGTCTACTTCTGCCAAAATATCTGATGAAGTACTCAAAGGTGAGCATTATTCATTTGGATACTGTATATGCAATTTAGTATCCAGTTTATAGAATTTGGCATAACTTTTCTTGTCTCTCTCTTTTTTTTACTTAACATTATACCATACATCATTTCTTTCCTTCTTTCTTTCTTTCTTTCTTTCTTTCTTTCTTTATTTATTTATTTATATGTACTGGAGATTGAACTCAGGGGCACTCGACCACTGAACCACATCCCTAGCCCTATTTTGTGTTTTATGTAGAGACAGGGTCTCACTGAGTTGCTTAGTGCCTTGCCATTGCTGAGGCTGGCTTTGAACTCTCAATTCTCCTGTCTCAGCCTCCCTAAGTGATGGGATTACGGGCTTGCACCACTGCGCCCGGCTCATTTCTTTATTTTAATGAAATATAATTTTAATGATTCATAAAAAAATAAAAATATGGAAAAACAAAACAAAAAACAAAAAGTTTGATGAAGAGTGTAAAGATCAGACCAAATAATGATGCCAAATAAATAATGTAAGGTCAGAGTTCCCCACATAATGATGCCAGTGACCCTGATGGTAGGTAATGTCTCTGTGATGCTGGTTATTTGGGGTGGTTAACAGGGTGGTGATCCTTTTCACTCACTGCCTGTTTTCTCTGGGAACTCAGATATTACTATGGGGCCCTCAGTGTCCTTCCACTGGAAGCAATCCCCAGGTAATCTTATGTCAATCATGCCAGCTCCTTCTGTTCTTGTCTTTTGTAAATTCATTCACCCACAGCTCTTCATTTATTCTTTCATTCAACTATATATATATTTTTGCTCCATAGCAGATGTGACCATAATCACAGTTGATTCTGTGTTCTCTGGGGTGCTTTTCATCTAATTTCTTCATCTCTTGTATCACCAGTGAAACTATAAATTCATTAGGAATGGAGCATGGTACACCACACAAAGATACTAACAGAAGGCATCATACCACAGGACCTACCTCAGTGTTCAACAATGAAACATAGTACTTATGAGGGCTTTGAATTCCAGATGCCAGAATGTGGATTGGATATTGTCTTCGACATTCTCATCTCAGAGCCCTGTATGTCATGGAATGTGTCTTCCTTTCTCTCTTCTTTTCTCTCCATCTTCCTTTTTTTCTAGTCTGTGAATATGCCCCTTGTAGCCTAGCATCATCTCTGACACCCAGTAAAAGCTTTCAGAGTGAACTAATGCACTAATCTGTTCAATCCATATATCACTGAGGTTACTGCATGCAACACACTTTAACAGAGTTGTAGATATTTGCTAATGCTATTCCCCAGGGATTAGTGAGCTTTTTAATGTCTTGGCTATGGGGAAACCCAGACATCTCTTCTTTCATCGTCTCAAACCAGTGTTGATCCTCTTTCCTCCCTGCTACTGTCTTACAGTAGCCTGTGCCATCATTGACCTCAGATTGTGGAAAACCATAGTCAGTCGTCCTTTGCAAGAACAGCAGAACTCCATCTTGCCTTCACTTGGACACATCTCACAGGGCAGCTCCTGTGCTGTGCAGATAATTGCTTCAGAAGAGCAATCAGTAGTGGTGGGACAATTAGGGGTAAGAGTGAAAAATCTACACTTGTGTGCAACTGAATTGGGCCCTTTATGGACAATTACATGTTGCCAATCCCCTGCCATGAGCCTGGGTGACAGCTGGAAATGTGTTGTGAATGTTGCAGGGCGTGTTGTTAAGAGGATCAGAGTGGCAAGATGTGGATCCCTTCAGTCTTGGGGACTCAAACCCCATGCTTGGGCTTCAGATCTTGAAAAGGTTTCTCAGTTCCCAAGTATGCAAATATTACCATTTAATGAATAAGTCTGGGAGACACTGATTTATCTCACTTCCCCCTCAATGCAGGAATCTTTTTAATGTTGCCTTGGCATGTGCCACCCTCCTTTCTGGTTGACAGCATGCAGCCTTCTGTGGGATAGGACAGCTCTCACTCTGAGAAATAGCATCATGCTGAGCTCAAAGCTTAACTGTATCTTTTCCACTAATCCTCTTTCTTCTAGAACAGCACAAATACACTTAATTCCTCTTGTAAAAGTTTCAAATGTATAAAAGATATGTCTCAAAAGAAGAATATTTTAAAAATTACTGTGAAATTAGTATAGGTATGTGCTAAAAATTTCAAACTAATATGAATTAACTAAAATAAAACTAAGATCTTGTCCACCCATAACATTTAACCTCAAATACTGTTTCTTGTGATCTTTCCAGAAAAAAAATACCCTTTCTTACATACAATAGTAGTTTTAAATTATACAATGTAATCTTCTTGCATACATGATTCCATACCTTGTTATTTTTCTTCACCATATCAGCATATGTGTGTGGTTATAAGTTAAAACAGACTGAGATGCTATAATAAGGAGGCCCCAACACTCAGTGACTGAATGCATTAGCAGTGAATTTGTTGCTCACACGGAAGAACAGGTGTTCCAGTTCCACCTGTTGGGAACATGTGCTCCATATAGGCAGGCAGCCCTCATCTCAACAGGGAAGCTCCTTTGGTGCTGTTGCTTTTTCAATAAAGTATTCTGAAGTCTCTGTGCTTGCTGCCATCAGATGGTAGCAGGTAATAACTTGTGGCATCAAGTGAGGGAGGTTTCCTAGGAGCCAGTCTTAAAATTGAGTGGTTTGTGTAACTTGCTTTCCATTGGTTAGAACTAATCACGTGGCTACTTCTGACTGCAAGGGTAGCTGGTGAATGTGGTCCAGCCCATTACCCAGGAGAAAAGAGAAGATGGATTAGTGGAGCTGCTGGCGGTGTATAACAGTCCAACCTTTGGTTATCAGATGCCCATTCCACTCTTGAAGATGGAATGAAGGGAATTTTTTTTTTGGACACAGAATTTCTTATGGCCATTCAGTTTCTGCATCCATCTCAAAAAAGGAAGGAGTGTACAGTGCTCTCCAGTAAGTCTAGATGGGGCTTCTTATAGCTCAACCACCTAGGGATTAAAAAGAAAAGGTATTTGCATCCTCCTCAATCCTTTGCAGTACACAGTGCTGGGTTAGAGATGGAATAACCATAATCAGAATTGCTTTAATATGGTTACCAAGGAGGAATAAATTTTAGTGTTCACTGCAATTTATTATATATTTTATAAAGAACTAGAAGAAAACACTCCCAAAACAAATAAATGATAAATATTTAGGGTGATGAAAATGATAACACCCTGATTTAGTCATCACACATTGTAAATATGTATAGGATCAACACACTGCACCCTATAAATATGTACAATTTTTATCAGTCAATTTAAAAAAAGAATTGTTTTAGGGCTTCAATGTTCAAATACTGCATTTAGAAGAGGTTTGTGATCTCTTTGGGAATGTTGATCTTAGAAAAACTTGGAAGGTTTCCGATGTATTTGTCTTTGGTCAGCTTTATGCACCTTGAAATATATTGAAAATTCTTCCTCAGGCATATCTCAGGCTATATCAAATCAAAGGGTGTGATGTAAGCTACCCACATCTGATCTTTCCAGTAGAGCTGAGTGAAAGGAGAAAATGTCATTGCAAACCTCTTTCCATCTTTTCTTGCTTTTGGTGTCTGTTGAACCATCAGATTTTCTAAAATATTCATATTCCTAAATTTCTGCCTTTTTTTTTTTACTCTTTTCATGTCTTCTGGCAAACATGCCAATATTTCTCAGCTCATGTTTTCCTTATAAGATTTGCTGAAAGCAGAAAATAAAAACAATTTCCTTTATGCTATTTATTTTGTTATGCATACTATTTCTTACAGCTTCACCTGGAGCCACGGGCTCGCCAGCCACATAGCTGACCTTCCAAGCTGCAGCAAGCACTTTCATTAACTGCTTGGCTGCTGCAGTGTATGAGCTCTTCTTTCCATTCTCTCCCATCAAGCCAATGCCACATACTTTAGATATGTACGGAATTTTAAAGTACCCCACTTTCAATGTAAAAATTTCAGTTTTGGTTGATTCTACTGCTGTTAATAGAAATACCTAAAAATCTTTAAAAAAAACCCACCAAAACCCCCAAAACAAAAAAAAACAACAAAAAAACAAAAACAAAACCAAAAAAACAACAACCCAGCAGACATTTAATTCTTAGTCACATAATATCCAGGACCAGTTTTTACATTTGGCAGGTGGCTTATCATGAAACATGTTTTCAGGTTCTTCACACTGTTCCTAAATGGCTTTCAGGTCACCTGGGTCACCTGCATCAGGTAGAGATGGAGAGCAGCATGAGAATCCCCATGGGGTGGGGATGGTGCAGACATCATTCCACACCTGACTGCAGGAAGTATGTCTGAACTGTACTCACAAAAACCAAAAGCTAAAATCAAAACAGGGTTGCCAGACCTTATACCTAACCTTCCAATTAGCTTTACTTCTAGAATAATATATATGCATGCACAGAATATGTTCAAATGGTATCCAGTGGAAAATAAGGCTGCTTCTCTGAATTACCGTTGCCAAACTATTCCTCTTAGCAGTCTCTCTGGTGGATTTCTGTAATTTTCATATATATGCAAACTCCTATATGCAGGCATACAATTGTCCCTCCATATCAAGGGGGATTGATTTCAAGACCCCTTGTTGATACCAAAGCTCATGAACGTTCAAGTTCCTTGTATAAATTGTTGTGGCATTTGCATACAACCTATGCACATCCTCCTATAGACTTTATATCATCCTCAGAACCCTTAGGATACCTGATAATATGTAAATACTATGTAAATCATTCTTTAACATATAATTTAGGGATTAGAGAGAAGAAAAATGTCTGTACATATTCAGTACAATTTTTTTCCCCAAATATTTTCTATCTGAGGTAGAATCTCTGAATACGGAATCTGTGAGTATGGAAGGTCAATACAGAGGTGTGTAAATGTGTGTGTGTCAGTGCATAGGAGTGTGTGTTTGTGCAATTTTTGCATCCTCAAAATGTCCTTTTCTTTTAGGTCTTCAAATTTCCAGTTAATAATGTTCTATGAGGGGTTTCTGGACTTTAAAATTCTTTTCTTTTTTTTTTTAAACACATGGTAAATATTGCAATGAGCTTTCTGGAAATACTGTCATGACCACATCCTCAGCGTAAATTTCTAGGACGTCAGTGTACATTTTTTGGGAGGGAGGGTTACTAGGGATTGAACTCAGGGGCACTTGACTACTGAGCCACATTCCCAGCCCTATTTTGTATTGTATTTAGAGACAAGGTCTCACTGAGTTGCTTAGCATCTCACTTTTGCTGAGGCTGGCTTTGAATTTGCTATCTTCCTACCTCAGCCTCCCAAACTGCTGGGATCACAGGTGTGCACCACTCTGCCCAGCTAGTCTACATTTTTAATTTTGTTATGTCACAATAGCAACAAAGATGAAATAGCCTTACATACTATTCTTTTCCTGTGAACATGAATATTATTATTGGGTTAATTATGCTATTGTTTTATTTAGTTTCTATAATTTGTTTGTTGTACTTCTAAAGAAGTTTCTGTAAAATGTTAAGAAATGGCTACTGCAAGTTGATTCTCCCCACTGCTGACTTCCTAGACTCAGATCATTTACTTCCATCCCCAACCTGTTTCTTCTTTTATCTAGTTGGCTCAGGGGTTGTAAGTCAGAACAGGCTACTATGGAGGGGCTGTATTGCAGAAGCAAGGACTACCTCTTGCTGAGCCACATGCAGAAAGCTGGAGATGGAGATCCTGGTCGTGACAATTTGGTTCCTTTGTAGAGTATCCTGTCCAAACTTTCCCAGTTGCCTTCCTACCATACATCATAATTGCCAGTCATGTCCCTGCTCAAACCTTCTTTGCTGCTTATGAAGTTAATTTCAAAACCACATTCTGGTTTGGACAGCTTCCTATCAGCTCACCTTTCTAGTCCTAAGAAACCATGAGAAGTAAAATTCCTGAGGTTTACAAGGCCATGATGTGCTGGTGTAGACATGGCCACTATGTTGGGGCTCCTGCTGTGACTGTCACAGACCCTAAGGCTTTGCACAGCCTACCTTCCCTCATATAATGGACCACATTGCTCCTTTTCCTCCCTTATCATCTGTCACTGTTAGTGTGTTGGAAAGCTTAAATTACATGTGCTTTGGAAGTCTCCTCTGTCATTCACCTCATGTCAGCTGGCAGGATTAGTGTCATCTTTGATGCTCTGAGTTGGCTGCCTATGTCTTCAGGTGCCCTGAATCTAAGACCAGTTCCTTACTCATGCCAGTCATATGACTTTAGGCAGGTCATTCTGGTTTCAGTACTTCTGACCCCTCAGATTTAAAGTACAGGTAATATTATGGATTGTTCATAGAGCACAAGTGGTGCTCCAGACTCTGGTCAAGTACATTAAGGCTTTATTCCTGTAACATGTTCAATAACATAAGTCTTATTCTCCTCATTGACAGATTGAGGTTGCTGAGTCACAGAGAGGCAGCTGGGAGGATTTGGGGAGGTGGTCTGTGAGGCCACTGGAAGTACTGATCATGAGTCAGCTCCACAACCCTTTGTGCTGTGATCCCTTGAACATTACAAATCTTTAACAGGGGAAACTCTGAAACTGCTTAGAGTCTCAGAAAGGCTTCCTGGGTCCTCGCAAGAAGATTGGGGTGATATTGCTAAAGAGGGAAGACTATATGGTGCCATCCCAGGAATGGGAATCTAGGGAAGTGTCCTGCATGGAAGGAGCAGACCACAGAGTCAAGGCCTGAGCTTCCCTATGGGGAATTCATGTTGATGGAGAGGTGGTGGGAAGTGACCAGGAAGTGACATTGGTAGGCCCAGCCCTGCAGTACCTCTATCAGCAATGTGCTGAATAGATAAAGCAAAAGATTGTTAACTGAAGCTGGAAGCTGAAATCAGGCCCAGGAAGAGAGGACGAGGCCCTAGAAGAGCCCCTGACAGAAGCAGTGAAGGTAGGAATTGAGACCCAAAGATTTTTTAAAAGTTAGGTCCGTGGTTATCAGCAATGATCAACACATGGTGTAGGGAGCAAAAACAAGGATCTAAATCACAAATACTGGGCAAAGTGTAAAGCTGGTGCCATTACTCCTAGGGCAGGAGGAGAGGTTCAAGTCCTATGGGAGCTGGGAGCCACGGACCTGACCCAAGTGGCCCACTGCTGGACTCTTCCTGGTATCATTCTAGGAGCTACAACATGCCACCTGTGTGCTACCTGCCCAGTTCTGACAAGAGGTAATGTACTTCTGGGAGGTGCTGCCCCTGGGAAAGGCTGAGATCAGGGACATTACTCTGGACTAGGTTGGAATCCCAGATTGGAGGTGATAAAACTCAGAGTTTGGTTGCCATGCTAATTTTCCAACCTTCAGTTATTTTATAATATGTGAAATAAGAACATGGTACCAACTTACTTGTTTACTTACTTATTTTTCAAGCATTTTTATTCATGTATTATAATTATGTATAATAGCAGGATTCATTGTTACATATTTGTACAAGCACATGATATGATAATATAATTTGGTTAATCTTGTTCCTCAATTTGGTAACAAACTTTAATGCAACAAAAGACTTTGAAGAAAACAGGTTCCTGTTCCTGGTCCATAGCTATCTAGCTCCTTTCCCCTCCATAGCCTGGGTATCTATTTTGGCATAGACAAACATATTCACCCCTACCCTTGAAAACACATTTCTTTCCTGGTACAAATGACAGCACATTTGATATTTTCTTTCCTTTTAAAATACACCTTAGTAATTGTTACATATTGGTACATATTGCAAGCATCACTCTTTTTAGCTTTTGTGTAGAATTATCTTGTTTGGATGTATCATAATTTTAGGTTGGTGTTTTGTTATTAGTCTAAGTTGCAATTATTAAGCCATATTTCCTACATACCTGCAAGATATCTGTAAAACAAACTTCTGGAATTATAATTTCTAGAACAAAGAGTGTGTGTCTATATATAATTTCCCATATATTGCTAAATAGACCTCCATGGATATTGTGCCAATTTAAATATAGTCATGCATTACATAACAACATTTCAACAACAGAAGCAAACTCTCTTTATATTAACCTAAACATGAGTTCATACTGATATCACCAACTACAATCCATTGTCATAGATCATTCTTGTAACCTCCCACTCCATCAGTGAGATAATGGGTCCCATATACAATGGTCCATAAGATTATAATGAAACTTGGCAATTCCTATTGCCTAGAGAGGTCACAGCAATTTTAATGTCATTGCACAGCACATGACTCATGTATTTGAGGTGGTGCTTTCAGCCATATAACAGTAGAGCATATACAATTATATACAGTGCATAAGACTTGATAATAAATGACTATATTACTGGTTTATTTATGTACTGTACCATACTTTTTATCATTATTTTCATGTGTACTTCGTATATCTATAGAAAAAAGATTACTGTGAAATAGAATGCTGTGTTATGTCATTCATTCATATGGTGTTTACTATGTGTCTTAATTGCATTGAGGGGCTACATTCACCAGTTGACCTCTACCATCTAGGTGTGTGTAAGTATGCTTTGTGATGTTTGCACAATGACAAAATTACCTAATGGCAGATTTCTCAGAATGTGTTCCCATTTTAAGTGATGAATGAATTATATTCTCACAAATGAATAAATATCATCATTGCTGACTAGATGTGCATATGTGTGTGCATGTGTGTGTATGTATAATATATATACATATAAATTGTACCCACAGTAAAATATGTTACTGTCAAATAAAAGAAAGATGGACTGAGCCGGGCGTGGTGGCACAAGCCTGTAATCCTAGCACTTAGGGAGGCTGAGACAGGAGAATTGTGAGTTCAAAGCCAGCCTCAGCAATGATGAGGTGCTGAGCAACTCAGTGAGACCCTGTCTCTACATAAAACACAAAATAGGGCTGGGGATGTGGCTCAGTGGTCGAGTGCTCCTGAGTTCAATCTCCCGTACCAAAAAAAGAAAAAAAGAAAAGAAAAGAAAAGAAAGATGGACTGGACTTTAGTTGAAACACATATTTCCTACAGTGGTGTGAGTTAACAATTTTGATACTGGTAAAAATGTGTACTGAAATTGAGCAATTAAGTAAATGGGTGAAGAATAGATAGAGACAGATTTCTCACTGATGGAGTAGGAGGTTACTAGAATGATTGACATGGTAATGGATTATAGTAGGAGATATCAGTATGGACTCACTCATGTTTAATATAGAGATTTCCTTTTGGGAAAGATATGTGGAGATCATCTTACAAGAGTTAGCATGCACATATGTATTTCTTTGCTTGTCTGTTGAAAGAATTTAGGCATAAAGATGTCTTCCTGCCAGCAAAGGTCAAGGGGAATAGCTCAGTGGTAGGATGCATGCTTAGTTTGTGTGAGGTCCAGGGTTCAATCTCCAGCAATGGAAAAAAAAAATCAGTAAGCACTCTAGCTCTATATCTTGGTTTCTAATAGTGTTCTCCAGTGAAAGAAACTGGGAGAAATGGCTATTTCAAGGCCTAGGGCAGGATAAAAGATATATATGTTATGACTTAAGATGAGCTTAGAGAATTCTATAGCTGCAAAAATTAAAGAAATGCAAACAAACAAACAAGCAATAATGAGGACATGTCCAAGGGACAAAAAAGCTAAGTAATGCCTCCAATGGTCAAAGCCAGAACAATTTGAGCAACACAACAAACAATGCAGTATTGGATTATGTCCAAAGTATAAAATAATTATAATCAATACTGATACAAATAAATGACTGAACAAATAAATAAAGAGGGTATGGTAGACAAATTTCCCATGTAGAAAATTCCTCAGAGAAGGGGAGAAAGGACATGAGTCCATTCCTATAGGTTGGCTGTGCACAAAGAATACATTATTGCCAGGGGGACAAGGAGTAACTTTACAGTGGAGGAACCTGAAAACACTACTTCAGCCAGGTGATCAAGTCAACATCGACAGTGATGAGTCATGTTGACAGTATGCACCCTTGGTAGGATTTGAAAGAATGGCATTTTATCTCCATGGGTTTCCTCCCCCAAATCCATAACCCCAGACTAATTATGAGAAAACATCAGACAAATTCCAATTGAGACAAGTTCTACATTGTCTGACCAGAACTCCTCAAAATTGTCACAGTCATCAAAAACAAGTAAAGTCTGAAACACTGTTACAGCCCAGAGAAGCCTAAGGAGACATGGCAACGAGATGTAGAATGGGATCCTGGAACAGAAAAGGGACAGTAGGTAAAAACTAAGGAAATCTGCACAAAGTTTGGATGTCAGTTGATAATTATGTATTGACATTGGTCCATTAGTTGTGGCCAATGTACCATGCCAAGGTAAGATATCTGTAATAGGGGTCTGGGTAAATGGGAACTCTGTACTGTTTTTACAATTTTCTGTAAATCTAAGACTATTTTCAAATAAAAAGATTTTAAAAAAGGAAAGTTGAACAACCACCTAGATTTATAGTTCCTTTGAGATTAATTTAACATCTACTTTCAAATAAATACACATCTTTATAATTTGACATCACATCAGATGTGCTGTTTTAAATTTTTTTTTCCTGTTTGCTTCTTTCTCTCCACTACCTCACACATACATACATACTCACAATACACATGTGCACTGTACATCCATGCTTTACAGTTACAAACGTGATAAGAATCAAATCTGAGCCAGGCTTGGTGGGGCACACCAGTAGTAACAGCAACTCAGGTGGTTGAGGCTGGAAGATGGCTATTTTGAGGCCAAGTTAATGTGTCCCTGTCTTAAAACATCTGAAAATAAAAAGGACAGAGAATGTCATTCAGTGGCAAAGTGCTTTTGGAGTCAATCTCCAGTACCAAAAGAAGAAAAAGATCAAATTTGACTTACTGAATTTGATTTATCCTATGGGAACTGCCCACCAAGTACAAGCATTGAATGGGGGTAGGAGGATCTAGGATCAAGATTGTCTTTTTTTTTTTTTTTTTTTTTTTTTTTTGGTACCAGGGATTGAACTCAGGGGCACTGGACCACTGAGCCACATCCCCAGCCCTATTTTGTGTTTTATGTAGAGACAGGGTCTCACTGAGTTGCTTAGTGCCTCGCCATTGCTGAGGCTGGCTTTGAACTCGCGATTCTCCTGTCTCAGCCTCCCAAAGTGCAGGGA
>CM053402.1:59510530-59614227 GCA_028644305.1 Xerus rutilus
GATTGTCTTGATGAAACACTTGACTTCAGCACTGACAGGCTGAGGGACAAGTAAAAAATTAGCGTCTTGAGGCCCGTCTGTTATCTGATACTCATGTTATCTATTCCTTAAGGGAATAATGGGAGGGGAAAATGAAATGACCCTGCTTTGATACCATGAGGTCCTTACCCAGAGTAGCCACTGCACAGATATTCTTCAGGATGGTCATCATCTCCCAATATCATCGCCTGCCATTCATTCTTCTCTTGCTATGTGCCAGCCACATAGGCCTTGTTTCTTTCTGTTCCATAGAGAAGCAGGCTTGTTCCTGCCTCAGGAACTTTGGATAAGTTGCCGCCCACATTTTAATCCCAAGGCGCTGAAACCTGTCTCTACCTTGCTGTAGTTTCCAGGTACTTTAATGAAGCATTAGAAGGTCTTTTCTGGCCTCAAAAATATTCCCATCCCAGTTTCTCTGTTTTGTTTTCCTCAAAGTATCTATTATTACTTGCTATTTCCTTTTTCTGTAAAGTTTGTTCAGTTTGTATCTTTGACTCTGGAAAGTTGACTCAGTAAAGGGTTAGATTTTATTAGTCTCTATGGTTGTCATATCCCAGTGCTTGACACAGTGTTTGGCCACAGATTAAGTTTTCTGTAGATTTTGGTTAAATGAATGAATATTTTAAAGATCCAATGTGATAATATAGGCAAAGAATGTTCAGTGAATGCTTGAGTAACCAATTGAGAAGTTGTCTCAGTGAGGTATCTCTTATTATAATCCTTATTCAAGCAATGAGGGAACAAGGCTCAGTTGAGTTGCCTTTCCCAGAGCCTCCCTACCAGTATATGAAGTGCTCGACCCAAAACAGTTTTGTCTTCCATTAAACATGCTTTCCATTTCCACCAGCAGCTCAGACTGCAGCAGAAGGCTTTTCAGAAATTGTGGGGTTTGTCCTGGGGCAGCAAGAAGCTGGGTATAGCAATACTGGGTTAGAGACCCATCTCTACTCCATATAACCAAAACTTAACTAATTACATCTGTGATGGCTCTATTTCCAAATGAGGTCATATTCTGAGTTCCTGGGGAATAGGACTTCAAATGAATTTTGGGAGATAAAATTCAATCTATATTTTATGCATATTACGATACTCACACATACCAGTCCATGATGTTTTGAAATATGTTTATTCCCATGTACTTCTCACCACAATCAAGATATTCAACATTTTCCTCTTCCCAGAAAGTGTCCTGGTAGCCATCTCTGACCAATCATCCTATCCCAACCCCCTGGCATCCTTTAATCTCTTAAGTAAATACTTAGGAGGTGTTTCCTCCATCATCTTGATAAGCAGCTGCCAAACTGGTTCCCATCAGATACACTTCCATATGGAATGGATGATAGATGATGGTGCCCATGCTTCACAGCTGTGCCAAAGCTTTGGATTTTCAGTCTTTTACTATTCAACCACTCAAGAGATTGTAAAGCATCTTAACTTCGCATTTTACTGGTGATTAATGAAGTTGGGCAAGTCTTCATTTCTTATAGTTATTTATTTATTTATTTATGGTACTGGAGATTGAACTCGGGGGCACTCGGCCACTGAGCCACATCCCCAGCCCTATTTTGTGTTTTTTTTTTATGTAGAGACCCTGTCTCTACATAAAAAAACACAAAATTGTAATCTCAGCCTCAGCTCCTTGCCATTGCTGAGGCTGGCTTTGAACTCGCAATTTTCCTGTCTCAGCCTCCCTAAGTACTGAGATTACAGGCTTGCGCCACCGCGCCCGGCTTCTTATAGTTATTTGAATATCTTCTTTCACAATGTGTCTGTTCATATTATACATCCTAGTTTTAAAATTGTTTTCTCTCTCTGTGTGTGTTTTCTAATTGTTGTTTTCTAAGAGTTCTTTATATATTCTGGATTCAAGTCCTTGGTCAGAAATATGTATTGTGGATATGTTCTCCCAGGCTTTAGTTGTCATATGCTGAAATGCTTTCTTCCTCCACATTGTTCTGCCATGATGTTCTGCATCACTTAGGGCCCAGAGCAAGAACTGAGACCTCTGAAATGGTGAGCCCCAAATAACTTCTTCCTCTTCTAAAATTTTCTTGTCAAGTCTTTTGTTCCCAGCAGTGAAGAATCTGATTAAAACAAAAATTGGTACTGAGAAGTGGGGTAATTGCTATGACTAACCTGACCATGTGGTTCATAAGCTTGACACAAAGTTGAATGATGTTTTCCAGGGACTGGGAAAAGGGGAAATGGAAGTTAATGTTTAATGGGTATGGAGTTTCAGTTTGACAAGATGAAAAGACTTGTGAGGATAGATGATGGTGATGGTTGCTCAACTATGTGAATTTATTTAAGGCTGCTGAACTGTATACTTAAATAGGGTTAAAATGGTGAAAGTTTTAAATATTTTATTATAATAATAAATGAAATGAGTAGATGGATGGATGGATAGATAGATGGATACACACAGGTATGACTGAATAAACACAAGAATGGATAACATGATATGGGAGAAAGATTGTCACCTGTAGGTTGATAAATCCTCTGGTAAGTGAGAAAAGGAAGCTCTGGGAACCCCCAAAAGAGCACTCAACCTAGCCTAGGCTGGCTGAGGCTTTCAAATGATAAAAGCATAAGATAATTTGGTTTTGTTATGTTCTTCACCATATCAGGGAAACATTAACAATGAACATGGATTGTCCATGTTGTAAATCAACATTTCCTCTACCACTGACACAGGAGATGTGACCAGTCAGCTCAGGAAGCCCATCCCATTGGTAAACTTCCAGTTGTAGAGCCTCCCAGACCAGCTGCCTCCCTACCACACCCTCTAGTTTCCAAACGACAGATTGATCTCAACAATTCAATAGATCACAGAGATCTATGTGATAAAAATGATATGATAATTGTGAAAATTTTTGAAACATACCATATTTAAATATTTAGAATTTATTGATTTTTAAAATGAATTCCCAGCATCTATTAATCACATGATAAAAGTGTAATACACCTTTTCTCCTTTATTCTTTTAAGATAGTGGATTGCATTGACTAAATTTTCTCTTAAAATTTGAACCAACTTAGCATTCCTCTTTTTAGTCAGGATGCAGAATATTCAATTTGCTAATATTTTGAAGAAGAGTTTTGTACTTGTGCTTATGAAAGAAAATGGTCTATATTTTTCTTATGATGATTTTGGACAGTTCTTGTACTAGGATTATGTTGCTTTCATAAAATAAATTGGAAAAATTCTTTTTATTTTCTGAAATAATTTGTATAATATTGGTATTAATTCCTCCTTGAAATATTTAATAGAACTTATCATTTGAACCTTCAGTTTTCTTTGTGGGAAGTTATTTTATGAATGTAATTAATTTTTAAAATTTATTTATTTTTATTTTTTAAAACAGAAGAATGCATTTCAAGTCATAGTACACATATGGAGCACAATTTTCCATTTCTCTGGTTGTAAACAAGACAGAGTCACATCATTCGTGTCTTCATACATGTACCTAGGGTATTGATGTCCATCTCATTCCACCATCTTGTCTACCCCCATGACCCCTCGCTTCCCCTACCTCCCCTTTGCCCAATCCAAAGTTCCTCCATTTCTCCCATGCTTCCCACCCCCACTCCCATTATGTATCAGCATCCACTAATCAGAGAAAACATTTGGACTTTGGTTCTTTGGGATTGGCTTACTTCACTTAGCATTATGTTCTCCAACTCCATCCATTTATCTGCAAATACCATAATTACATTCACTTTTAATGCTGAGTGATATTCCATTGTGTATATATACCACAGTTTCTTTATTCATTCATCTACTGAAGGGAATCTAGGTTGCTTCCACAGTTTAGCAATTGCGAATTGTGCTGCTATAAACATTGAAGTGGCTGCATTACTGTAATATGCTGTTTTTAAGTCTTTAGGGTATAGACTGAGGAGTGGGATAGCTGGGTCAAATTGTGGTTCCCTTCCTAGTTTTCTAAGGCATCTCCATACTGCTTTCCAGAATGGTTGCACCAATTTGCAGTCCCACCAGCAATGTTTGAGTGTGCCTTTTTCCTCATATCTTCACCAGCACTTATTGTTGCTTGTATTCTTGATAACTGCCATTCTGACTGGCATGAGACGAAATCTTAGAGTAGTTTTGTATGCATTTCTCTAATTACTAGAAATGTTGGACTTTTTTTTATATATTTGTTGATCAATTGTATATCTTCTTCTGAGAAGTGTCTGTTCAGCTCCTTAGCCCATTTATTGATTGGGTTGTTTGTTTTTTTGGTGTTCAGTGTTTTGAGTTTTTTATATATCCTGGAGATTAGTGCTCTGATATGCATTTGGCAAAAATTTGCTCCCAGAATGTAGGCTCTCTGTTTACCTCATTGATTGTTTCTTTTGCTGAGAAGAAGCTTTTTAGTTTGAATTCATCCCATTTACTGATTCTTGATTTTATTTTTTGTGCTTTAGGAGTCTTCTTAAGGAATTCAGGGCCTAATCTGAGGTGATGAAGGTTTGGGCCTACTTTTTCCTCTATTAGGCACAATATCTACAGTCTAATTCTTAGGTCCTTGATCCACTTTTAGTTGAGTTTTGTGCAAGGTGAGAGGAAAGAGTTTAGTTTCATTTTGCTGCATATGGATTTCCAGTTTTCCCAGCATCATTTGTTGAAGAGGCTATCTTTTCTTCAGTGTATGTTTTTGGCACCTTTGTCTAGTATGAGATAACTGTATTTATGTGGGTTCATGTCTGTGTGTTCTATTCTATACCATTAGTCAACATGTCTATTTTGGTGCCAATACCATGCTGTTTTTTTTACTATAGATAGCTTTGTAGTATTGTTGAAGGTCTGGTATTATGAAGACTCCTGATTCACTCTTTTTGCTAAGGATTGCTTTGGGTATTCTGGGTCTCTCATTTTTCCAAATGAATTTCGTGATGCCTTTTTCTATTTCTATGTGGAAGTACACCCAATACAAATAATATATAGCTTTAAACCAAGTAGCTCCTAATAGGACATTTATGGCTTTGTCACAATATACAGAAATTATTAGTTCAATTAGTATACAATATAAACAATAGGTTTGCAAAAGGGTCTACAGTTTCTGCTAGTGGACTAGAGAGAACCGGAGGTGGGGTGTAGGATGAGATATTAGGGAGGTAGGAAGTGAGAATATAGAGTTATTAGATCTTAGAAAGCATGGAAGAGGAACCCAAAAGTAGTAGTAGTAGTAGAAAAGAGAGAAAGAGATTTGGGGAAGAAAAGTAAGTAGGAAGAAAATTGAGTACAACAAACAAGAAAACATTAAAATTAAGAAAAATAAAAAAATGTAAAAATAGAAGATATGAGACTATATAATACAACTGTAATACACTACTTAGATATCCCAGTCCTCAATAGCCTAATGAATGAAAAATACTTGGTTTCACAAATGTTGGGGATGTGAGAGAGAGAAAAGAGCAAGAGAGAGAAAAGAAGAAAAAACAAAACAAAACAAAAAGATAATAGAAAAAAAACCTCAAGGTAAATAAAAAGGATTGCTTCCCTTCTCATGTAACAGGTGGAATTGCCTGTTGTTTACTCATATCTCCCCTCTCAGGTCCAAGATGGTGACGAAGATGTCCCACAATGGAAGCATCTGATTTCAAAGATAGGATGTAGGGCTGGGCTGGGCAGTGGTGTTGGGCAAGGTGTTTAGAGATGCAGCTCTGTGGCATGCTGTGTTGAAGTAGGAGGCTGTCTGAAGATCCTTCCAGTGTCCCCATGTGCAGGTGAAAAGGGGAGCTCCACACTGGTAGATGGAGGTCCAAACGGCAGCAGCACCAGGGGTCCTGCATGGGTGGGCAATCAGAGGTCTCACACAATGTGTGGTTGCTGAAGCCGGAGTTCCTGTGCGGGAGTGGGTCCTGCGCAGGCCAGTGGCTGGGGACCTTCACAAACGCTGGGGCCTGAAGACCTGCATGGGCACGTGGCTGCATGGAGGCAGCTGTCCGGGGGTCCTCTAATAACTCGCAGAGAAACAGTATTCCCACTGCTTTAATCCTAGGTCATGAAGAGACTAGGAATACAGTGTCCATCTAGGCTGCCATCTTGGATCCCCTCCTCTCATAATTTTTTAATAAATGTAAGTTCAGGAGTAGTTTTGCTAAATTTTGGTAGGTTGTATTTTTGAAAAAGTTGTACTTTCCACCTTATTATCAAAAGTACTGATAAAGCTGATCAAAAATATCCTTACTATCCTTTCATTATCTGTGTTTTTGATGTAATGTCATACATTTCATTCACAATATGGGCACTTTGTGATTTTCTTCCTGATTTTCTAGACAAGTATTTATCTGTTTTGTGAATCCTTTCAAGAGATAACTTTTGGTGCTTTCGACTTTGTCAATATTTTGTTTTCCATTTGTTTTATGTTGCAATTTCTTTCAAAAATGAGTTTGTGTTGTTAGTCTTCTCTTAACGTAGAATTGCGGATAGTTGATATTTTAACTATATCTTCCTTTAAAAATTTATTTTATTTAAGAAAAGGATTAGATTTATAAAATATTGCAACATAGTGAAGAGAGTTCTAGAAATCTGGCAACTGGTTCCTGTTTTTGAGATCTTACATCACTATGATACATTTGATACAACTCTAACCAGTATTGACATATTATTAACTGAAGTTCATACCTATAGTTATCCAGGTTTCCTTAGTCCTTTTCTAACATCCATTTATGTCCCAGGATTCCATTGGGATCCCACATTACATGTAGTTGGCATTTTCCCTTGAGTTTCTATAGGTTGTGTGTACAGTGTTTTTGTTCTAGATAGTTTTTTAAGTATTTTTATTAGTTGTTGATGGATCTTTATTTTATTTATTTATTTATATGTGGTGCTGATAATCAAACTCAGTGCCTCACACATGCTAGGCAAATGCTCTACCACTGAGCCACAACCCTAGACCTGTTCTAGATAATTCTGAGAGTTTTGAGGGGTACTGCTCAGGTATTTTGGAGTTACGTGCCTCCACTGGGGTTTGTCTGGTATGTCTTATGATTTGACTGAGGTTATGGGTTTTAGAAGGAAGATCATAGAAGCCAAGCGCCATTCTTCTCCTGGTGTGTGGAAACACATGCCATCAACATGGCTTCTTATGGCCAGTGTCAGTGTTGATCACTTGGCTGAGGTAGTGTTTTTCAATGTGAAGAACACTACCTCATCTTTCCACACTGTGCTTTGTGAAAGGTGGCTGCTATGTAGGGCCCATACTTAGTGAGTGGGGACTGTGCTCCATCTCCAAAAGGAGCAGTATGCATCTGCATACACTTTAGGGGGTTATTTTGAATGGGAGATTTGTCAATATCCTCCATTTATTTATGTATTCAATTAATACCTATATATTTATGTATTCAATTTATGTATTCAATTAATAGATTCATGGGTATTTATTCTATATATCAGGCTATAAGCTATGCCATTTGAGTTATAAATAGTATATTATTTATTTTTCAGTCAGGTTTTTTTTTTGGCTCTCTCCATTGGTGAAAACTCCTGAGTTCTTTGGACATACTCTCACCATTGTGTGTGTGTTGTTTTTGTTTCTAAAATTAAAAAATATTATTATTGTAATTCCTTACTCTCTTGCACTATAATATGCTCTAGGCTCTTCTTAAATTTCTTTTCCCCAAATATAGATTCAGCCATTTCTCCAGCTACTTGGTTACTGTTACAAGAGAATGGCATTAGAAGCAAATAGATGTGCACTGGGTATGCTTGCTGCTACTGGGGTGTAGTTGCCTCTAGGCTCGTTACAAGAGAAGAAGTGTATGCTAAACTGTGCATATACCCATATCTAGAAATATTTTATTTATTCATCTATTTATATTGTTACCTGAGTTCACATTTATGTCTCAGATTCTAATATGGCACCACATGGTTCATCCTTCTCACCTTGTGTATCTGTAATGCCCCACTCCAGCAGTGAGAAAACTGATCTCCACCATCTGTCCTCCATTTACTTATTTATGCAATGATTGTATATGAGTATAATGGTTTAGCATTGGTAACCTGATATGAGACACGACTTCAACTAGAGTTCATTGCTGTGTAAAGTTCATTTTGCCTTTACTCTTACTGTCTGCACTCTTCTTTTACCCACCCTTCAGTGCTGGAGATCAAATCTAGGGCCTTGCAAATGGTAAGCATGTGTGTATCACTGGTCTATATCCCTTGCCTCTTCACTCATTTTAAAATCTAGTTAGATCAACACCTTTCCTCCCTCCTATCAGGTTATGTCATACATTTATAATGCAGTAAAATTATTTTGTCACAGTGTATATTTCATGCTGAGACTTCCTGACCTTCTAATTAATATTTTATTTGTATGTATTGAGCTTCATTCTTTGTGCTTTAAAATTCTGTGAGTTTTCACTGATATACAGGGTCATGTAATCACCTGAACAGTATTATACAGACCAGTTTTATAGCCTTGAGAAACTCCCTTTCTTTTACGAACGTAATCATTCCTCCTTTCCAAACTGATTGTTGGAAGCCACTGATCTATTTTTAATTGCTTTAATTTTGCCTCTACCAGAGTTTCATATAAAAGGACTTATAGTTTGCAGTTTTTTTCTGATTTTTTCTTTCTTTTTAATATAGACATTGAAGGCTGAAAATGTTCTTTATGAACACAGTTTAGCAGCATTTCAAAAATATAAGATATATTTTCTTTATATTAAAATTCAGTACTGAAATGTTTTCTAATTTCTCTTGTGATTATTTCTCTGTCCCTTGGTTATAAAGAAATGTGTTATTTAATTTCTAAATTCTGAGGCTTTTTCTTAATATTTACATATCACTGATTTTGGATGTAATACCATTGTGTCAGAGAATATGCTCTGTATGATTTTAGTGCTTTGAAATACATCAAGATTTCCTTGAAAGCCTAGAATATAGTCTTTTGTGAGCACTTGAAGATGAAGTATGTTCTGCAGTGTCCTGGCCACACCTCAGTGAAAAACTTCAGGTCCAGGAGTCTTCAGAATGACAAGATACTTCTTCCATCTTAAGAGAGTTATTATTAATTTATAAATACCTTGAAATCAAAAGTGAGAACTAACGACTTATCTCACTTTTTGCAGTGACTGTGAGGAAACTAAAAATAAAATCTCTGATGTCTTTATTTTGAACATAGTTGTCATCTCTAGCCTTTTATTTTTCTTATTTTTCCTTTTCATATGAGAAAGAGAGATGCAGAATTCATTAGCCATTTATGTAGACTTTGTTATTTGTTGAAAAAATTTAAACCATTTCAAATACCAATATCATAGCTTTGTACATGTATAACTAAAAAGAACTAATAAAAATAAAGTAAGAAAAAATCCCTTGGAAGGATTTCAGCTTCCTTGAAAATGATGCATATGAATAATTTTCTCTTCATTTCGCTAAGTGCAACAAAAATTCCTGGGCATTGTATATAAACAAACGTAAGGAGACCCTGAACGGCTGAGAGAAGAAAGTAGATCAAAATAAGGATCCAAGGAACAACATGGTGGTGAATTTCTGAATATTATTTTGTTTCCTGTATTCCTAACTTGTACCTGAAGTAGCTAGTAACTCAGAAATTCCAATAAGCACAGACAAAAATAGCCCCCAGAAAAGCCTGCTCTTACCAATGAAAGAACCAGAAAATGACAGTCCAGCAAGACAGAAAACTTTTATATAATGATTATGGTAATCTAACACCTCAGAAAAAATTTGTCCCACACTCACACCAGCAATGGCCAGGTGGGGAACCTGGACACCTGCTCTTGCCAGGCTATAATGAGGAATGCTGACACCCTCATGGGGTGTTAGAGAAGGCAGAGTTGTGAGCTGAATTTCCACTTTGACCAGGTTGTAATGAGGCTCCCCTTGCTCTTCCTGTTGGGATGTTATCAGAAAAGGCCATTGAAAGGCAGGATTTTGACCCTCACTGAGCTGTAACAAAACTAACTACACACTCACAGTGGGGAGAAATAATGAAGTGACCTCCCCTCCAAGATAGTGTGTGACAGTAGAGACTCAGTGGTGACACCAAGTTCTCACTGTTCCCAAAGTAACAATGTCAGTGAAGACCAACTGGAAAAACCGGACTTCTATTCCAACCTGGCATAAGTTCAATCACCAGAGTGGAGGCAGAAGATTGCTAAAACAAAAGATTTAAATAAGGTTCAGAGTCTTATTATATCCAGAATATTCCCATTTTAATAAAAACTCACTTTCATAACAAGAATGAGCAAGTTCTCCACTGAATGGAAAAAAGATAATCGATAGACATCATCCCAAGATGACAAAGATGTGAGAATTAATTTAAGAAATGTTGTAATGCAGTCATCATAAAATGTTTCAACTAGTAAATTGAAAATAAATTCAACTGAAAACATAGAAAGTCTCAGCAAAGAAATAAAAATCTCAGCAGATAAATAGAAGATGTAAAGAGGAAAAAAATGAGAATTTAGAACTGAAAATGTAATTGTAGTTAAAAAAAAACTTTCTATACAGACTCGACAAAAGAATGAGATGCTGGAGAGATGCAGTGAGTGAACATGAAGATAGAACAGTAGAAATTGATCTATATGAACAACCTAGACATAGACTGAAAAGATGAACGGAGCCTCAGGAACCTAAGGGCCCATAACAAAATAGGCTGTAAACCCTCAATTTGTCTATATATTTAAGAAATTGAGTGTAGTCTAAAAAGGAAAACCCAAAGAAATCCGTATCAAGACACATCATAATTAAACATATATAGAGAGACAAAGAACAAATCTTGACACACCAGGAAGAAACAAAGCAATACTTATAGGAAAAAAATTTGAATATCCGGGAATATATGTCTAGAATCATGGAGGACAGAAAGAAGTGGCATGACAT
This sequence comes from Xerus rutilus, assembly GCA_028644305.1. NCBI lineage: Eukaryota > Metazoa > Chordata > Mammalia > Rodentia > Sciuridae > Xerus > Xerus rutilus. The sequence goes on from CM053402.1 coordinate 59,521,424, forward strand.
CCAACAGTCAAGTGTGATTTCCATCTCTGAATCTAGGAATGAAGGGGAAAAAAAGACATTCTTAATAAAAAGAAAGCCAAAATAACTTGTCACTGATCACCTAAAGGAAGTACTTTAAACAGAAAAGAAATAATAAAGGAAGGAATTCTGGAACATGCAGAACATGGTAAGCACAAAATATGGTATGCAATAGCCTTTCTTGCTTTTATTGAGTTTTCTAAGTTCTGTTTGATGATTGACACCAAAATTATAACATTGTCTTAAAAATGTTCTCAATTGGGAGAGAGTGAAGGAGCACAGAGGTATGTGTCATTAATATACTTTGCTAGAACTGGCAAAATGATGATACTAGTGGGCTTTGATTAGGTATAATATGATGTGATATAATAAAATAACATGCATAAAATTTAATGCCCAAAGAAGTAATGTAAAAAGCTATACAAAGAGATACACCCTAAAACACTCTAGAGGACTTTTGGTTTCCAGTTGGCATGTAAGGAGCTTGGAAGTCACCACTGTTCTAATAACAGGGAAAAGAACTGAACAAACTGAAACACAACACTTTTTTCTTAGATCCTTCAAAGAATTGAGATCACAGGGAATTTAGCAGCTTCAAAAATTGGAGAAAGATAAGTGGATACTGAGAATCATGAGAGCAGAGACTCATAAGCAGAAATCCCAGTGGGCAATAGACCCAGGAAGGAAAATGTGAATTGGAGCCAAAAACTGGTTGGAGGCTCAGTGTGGACAAGTCTAAGAGTTGAAAACTAAAGGAAAATTGGTCACAGGGGTTTTGAGAATTTTACTTGCAGGAGCCCCCTACCAGGTTCTCATGGTGAAGATATTGACTGTGGGGAAAGTTGTATGTGTACAGTCAGTAGACATTTGAGTGTTGTGCTTTCTGCTCAATTTGGCTGTGAACTTAAAACTACTCTAAAAATAAATCCTATACAAAGTCCTTTTCTATAGACAAATCAAATGGAATTCTAAAAAAAAAAAGAAAAGAAAAAAGAAAAAAAATCATCCAGGTAACTCACAGGAAGGCAGGAAAAAAAGAAAATAGAAAGGAAAAATGAAGAACAAACATAAAATCAACTTATACCCTCTCCACAGGCCTTTAGTTAGCATCAAGACTGTTGGCTCTTCTTATCCCCCTCAACTTTTGGGACAGCTGTCTTCCTTGTGCTTAGGAGATCAGTAATGGCTATTAGCCATGTACCAGACCAGGCTGCAAATGCCACTAGCCCCACACACCAAAAGGAAAAGATAAGTGGTGTCTATTGTATTGGACTAGGTATCATTAGCTCTGCCATTGCCTTAGGAATACTTCAAAACCACCATGCCCACACACTAAAACATTTCAAAGCTCAATCCCATGCTCACATAAAATGAAAGTAGCCCATGGAGGGAAATGCTATCCTATAAAAATCTCATGATCAACTCTAGTAAGAATGGTCCAGTTTGAGAACTGTCCTATCCATGGGAGTCAATGCCCTGCTGACATGTGATGAGAGTGGCCAACCATAGAAACTGTAGTGCCTGTGTCTGGGCTCCACGTTCACACAAAGAGAACTGACCAACTCTGAAACTGCTCAGGTTCTACACCTGTTCACCTGTCATCAGATACCTGCACTTATCACCCCATACAGGTGGACTTAATATTCTCACATTAAATGAAAAGGGAATTACTATCCTAAGTCTACGAATTAATATTGTGCTTCCCCATAAAAAGAGCAGCCTAATGTGAAGATGAAAAGCTCAGTGCTGTATTTTTGCAAAACGAGACTAGCTACTTTGCAAACCACTGACCCAATATCACTCTCTCCCCGGCCCCCCAAAATCTTACATTAGTAGGGTGGCTCAGTGTAAGTGCTGCTGTCCATGTCTTAGGCTCAATGTCATGCTTGTGTGTAATATGACTGGCTAACCTTGGGAATGCCTGTCCCTTCCTACAGGTTTCATCATCATTCTCATGAATAATTAGTGTGTTTTAAGTTAAAAAATGCTTTCAGTACACAAAGCTCAGTACTGTGATCACACTTTAAGGTTGGCACTTTAAGGTTGCCCACCTTGGAAACTGAACATGAGCTCAATGCTCATGCTCAATTAATTAATTAGAATGATCCATTCTGTTGGGTTGAATAACCACTCACACACATTCATTCTACCTGGATCTATGAATGTGATCTTAGTTAGCAAAACGTTTTGCAGATGTACTCAAATTAAGATAGTCATACTGGATTAGAATTGACCTTATATGACATATATCCTTATAAGGTGAGAAGACAGAGAGACAGGGAGGGTGTCATGTGATGCTGGAGGCAAAAATTTGAATGATGTATCTATAATATAAGGAGTACCAAAGATTATTGGTAGCTGCTGGAAGCTACTGTCAAACACTGGAAGATGGGCAAGGGCAAAGAAAGATCTTCCTCTAGAGCCTTTAGAGAGAGAAAGTTCTTGCCAACCCTTGATTTAGGACTTACAGCCTTTACAACTTTGAGAATAAATATCTGTTGTTTTCGGCCACTGAGTGTGTGGTATTTTGTTACAGCTGGCCCAGGAATCTGGTATATACTCCTTACTGTGGATGAAAGGAGTCACTAAGTCCATACTACACTCAAAGAGAGAGCATGAATATCAAGAACATGAGTGTCAAGGATCTATCAAGAGACAGTGGTCATGGGAGCCACCACACATGATATTTACTTTTTGCATTTGTGTCTCAGTTTTATCTAAGAGACATTAGTGGGCATTTTTGTGCTAAGGAGGAAGGCTGGTAGGATATTAATACTCCTATGTTACAGAGGAAGAAATTTAACTTCAGAAAGTTTAACTGAATTTCCTACAGTCATATAGCTTCAAAATTTGCAACTAAAACCTACATTTTGAATCTGAATACTCAAATTTGGAGATAATCAACATAATCAATGAATCAACTCTTATGGGACAGACGGTATGGAGAGTCTTTCAGTTGAAGTGCTACTGAGAATGTTACATGGGGGAAGGGAAAAATATTCACCAGTAGTATTTGTTACTTTTTTCTTGAGGCAGTGAAAACTTCCCATCTTGGCATAGATGGAGGGCACAAATCTGCAGTGGGAAATTTGAAATAAGAAGCTACTTTCCCTTTCATCAGAGGAGAGAGCCTTCAGCTCCCAGGCCGTGCAAGGTGTCTTTCTGAAATAAAATTAATCTATTAAGCCATGACGTGCAACTATAGGTTTTATACAACATCATAAATCCCACGAAATTAACTTGCTCTAAGCTGTGGCCTGGGGCAGCTCTTAGCATTGAATGTCCTCTGTGAAGCTTAATTGCTGTTTAAATATTTCCCACCAGTTTTATTTTTCCCTTTCTTTTTTCATGCAAGTAAAAAGGAAAACTCTTGTGCACACCTGTTTAATTTTCACCATGGATAAATTCACTTTATCAGGAAAGCAAATTATCTCCACCAAGGTATGTTATATGCCCTGTGTGAAAAATAAGAGACATCTTTTGTTATGGTTTGTATCTGGAATATCCCCCAAACTCATGGGTTGAAGGCAAAGAAGTAGTGTCCAGAGGTGGGTTTTTAGGACATAATTGGATCATGAGAGTTGTAACTTCATTAGTAGATTGATCCATTTGATGAATTAGTAATTTGAATGGACTACTGGGTGGTAATAGTAGGCAGATGAGGCATGGTTGGATGAAGTGGGCCACTGGAGGCATGGCCTTGGGGATTATATCATGTTCCTAGCTCCTTCCTCTGTCTGTCTCTGTGCCTCTCTGCTGCCATGAGCTGAGTAGCTTTCCTCTGCCATGATGTTCTGCCTCAACCCAGGCCCAAAGCAATGGATCCAGTTTCCCATGGACTAAAACCTCCAAAAGCATGGGAGCCAAAATAAATCTTTACTCCTCTAAGTTGTTTTTCTCAGGTATTTGTTACAATGATGAAAATCTGAGAAGCATTATCTCTCATTCAGAGCAGCTGAACAAGCATGGCATTGTAAGACCAGTCTGTGTAGAAACTGGGCAAATGTGGGGTAGATGTCAGTACAGAGACAGTGGTTGAGGCAAGGGGTTAGTTCTTTACACTGGTATGTCTAAATTCTGTGATTAACAATAAATTTAAGAGTTGTATAAATATCAACCATAGTTAATGGTGAGATCATTGTTAAGCCCTTACCACATGCCAGGGACACCATCCATAGAATTATTGCATTGAATCTTCATGGTGAGTAATCTCAGTTCCTCACTGCATTCGTAAGAAAACAATGTAAGTGCTGAGAACTGACTTGTCCATGATCACATTGCTGGCCAGTGTTGGAGAGTCATGGTTTATTTCTAAGTCTACCCAACTCTGAAGTCCATCTTTTCCCTGCTATTGTTAACCTCAAAACTTTAAAAAGGAATAGCCACTCAGTAGCAAATTTATTAGATCACTTAAGATAAGTAGTTCTATTTTCAGTATATTTTGATTAGGAAACTTTATATTGAAAGAAGCCTACTACAAATTGAGGAATAAATTTGCATTTTATTCATGACAACCTCTACATGCATTTGAGCAAGTTAATGTGCAGTATTTGATACCTGTGTAGAGCTAAGAAAACCTGCCACACAAGTCCAAGTCTACACACATGCATCCCAGAAAGTCTCTGGTTTTTCTTGTCCAGGCTACAGTCTCTGTGGATGGTTGAGGCCAGGTCAGGGTTCTTTAGATTGTGACCTGCTCCAGGCCACTGACAGTGCAGCCCTTGAGAAAACTTGCTGACACTATCATTTGTGGCCAACTTGTTTTTTTTTTTTTTTGTCTCTGTGGCCAAAATACCTGGCAAGAACAGATTAGAGGAGGGAAAGTTTATTTGGGGCTCACAGTTTCATCAGTCTCAGTCCTCCATTGCTGTGGGCCCAAGATGAGGCAGAACATCATGGGGAAAAAGTACAGTGGAGGGAAGCTGTTCCCCTTACGGTAGCAAGGAGGCAGCACAGAGGAAAAGGCTGCAGAGAAGAGGAACCCTTCCAGGGCTTGTTCCTGTGACTTCCATCTTCTATTCATGCTCCACCTGTCTATAGTTACTACCCAGTGAATCCATTAAAACTAGGATGGACTGATTAGGTTACAGCACTCACAGATCAATCATTTTACCTCTGAATATTTCTGCATTAACAGGAACTTTAGGGGGACACTGCATCGTCAAAACATAACAACCATGACAAACAGTGAAGATGTTTCTACAAGTTCTCCATATTTATTTCTCATCATTCAGTGTATGCATTTTATGAGAATAAGCATTTGTGATTTTTGAAGCATTGTTTTGAGACTGTCCAATTGGTATAGGAAAATAGTAAAGAGGAGGTTTTAACAAATGCCTTAAATAGACTGGCTCATTTTGTACTTCAAAGCCACCTTAAGAAGCAGGTAGGATTATTACTTCCATTTAATTATAAGAGGATCTAGGTACATTAGAGGAAAAGTAATGTTAATATTTCTTTTATATATAAAAGTTTGATTTCTGTGTTCCAAATTTGAAACAGAAATTGCAATTAGCTGTCACCAACAAACCTGTCTTGATTAGTGTAGTGGACACTGTGCTTGCTGCTTAGAACATTCCCTCTTCAGGACTGAAGCATTTTTCTCTTTGCAGCTGGAAATATCTAAGGCTGGCATCTTGTAGCTGAGTTCGCAGATGAAGAAAGACCCAGCCCAAGACTCAACTCTTCTAGGAGAAGACTGTCCTTAATGACTAATCAAGGCAGGGTTATGTGGCTGGTTCTCCTTGCCTCCACTCTGCCATTATCTCAGCTCTAGAGCTACCTGTGGGATTGCTGCCAAGTAGTCAGCTTCTCCCTCTGCTCAGCTTGTACCCTTCCTTCCCCTACACATGTCCCCTTCAGAACACTTGCTTCCTTTACATAAATCTTGGTCTCTGGATGGCATCTTAGGTATTCCACTCAATGTATAGTATAAAGTGCAGAGGTACAGATTGGATGTCACCTGTGCTTATGGGTGTCTGCCCAGAAGAGAACAGAAAGAGAGTCAACACACCCTTTCTCTTTTGGAACAATCACGAGATCATGCCAGTGGAATTTGCGTGTGCTGGCAGGCTAACTTTGCCATATTGTTTTCCTTGTCTGTCTCAGTATTCAGAGAAATAACACCTTGAGCAGAGAAATGATTAAAGGAAAGTAAAACCTGAATAATACTAAAAACATTAGATAGGTAATACATTGGTCTTTAAATCTTGGTCTCCAAATCTCCCTCTTATGTCAACGGTGTTGAGGTAAAAGATGCAATTCTTCTGGATTTTTTCCTATAGATAATCTTATTTAAGAAAGCATTGTGGGGCTGGGGCTGTAGCTCAGCGGTAGAGCGCTTGCCTAGCAAGCGTGAGGCACTCAGCACCACATATAAATAATAAATGAATAAAATAAAGATCCATCAACAACTAAAAAAAAAATTAAAAAAAAGAAAACATTGTTTGGTGTATATATTTTTAATATTGCATGATAAGTGGTCAGAATTTAGTTATACACCCTCAAAGATGAAATTGTGTTGCTTCTGTGTACTTTGTTAGGTTATATTAGTTGTGTTGCTACTAGCTCCTCTAATGGAAGTATACTTACAGTCTTAACACATTCCCCAAGAGCACACTTTTGGATATAGACATTACTGTAATTTTTATATTTTTGTTATTTAATTTTTAAAATTTAATATGATAAATTTTAATAGAAATTTAACATACTTTAAATATTCTAATTTTGTTATTTTCTATGATCTATTATTTTCTATACTTCTTTTAAAATTAATCTTTTGTTTTTCTAGATTTTCTAATTCTTGTGATAGAAACTTACTATTATTTTTTCACACACACACACACACACACACACACACACATGCCCATGTTTTTCCAAGAATTTTAAGCTGTATTCCACAAATATTTATATGAGCTTACTTATTTCTTAAAGTTCTAAATATTTGCCAAATTCACTTGTAGTTTTCTTTGACCTATGAGTTATTTAGAATTTAGTTGCTTCATTTTGGAGCAACTGAGAATTTTCTTTCTTTTACTTTTGTTATTGATTTCTAAGTTAATTCCAATGGGATCAGAGAACATAGTTTGAATGATTTCAAGCTTTGAAATACTTTGAATCTTGATTATTAATTGGCATATAATCAAATTTTGTTCTATAAGTACTTAAAAAGGATGTGTGTCCTGTCATTGTTCAGTATCCTAAACTTGTTAATCAAGTTACTCTGCTCATCAGTGACATTGCTAAGACTTGAACCTTGATGTTCTGATACTAGAGTCCATTTACTTAAGTATTAAAACCTCCTGTCTCTCACAAACTTCCTAAATAAGCACCATGCCTAAGGTACCACATTGGTAACATTTTCTTTGGAAACTTGGGGGTTTTTTTGGAGGGGGAGCAAATGAGAGGATTTAATTTTTTAAATGTCTGAATAACATTTCCTTATGTATCTATGCCAGATTTTCTTTATTATTCTTCCACTTACGGGCTTGTAGGCCGATTCCTTATTCTAGCTATTATGAACAGTGCTTCAATAAACATGGGAATGACCATCATTTTGGCATAATTATTTCAACTCCTTTGGATATATACACAGTAGTGGAAGTGCTGAATTATGTGGTAATTCTATTTATCTGATGATTAATGGTGTTGAGTCTTTTTGCATGTGCCTATTGGTTATTTGTATGTCTTTTTTTGAAAATGTCTATTTACATATGCTGTCTGTCCTTTTTTTTATATTTTTGCTAATGAATTTTTGGAGTTCCTTATATATTCTGGATATGAACCCCATCAGATATATACATTGCAAGTATTTTCTCCAATTCTTCAGCTTCTATCTTCACTCTTTTAATGGTTTCCTTTGCTGTGCAGAAGCTTTTTAGTTTGATATAATCCAACTTGTCTATTTTTTTGTTTATGTTTTATTTTTTTTTCCTGCTTTTGGGGTCTAAATAAATCCTTGCCAATTTCAATGCCCTGAATTGTTTCTTCTCTGTTTTCTTGTAGTAATTTCATGAAACTTGGGACGTAATGGGGGATCTGGTAGTCTGGAAGATGAGGTCATTGCACAGTCTGCATTTAGGACTATGGCATGCTAGAGCCACACACAAATTGCATGTGTGGCTGCATCATGCGAGAGTCATTGCACAGTCTGTGTTTAGTCACCAATCCTTGAAGAAATGATGGTGGTAAGTAAAGTGTAAGAAAACAGATGCACAGGCAAAATATTCTTTTATTAGTTTTCTTTTACACCTTTAAAAAATTACCACAAACGTAGTGGCTTAAAATAACACATAATTACATTCTGATTCTAGAGGCCAGAAGTCCAGCACATCTCACAGTGCTGCATTTCCTTCCAGGGACTTCAGGGAGGATGTACTTTCTTGACGTTTCCACCTTCTAAAAACATTCTAACTTTTATACATTTCTTGGCTTGTGGGCCTTGATTCATCTTCAAAGCCAGCAATATTAGCCTGAGTCTTTTTTGTGCTGCCTGCCATCTGTTTGGTTTTCTCCTTTGCTTCTTGCTTCCACTTGTCAGATCCTGTTGATTATATCAGATACACCCAGATAACGCAGGATAACCTCTCTATTTGAGATCAGCTGATGAGGAAACTTAGTTCCATCTGCATCCTTAATTCCACTTTGATATGTAACCTAACACATTCACAGGTTCTAGGGAGTAAGGCCTGGCTATTTGGGAGGAGGGCCATTATTCTACCTACTATAACCCCTATTATGAGATGAAATCCCATTACACTGGGATATAGCTCACTCATATATTTTAAATGATGTGGAAAAAGTACATGAATGAATTTAAAAAACTGAACAAGGATTCTCTTATACATGGCCAACAATCACATGAAAAATTTAATTAAACCAGTGAGATCCTACTTCTTCATCTCATTTTTATCAGATTGAATATAAATGTTTGTTCAATAAGTGAATTTCATTTAAGAATGTAAAGATACTTCTAGAACATCAGAACTTCCAAGCCCACCCATATAGGCAGGTGTTTCAGAGCATCTATGGCTAAACATCTTGCTACTGCTGCTTCCTGCATGGTAGCTGGGACCAGTGGAGTGATTGTATGGGTTCTAGGGCTGGTATTCCTCATGGTGTGGCTCTCGACCAAACCCCACCCAAACCCCAGGCCTTGGCAAGACTGGCTCAGAGTTTTCCAGGAAACACTGCATTCTTAGTGAAAGTCAGTGTTCTCCTAAACCACAGCATTCAGGATTTCTCACACTTCTGCTTTTCCTCCTCATGAATAAAACTTGAGGAACCAAATAAAATCTCTAACAAAAAGAGAGATCAATTCTGGGTGATGACCTACCCTATTTGTTATGTATACAGTTTTCAGCCTCAGTGCATTTTATTAAAAAAGAAGTGAGCCTTTCCTATATTGTATTAAAGACCATTGTATGGTATTGATTTTCCTCTAAAATAAACTGGATAAAGGTAGAGAGCAGGCAAGAAACATTCCACTCATAAAGTAAATTCTATGCAATGAAGTTGGATTTCCCCCAGTAATCCTGTTTTAAAATTTATGTTTGAAAAACAGAATTCCCATCTGAAAAGAAAAGTTATTCTGGAGAAATTAGTGTCATGTAAGGCTCAAAATGAAAACTGAAAAATAGATTTTTAAGTTGAAACCAACTACCATGCTATAGTTTAGATATTGAATGTCCTTCAAAAGCCCATGTGTTGGGCTGGGATTGTAGCTCAGTGGTAGAGTTCTCGCCTTGCATACATGAGGGACTGGGTTCGATCCTCAGCACCACATAAAAATAAATAAAATAAACATATTATGACCATGTACAACCAAAAAAAAAAAAAAGCCCATGTGGTGGGGCTTTTCAAGATAGAAAGATGGGGCCTGGTTGGAGGTTCTTAGGTCATTAGGGATATGCCCTTAAATGAGGTCTTAAGTGAGACCCAGGCCCCTTTCTCTTTCTCTTGGTTCCCTGCCTGGCTTGCAATGTGAGTGTTTCTGTTCTGCCATGTGTTTTTGATATGATGTGCTGCCTCTGCCATGGCCTTAAAACAACAGGGCCAACTGACCATAAATGGGAACCTCCAAAACATTAAGACAAAATAAGCCTTTTCTCTTTATATATTAACTCAAGTATTGTGTTACAATGATAGAAAGCTGACTAACACATGCAGTGATCAGGCTCATGAATTGCTCTCCCCATGCCCACCTCACTACTGTCATTCATGTCTTGTATTAAAATGCAAGACTTTGATCCACCTGGACTTTATGCTGGTATACACCTGGCTTTACTTTCTCTGCTGTGTAGCCCATTGTCTTCAAGACATTATTAGCATTATTATTTTTATTTTTTTTGGCCAGTGTCTAATTTTATTTTTTAAAAAAATTATTTATTTATTCATTCTATTTAGGTATACATGGTAGCAGAATGCATTTAGATTCATTGTACACAGATGAGCACAACTCTTCAAATCTCTGGTTGTACATGATGTAGAATAACATCATATATGTAGTCATATATGAAGCCAGGGCTCTGATGTCCATCTCAGTCCACCATCTTTACTGTCTCCATGCCTACTCTGCCTCCCTCACCTTTGACCAAAGTTCCTCCATTCTTCCCGTGTCTTCTCCTCCATTATGGATCAGCATCCACTTATCAGAGAGAAAATTTGGCATATGGTTTTTTGGGATTGGCTTACTTTGCTTAGCATGATATTCTCTAACTCCATCCATTTACCTGCAAATGCCAAAATTTTATTCTCTTTTATTGCTGAGTAATATTCCATTGTGTATATATACCACAGTTTCTTTATCCCTTCATCTATTGAAGGGCATCTAGGTTGATTCCACAGTTTATCTATTGTGGTTTGAGCTGCTATAAACATTGAAGTGGCTGCATCTCTGCAGTATGCTGTTTTTAAGTCTTTAGGGTATAGACTGAGGAGTGGGATAGCTGGGTCAAATGGTGGTTCTATTCCAAGTTTTCTAAGGCATCTCCATACTGTTTTCCAGATTGGTTGTACCAATTTGCAGTTCCACTAGCAATGAATGAGTGTGTGTTTCCCCCCACATCCTTGCCAACACTTACTGTTGTTTGTATTCTTGATAATTGACATTTTGACTGGAGTGAGATGAAATCTTGGAGTAGTTTTGATTTGCATTTCTCTAATGGCTAGAGATGTTGAACATTTTTTCATGTCTGTTGATCAATTGTATATTTTCTTCTGCGAAGTGTCTGTTCAGGTCCTTAGCCCATTTATTGATTGGGTTGTTTGTTTTTTTGGTGTTAAGTTTTTTGAGTTTTTTTTATATAATCTGGAGATTGGTGCTCTATCTCCTGTGTATGTGCCAAAAATTTGCTCCCAGAATGTAGGCTGTCTGTTCACTTCATTGATTGTTTCTTTGCTGAGAAGAAGCTTTTTAGTTTGTGTCCATCCCATTTATTTATTTATTTATTTATTTATTTATTTATTTATTTATTTATTTTTTGGTATAGGGGACTGAACTTAGGGGTACTCGACCACTGAGTCACATCCCCAGCCCTATTTTGTGTTTTATGTAGAGACAGAGTCTCACTGAGTTGCTTAGCACCTTGCTGTTGCTGAGGCTGGCTTTGAATTCGCGATTTTCCTGTCTCAGCCTCCCAAAGTGCTAGGATTACAGGCATGTGCCCTCGCGCCCGGCTCCATTTATTGATTCTTGATTTTACTTCTTGCACTATAGTAGTCTTGTTAAGAAAGTAAGGTCCTAATCCAACATGATGAAGATTTGGGCCTTCTTTTTCTTCTATTGGGCGTAGGGTCCCTGGTCTAATTCCCAGGTCCTTGATCCACTTTGAGTTGAATTTTATGCATGGTGAGAGATAGGGGTGTAGTTTCATTTTGCTGCATGTGGAATTTTAGTTTTCCTAGGACCATTTGTTGAAGAGGCTATTTTTTCTCCAGCGTACATGTTTGGCACCTTTGTCTAGTATAAGATAACTGTATTTAAGTGAGTTTGTCTCTGTGTCTTCTATTCTGTACCATTGGTCTACATGTCTATTTTGGTGCAAGTACCATGCTGTTTTTGCCTTCATTATCCAAGGTTCTGTCTTCCAGATGATCTAGTCTGCTGGTAATGTTATCAAATTTTTTCTTTGGTTTATTATTTCCTTCATTTCAAGAATTTCTGATTTTTTCCCCCACAATCTCTTTCTTAATCTTTTTCTACTTGTATTGCTCTCTTATCTCTTTGTTGGAGTGATCAATGGTTGCATTTATTTGCTCTCCTATTTCTTTGTTGGAGTGATCAATTTTTGCCTGTATTTGCTCACTTAAGTCATTCTTTAATTCGCAGATCATTTTGATTACATACAGTCTGAATTCTTTCTCTGACATTTTGTCAACTGTGCTGTCAATGGATTCTATTATTGTAGTATCTAGGTTTATTTGGGACACTTTCTTCCCTTGTTTTTTTATGTCGATTAAGTATTGTCCTTTCTTGCAATGCCGATCTGAGGTATTGTGGTTTCTATCCTATAATCTTGTAGTGACCCTACAGATTACCTGTATCTCACCTCAAGTTCACTTCCAGTCCCCAACAGGTGACCCCAGATGTACACTACTGCCACTAAAGATGGTAGTGGCAGTAGTGGAGGAAACTCAAGATGACAGTGGGAGTGACCTTGGTTGGGCTACTGTGGAGGTCCCTGAAGGTGGTTCTGGGCCTTGGCCTGTGTTCCCCTTGGTGGGCAGGAACTCTGGCGCAGAACTAGAGGTGGTCCTGGGCCTCACTGAGGCCAGGTCTCCCATAGGGGTTCCCTGTAGGGAGTCCTTCCCCTGGGGCCTGGGTTCCCCTGTTACTGGCAGCTAGCAGTCTCAGGTCTGACCTTGGCTAGGATCCCACAGTGGTTTCTGAAGGCGGTCCTGGGTTTTGGCCTGTGCTCCTGCCAGTCGGCAGGAACTCTGGTGTGGAACTGGGGTGGCATTATTAGTTTTAGTAACAGGTTCTTCCTCTGCTTATAATCTAAAGAACATTTAAATGAGGGGCTATTTACAGTGTATGGATGGTAATGGGAACAACAAGGGAGGGTGCAAAACTTAAGTCCCAGCAACTACAGGAAGCCACTAAAACCCTTTGTCCTGGAGGGGTGAACCATGTCACTGGGAACATTGAGAGTTGTGTCATAGAGGAGAAGCTGGCTAATGAGAGCTGTGGTGTTGGTAGAGGAACAGAGTAGGGATGTAGGGAAAGAAGAACACCAGCCTTTCTCTCTTCCCTTTTGTGTATGTCTTGTGTAGTCAGTTCACAGTTATATTCCTGGCATCTGGAACCATGCTTGACATGATGCACTAAATGTGGGAACAACAAATAACCTATCTCTAGTGACGCTCCTTCCTCAGCTATGACTTGGAATTGCCTTGATTAAAATTCAGGAATGTCCCAGGTTTAGACTGATACAACTTGGTTTCTGTTAACGAATTGTGGACAAGCCTCTGGGAAATGCTTCTGAAAGTAGCCTGCAGTTCTGGGGGAGCTGAGAGTTAGTAATCAGAAGCCTTGGTTCAATCCATCCTCCCTTCTTTTCTACTAGATATGTGAAGATAGGCTAGTTATTTAACTTTTCCAGGCTCCCTTAAAATAATGATGCTGCTGCTGTTGACAATGGCAACATGTATGTCATAGAGCTGTGGGAAGATTAAATGAGATGATAGATGATCTGTCCAAACATGTCTTGTTCAATAAGTGTTGTCCAATGTAGGGTGATATCTTCTTTCCCTCATTTCTCTTCTTAGTTTAATTTATAGTTTGTAAGCATGGGGCAAGTGATGGAGCCTTATTCATTCTGTCTTCATTTACTGCCTATTTTAAGCTTTCAGATCATCTGCAAGAATTGGTACCTAGCAGTGTAACCAGAATGAAGAAATAGAGAGCTCTCAATCTTCCCAATAGCTTCTCTCTGGGATTCCATCACATGTAACAAACTCAATGACAGTAAAAGCACAATAGAGCACATGTCTTTCTGTAGTGTGCTGAGATGCTGAGAATACAGACTGTGTGGAGCTTTGCTAATTGGCTTCATATCAATGGGATTGGCACTGCCTATGATTGAAAAGAAATAAGAATTGTCAGTTTCCCAGACCTTTGACTTGCCTTGCACCTGCATTGCTTAATTTAGCAGGAAGGAAAGAATTTGGCTTAGTTTTATATCATCTCTAAGCCCTCAGTAGAAGTAAAATTTTGGAGAGTAATACTGCTAAATTACTCTAAAAAAGAGTTTAAAAAAAGTGAACTTTTTTTCTTCTTTTTTATCCTACTCAGTTGGGATGCCCACTCATCTCCTTTCTACCCTGGCCCTTTAGCTTAGCAATTCTTTGTTGAGTGTCTGCTTTGTGCTAGTCTCTGGGAATGCTGGCTGAACAGAACACACACAGCTCTCACCCCCTATCCCACTATCCAGCAGGGGACCCTGCCAGTCTCCATCAGGAAGCCTGCTTGGCATTGTGAACCACTCTGGCCAGCTCTTTGTGACTATAAGTAGTATCAATTGTCCATAATTTTACAATCCTCCTTTTGAGTAGAGGCATCCATGGGAGAAAATATCACTTAATTTGTGCCAAAGTTTGAATTCTAGTATTGTGGAAAACCACCTAGGCTTGTGTAAGCAGAAGAGGGATGTGTTAGGGACAATCAATACAGCATGGGTTCTTTAGGATAACTATAGAGCCCAATGAGCAGGATGCAGGCAGGGCTAGTAACCTAAATGGCTCCATAGCCTTCCCTCATGAAGCTGACTCTGCCGAGCAGAGGTCACATGCCTGAACCTCTGCTGTCAGGGATTCCAAGGGAAGTACATTTCAGTTGTCTGCCTTGTTAATCAATAGACCCAGAGAAGGTAATGCTTCCAATATGGGACAGTATTGGGACGACAAATCTGCAAGGCATGCTTTGTTTCTTTGTTTCCTCCCCGTGCCTTACCACTCTTAATTCTATACCAGTCAGTTCACATTAACAAAAGCCTACTTGAAATGTCTGCTTATTCAGAGATGTCTAATAATGTCAATATTTCATGAGCACCCATAGTAACTTATGAAGCCCTCTGTGAATGAGGCAGAGCACCATGTCACTCATGACATAGCAGGGAAAGGGAAAGGGAAAAAAGTCAGGAGCAGAAGAACATTCATGGGGGACATTTAGTATTGAAGAATAATGTAAAAGCCATGTTGAAATGTCCTGGTCAGTAATAAAGATAAAAAATAACATTCTTTGCCCCAGAAAAAATGCAAAGAAGTGTACTATTTTAAATTTTCCATTTATTGCCCCAAGAATGAGCTGAGCCCAGGAACATTTTAAGTTGGATTGGATTCCTTACCAACTCTGACATTGGGAGTCTCTCTCAGTCCCGGTGGATCTTGTTCATGTTCCTCTTACTGCTAACATTAGAGAATGGTCCTCAGTGACTACACACTGTACATCCTAGAGAGAAATATCAGGAGAAGGTTTGATGAGGCATTTGTGTATTTGACCAAGATTATTATTCTGAGCTGACGCACCAAGATGTCTTAGACATGAAGCTGTGTTGAATCTGCCACTGGTGCAAATGTGATAGATGAACATGATCTAGAGAGTGAGCACTTTCTCTGTTGCTCGGAATCAACTCCACTGCTTGGTAGGAAACCTTAGGACCAGCAAGAGGTGGAACCTACTCTCTTAGGAATGACTAGTAATTTGGCTATAGTTGCTAGAAATGGTACTGGCCTGATATTGGTATTTTTCCCTTGGACTTTGCCTCATCAAGTATGGCAAGGATATTCAAAGGTGGCAAAAGTGTTTTATTGACATAGTGGGTAAGGACAGTCACCATGCAGGCACCCACCTGCTGTACCCTACAAAAATGCTGCTGCACAGTGCATGCGATAGGCAAATATATACTGATAATGATTTCTAGGGACAAGCTGATTTGGAGGTGCAGTTCAGTGTTAGTGACTATGACTATAGAGTTGGAATCTTGGAATGAAGTTTACAGAAGGGCTAGAGCTATAGGAATTCTCTAGGGAAGAAGAGAACAATCCACAATACCCATACTAACAGCCCCAGAGTGAACAAAAAAGTGAACCAGGAGATCTTATGTTTGGCAAAAAGGATATTCCTGGTAACTTGCCAGTGGTCAATGTCAGGAGGTAAATGTGGCTAGTAGCCCAATCTGAAAAAAAAAAAAGAAGTTTAAGTGCTCATGAATATTAGTATAAAAAGGGAGTAGAGCAAAATAATAGTTGTTGAAAGAAAGTTGAATTGTGCCAAATTTTGAGCTCTATCTCTTCCAGGAGAAAAACAAGATACAGAATTCTTTAGGACTTCAGATTTAAAATAATGCACACAGAAAGCCGAATCTACCTCCCTGTGATCTATTTCCATGGCCATTTACACAGACCATGCTTTTGGAAATCTTGTACTCACTGCTTTTGTAGTCTTCTTCATAAATGGTGGAAAAGTGGCATGCATGAATATCAGTGTAAACTGGAGGTAAATAAGCAAATGCAGGCAGGTCCACTATAAAATCCCATATGCACAAAAAAGGAACTCTGTTTTGAGATGTTCTGTTTCTTTTCTGTTGGCTCCAACTTGATAATATCAATAGTAAAGAAATGAGACTTTCTTATGTTACTTTCAGACATTGCACTTAATGTTAACCTACTGCAGAAGGAACCCAGAGAAGGGTAAGAAAAGACAAAGGATAAAAAAAAAATTAATGACTTTACTAGTGTGTATCTCAAATAATTAAGATGCTTCCTATATTTTTATGTTTTATGAATTTTTGCCATCATTTTAAGCATGTTTCATAAAACTTAATGTGAACACAAACAAAGCAAGATAAGCTTACATCTAAGACAGGCAAAAGTCAACCCTGTAGAAAATAAGACAATTTTACATTGTGGAGAGAGGCATTTTCTCTTTGCATGTAGTGAAGCTCATGCTCAAGCAAAGAACATGGTCTCATATAATCAAACTCAGGATACTTGCTATAAGCTGATTGGGCCATAAATTAGTTAATGGGTTAGCTAATAATACTACAAATTTATATTTTTTATCATCATGCAGTAAGGTATATTATTGGTACACAGGATCTGTACATACTAAGTATATTAATTATGATTAATAATTAAATACCCTCAGTTAATGGACAATACTCTTAATCTTACACTACATAACATGGAGGGAAAAGAATAGGTAGAAGTATGTGTTTGGGATAGGGATGGGTGAACAGTGAATAATGTTGACTTTTCATCTGCTGATGAAGTATCTGAATAAATTTTATTAATTCCCTAGCATTTCTTCTTTTTGGAGTGTAGAATCACAGAATCAATAATAAAGATGTCAACTGGTACTTTAAGGAACATCATCATCCAAATCTTGATAAACTGTAATTGAGAAACATGCATGTGGATATCATAGAACTCTCTCATTTTCTACTGAGGAATGTTAGATATGTAAAATTTAGGTAGACCATTCTGACCAAAATTGTGGTGGTTCATCACTAGTCTCATAGCTATTTTTGGATTTTCAAAAAAGAAAAAAAGCCAATAAATGAGCATAAGCAGGAACAGGAGCAATCCATATAGTGTGAGGCAGATTATAAGTAGAAGAAAAACCTGTTACTAAAACTAGCAGTGCCTTGAGACCAGGGACTGCACAGCAGAGGAAGTGATGCCAGCTGTGTACCAGCATAAGTCCCAGGTGTATCAAAGGCTTGCATTTTAATACATTGTAATAATAAATGTAGAAAAATAAATTAGAGGTAAATATTTCCAGAATACTGAGAAAGACCTCTAAGATAGAAACCATAAGATAGAAAGGGCTGAGTTAATTACATAAACATTTTAAACATCCATACATAAAAATGACTATAAACAAAATGAAAAACCAAGATTAACTAAGGAAAATATTTCTATCAAATCGAAGTGGGTTACCATTCTTCAAATTTAAAGAGTTCTGAATGATCATTAAAAAGACAAACACCTCAATAAAAAAATACGTGTAAAGAATATGCATGGGAAATACCCAGAATAAGAAATACAGATAATGAGCATATCAAATGCTTTGTAATAAAAATACAAACATAAATGAGATACCATTATTTTGCCCATTAAATCAACACTAGTTCCTTAAATAACAAAAAAATAAGGCAAAATATATTGTTGATAAACCTGTAAGGAAGAGAACAAGAGTGCAAAATAACATTAAGGATTTAAATCCCCTGGGCTTTCCTGTTGGCCTGGTGCTTCTTCATCTAGGAATTTATCCTAAGAAAAGTTAGATGCAAATAATAGAATATATGAAGAGTGATTTATATATAAAACTAATTTTTTTCTTACCTAGAAATAATCCTAAAAGGAGACATTTTCATGGCAAATTCCACTGACAAACTGTAGGAGGGCCCCAAGGTCAGTCTTTGCCCAATTCTCTTGGCCTCTATTGTGATCACAAAATGACTGGCATGGTTTAAAGCATCACTTTTGTACATAATCAAAATCAAACGTAGGAGGAAGGGGATGGTTTCTCCTTGTATATTTAAGCTTTTATTTTTATGGAGGAACAATTTTTTCAGAATGTCTTAGCATACTTGCCTTTTTATCTGATTGGCCATAACTATGTCACTTGCCCATTCTCTAGTGGCAAGGGAGGTCATTAAAGGAATGTGACCTGTTTAGAGTCAATCATGAGAGGCAAACTGTCTGCACAGAGGACAGGCAAGGGGAATGACTGCTGGGTAGATGACCAACAGTGTCCTCCATAGGAAGTAAAGATGTACACCAAAGTTTAGTGTAGTCATGGCAGCATTGCTAGAGTGGGAGGTTGGAAAAAATGTAATTGATCAATAAATAATAATCATGGTCAGAAAAGATGGTGAATTACTATTGCTATATTTAAAGAATATTACTAAGGGATATTGACATGGAAATATATTCATGATACATTAAATAGTTTATACAACTTTTGCCTCACTATCCTAACCCATACAGATATCTATCCACAAATATACTCTGATAAAAGAAAAATTTTGAGATATCCTAAATTTTGTTATAATAGAGAATGGAGGAGGGGAAAGAGAGAAATATAAGTGAAGTAATCAGTTAATAACCATGGTCCAAAAGCAACAAAAGACTTCCACATTTTTGAATGTAAGTTGAGACATTGACTCAAGCTGCAGACAGACCACCATTAAACCCCTGACATCCTTTTTATATATGAACTTTCCAGACTGTTGATGCCAATCAATCCAGAAGCAATAGGTACTTCTCCTTAGGGGCTTGTTCTCTTATCTCAAAGTTTTCTCAGCTTGGCTTAACACTGCTTCTCTTATCTACAGCCAGTGTAGGTATAATGTGGACAATTTATGTTTGCCTACCCCAAATATTCATTATTAGATGCTCTTAGTTCTTAGATGTGGCTGACATAAATTTCAACAGCTGCCTAGCCCTGCTGCTGGTGGCTGTAGAACCTGTTCCTGGACCTGGTCTTCTCTGGTTGATATCCGTACCAGCTTTATACATTACTTTATTGCAGAGATGTCTCAGTCTCAAGAGTTTTAGTTGAAAACACACCCATACACACACACATGCACACAACTAAAAATGGCCCTAGATTATTTGGAATCCCTTTTACTGTGATATGAGTGTCTATTACCCCTTCCTTCTATGTCTGAGGTGGCCTGTGACTGCTTTAACCAATAAAGAATAGCAAATGTAATGCAATGCCAGTCCCAAGCCTAGCCTTTAGGAGGACTTTGAGCTTCCCCCCAGGGTCTTGGAAGCACTGACATGCTAGAGCCAGTTCATATCAGCACATAGGAACCAACCAACTCTTAATATTTCAGGAAGATAGGGCTATTGACATTATGTTCATAGCTTGAAATTGTCAAGATTTATCAGGACACCTCTGTCTGAATCCCTACACCATAAGAAAGTATGACTCCAGTGTTGGCGAGGCCTTGAGTCTACCTGAAAAAGGAGAGGGGCCTAGCTGAGCGTAGTGTCCCAGCCTTCCTGGCCAAGGGTCAAGGAGAGAGTGAAGAAATCTCAGACACTCTGTGTCAGCCCAGGTGCCTCTAAATGCCACTGAGTCAACCTAGGTATCTTCACATGGGATGGAAGAAATTCCCAGATGAACTCTGCCTAGCTTCCTGATCCACAAAATGATGAGATATAATAAAACAACTGCTGCATTATCCCTTAGATTTATTTTTTAAATTGAGGTACAATTTTCATTTTTAAAATTTTTTTATTTCTTCTTTTTAGATATACATGACAGTAAAGTGTACTTTGACATATTATACATATGTAGAGTATAACTTCCCATTTTTGTGGTTGTACATGATGTGGAGTCACACTGGTCTTGTATTCATAATGAACACAGGAAAGTTATGTCTGATTCATTCTAGTGTCTTTCCCCTTCTCATTTCCTCTCCCTTCCCTTAATTCCCCTTTGTCTAATCCAGTGAACTTCTATTCTTCCCAAATTGAGGTATACATTTTAAGCCGAACAGATAACTGATGTACCTGAGAATAGAATAGTGACCTTGTCTGAAATACATGGTGAATATTATTTTGCACTATTTGTTTATCTTCATACTTAAATGATTTTATAATGCATATAGTGTGTATATTTGTGTCAAGTATGAAAATATACATAATTAGTGTAATAAGTATGTATTATACATAATAAATAACAAGTAGTTACATATGCAAGCATGAAGATATATATGTATATATGTGTATGCATATATATAATGTTATAAGTAAAAGGTTGACAAGCTCACCTCTATGAAAAACAATGCACTGCAAAAAGTACACCATTAGTCCTAGAACAACAACCTCTTCCACAATTATTGACCTGTGTTCAGTTCTAACCAATGAGTCTTTAACTGTGGACCTTCTTTACACTGGGCTTGGTGTTAGCTGTTAAGCCCAAAAGCAGAGGAAGCTTTCCATAGCTGTGGAAAGCGTGTTTGGTTCTAGAACTTGCCAAACCTGGGGCTGACAGTTGTGTGATGACGAGCAAGTACTTCAACCTCTTTGGACCACAATTTTTTTTTTAAATATATATATTTTTAGTTGTAGATGGACACAATACCTTTATTTTTATTTATTTTTACATGGAGCTGAGGATCGAACCCAGTGCCTCACATGTGGGAGACAAGCATGCTACCACTGAGCCACAACCCCAGCCCATCAAAATTTATATGTAATACAGGAAGGAAAAGCAAACACATTCTTGGCATAAGGATCAAACAGAATAATGTTGTTAACATATTTTGTGTTATGTTCACTGTGCTTGAGTCAGTGAAACCCATTTTACATACATTATACACATCATATTCAGAAGCGAATTAACCATATCATTGTTTTGATTTTATGGATAAAATATGATAAATTTCCTTAAGGATCTTACAGATATTGACATGAGACCACAGGTTATGGCACCCACAATGGGTCCCTAGGTTTAAAGCACATTTAAGGCAACAGGAACACATTAAGGAGAGAGAATTGAAAAAGCATACTACTCCCAAATAAAACTTAGAGGATAAGAGCAGATTTTAATCATGGTCTGTCTTTTAAGGTACCTGTCACTGAGCCTTAACTCCTGGAAGATGCTCAGTATTTTTTTTGTGTGTGTGGTGGTGGTGGGAATTGAACACAGAGCTTCATACAAGCAAGACTAGTGTTCTACCATGGTTCGCAGCCCAAGCCACATTAATTGTCCCTTATCTTATTTGACAAGAAAGCTCAGATAGGCATACACGATCTCCAGGAGGGCTGCTTGGCCCGGCTCCACTGGCTGCTCCTGAATTTCATGTCTACACCCCATGACTCTCCTTACACTTTTGGTTCTTTATGAGGAAAAGCAATGCTGCCAAATCCTCAGGCACAAACAAGCTCTCTGAAGTCCTTCCGATACTGAATCCACTAACTCAGAAGAGCAACTGTCACAAGTCTGTGTTCCGAGACTGCTGGCTACCGTGGCAACAGAGGAACATATGTGAGGCAGAAGTGTAGAATGAGACAAAGGGTTGAAAAACCAAAGTACCCATGTCCCGAGTTTAGTCATTCATTTCTGCCACTGTGACCAAAGTATATGACAAGAACAACTTAGAGAAACCATAGTATATTAGAGGCTCACAATTTCAGAGGTTGTAGATAAGTGGCTCCATTGCTCTGGGTCCAAGGTGTAGCAAAACATCGTGGGTAAACTGCCCAATGGATGAGAGATGACAACAGATAGGGGCCAGGAAGCAGAGACAGGAAGGGACTACAGGAGGAACACTTCCAGGGAGAACCCCCAGTGACTCACCTCCCCCAAACCTGTCTCAGCTTCCTAAAATTCCTATCCAGTCAGTTCATTCAAACGAGGTTGAACTCATTAGGTTTCAGCACTCACAGTGGACTCCTCAGACTTCTGAATATTCTTGCATTAGCAGGAGGTGGTGTGGGACACCTCACAACCAAACCATTACACTCTGCCCCTGTCTTCTACACAGCTCATGTCCTTCTCACAGAGCAAGATGCATTCCGTTTATCTGCAGGAGCCTCAGAGTCTCAACAGCTGTGGCATGGCCCAAAAGTCCAGTCCAAGTCCACGTCTCCTCTGACACTCAGGATGAACCCTTAACTGTGATGCCCTATACAATTCAAACACAATTTTTATATATTCCAAATACAGATGCACACAGCAATCATTTCCATTATAAAATAAAGGAGTAGGACACAGCAGAAAGAATGGGGCCAAAATAAGTCCAAAACCCAGCTGGTCACAAAGGGCCCCTGAGTCTACCTGCAGTGACCAGGACCCTTGACTGTGAGCTATTATTTCCTAAGGCCTTAGTTGCAGTGCACATGTTCTCTCTCTCTCTCTCTCTCTCTCTCTCTCTCTCTCCTCTGTCTCTCTCTCTCTCTGTGTGTCATAGGATTTTCTTATTTCTTCAGTTTATTTTTTAAAACGAAACAATGCATTTCAAGTCATCATACACATATGGAGCCCAATTTTCCATTTCTCTGGTTGTAAACAAGATAGAGTCACACCATTCGTGTCTTCACACATGTACCTCGGGTAGTGATTTCCATCTCATTGCATTATTTTTGCTACCCCCATGCCTTCTCCCTTTCCCTGCCTCCCCTTTGCCCTATCCAATGTTCCTGCATTTCTCCCGTGGTCCTCAACCCCAACCCCATTATATATCAGCCTCCAATAATTGGCCTTGGTTTTTTTGGGATTGGCTTACTTCACTACCGTGATGTTCTCCAATTCCATCCATGTACCTGCAAATGCCATAATTTTATTCTCTTTTATTTTGCTGAGTAGTATTCCTTTGTGTATACATACCACAGTTTCTTTATTCGTTCATCTATTGAAGGACATCTCGGTTGCTTCCACAGTTGAACAATTGTGAATTGTGCTACTGTTAAAGTGGCTACATTACTGTAGTTGGCTGTTTTTAAGTCTTTTGGTATAGACCCAGGAGAGTGGGATAGCTTGGTCAAATGGTGGTTCCATTCCAAGTGTTTTAAGGAATCTCCATAATGCTTTCCACATAGCTTGCACCAATGTGCAGTCCCACCAACAATGTCTGAGTGTGCCTTTTTCCTCATATCTTCCCCAGCACTTATTGTTGCTTGTATTCTTGATAACTGCCATTCTGACTGGCATGAGATGAAACCTTAGAGTAGTTTTGATTGGCATGTCTGTAATTGCTAGAGATTTTGAACACTTCTTCATGTATTTGTTGATCGATTGTGTATCTTCTGAGAAGCTTCTATTCAGGTCCTTAGCCCATTTATGGATTGGGTTGTTTGTGTTTTTGGTGTAGAGTTTTGTGATTTCTTTCTTTATTCTGCAGATGAGTGCTTTATCTGGTGTGCATGTTTCCAAAATATGCTCCCAGAATGTGGGCTCTCTGTTCACCTCCTTGATTGTTTCCTTTGCTGAGAAGAAGCTTTTTCGGTTGAATCCATCCCATTTATTGATTCTTGCTTATATTTCCTGTGCTTGAGGAGTGTTGTTAAGGATGTTGAGGTGTAATTTGACATGATGAATACTTAGGTCTCCTTTTTCCTCCATTAGGTGCAATGTCTCTGGTCTAATTCCTAGGTCCTTGATCCACTTTGAGTTGATTTTTGTGCATGGGGAGAGAAAGGAGTTTGTTTCATTTTGGTGCATATGGATTTCCAGTTTTCCCATATCATTTGTTGAAGAAGCTGTCTTTTCCCCAGTGTATGTTTTTGGCACTTGAGTTTGAGATAACTGTATTTATGTGGTTTAGTGTCTGTGTCTTCCGTTCTATACCAGTGGTCTCCATGTCTATTTGGGTGCCAATACCATGCTGTTTTTGTTACTATAGCTTTGTAGGATAGTTCAAGGTCTGGTATTGTGATGCGTCCTGCTTCCCTCTTCTTACTGAGGATTGCTTTAGCTCTTCTTACTCTTTCAAATGAATTTCATGATTGCCTTTTCCATTTCTATAGGGAATGATGTTGGGGGTTTAATTGAGATCACATTGAATGTGTATAGCACTTTGGGTAATATGGCCATTTTGACATATTGATTCTGTCTATACAAAAGCATGGATGTACTGTCCATCTTCTAAGGTAGTCTTCAACTCCTTTCTTTAGTGCTCTGTAATTTTCATTGTAGAGGTCTTTCACCTCTCTTGTTACATTGATTCCCAAGTACTTTATTTTATTTTATTTTTGAGGCTATTATGAATGTAGTAGTTATCCCGATTTACCTTTCAGTGGATTCATCACTGATGTATAGAAATGCATTTGATTTATGAGTGTGGATTTCATATCCTGCAAATTTACTGAATTCATTCATTAATTCTAGAAGTTTCCTGGTGGGGTTTTTTGGATCCTCTAAGTATAATCTCACGTCATCTGCAAAAAATGATAGCTTGAGTTCCTCTTTTCGTATTCATACCCCTTCAATTTTTTTCATCTGTCTAATTGCTCTGCCTCGAGTTTCAAGGACTATGTTGAATAGAAGTGGTGAAAGAGAGCATCTCTGTCTTGTTCCAAATTTTAGAGGAAATGCTTCCAATTTTTCTCCATTTAGGATGATGTTGGCCTTGGGTTATGCATAGATGGCTTTTTCAATGTTGAGATATGTTCCTTTCACCTTCAATCTGCCACCTCATAACCACCAGATAGCCTCATCCAACAGATAAATAAGAGCAAGTATTGCTGAGGATGTGGAGAAGCCAAATCCTCGTGAACTACACTGGGGATAGAGAATGGTATGACCACATAGAAAGACAGATTGGCACTTCCTCAAACCGCATGACCCAACAGCGCCACTCCTAGGCATGCACTCTAGAGAACTGAAGACTGATGTCTACACATAAACCTGGACATGAATGTTCATTGAAGTGCTACTAATAATAACACCAAAGTGGAAACAACCCTAATGTCTAGTGGATAGAGTGTAAACAACATATGACAGATCGACACAATGGAACATTACTCAGTCAGGAAAAGGAACAGAGTACTGTTTCAAGACACACCACACATGAACCCTGAAAACATGATCTCAGTGAAAAAAGTCAGTCACAAAAGTTCGCATGTCCTGTGCTTCCTATAACTGCAAACACGCAGAATATGCAAAGGAGAGGGAGAAAAAGTAGACAAATAGCTGCTGGGGAAATACAGATGATGAAATACAGGTGATGAAAATGTTCTAGAGTTACACAGTGGTGAGGGTGTCACAGCTATATGAATATATAAGAAACCACTTAAGTGTGCATTATGCACGGAGGTATGTGAATAATGCTGTTTAAAGGGGAAAAGTAAAGCATAGCTCTTGGAAATAAAAAGAGAAAAATATCCTCAAGAAAAATCGAACTGTGACAGGAAAGTGGGTAGAAAAAATCCATTTCTCAGAAATGGACTTGTGTATCGCTCTCTGCCTACAGAAGAGTACATGCACACACACGTTTATTTTGCCCGCTTAAAATGTGCACCTCAGGTTTCCAATGTCCCTGACTCACACACTCTGCTTCCTCCAAAAAAGGTATTGACTGTTTGTTATTTAATATGCATATTAATTTATTTAGATTGCTTTCCTAAAGCATCATAGAAACAGCAATGACACATGTTCCCCTTGGACTCCATGCTGAGGAGTACAGTCACTTCTACATGAAAACTGAGCTTGTACTCTCCTAACAGTTTAGGGGATTTGGGGACCTCATCCACAATGCCTCTAGTGTTCCTTTCCTTCTTAGGGCCTTAATCACACTTGCTGGTTTAGCTCTCATACATTACTGTTTCATTATCTGAATGGCATCAACTGCCATTGAAGCAAGATTCTATCAAATCTACCTGAGGTATTACAAATGATAAGTTGTGGATCTAGGCTTTAGATCTAAAGTCAGAACTCAGAGTGCCTTTATGAGATGGGACACTTCCTGCAGTCCACCTGACTCAATGGGACTTGGAACATAAAAATACTTACAGGAGGTTTCTAATGTATAAGTTTAGCTAATATGATGGTGAATTTTATGTGTCAAATTGATGGGCTATCAATTTGTTTAGGCATCTCTCTGGGTGTGTCTCTGAGGGTGTTTCTGGATAAGATTAATTTGAGCAGTAAGCCAAGTACAGTGGTGCAAGCCTGTAGTCCCAGTGGCTTGGGAGGCTGAGGCAGGAGGATTGTGATTTCAAAGCCTGATCCAGCATCAAGAGAGGCCCTAAGCTACTCAGCAATACTGTCTCTAAACCAAACATTAAAAACGACTGGGGATGTTGCTCATGGGTTCAGTCCCTCTGGTTCAACCGTCCCTTCAGTACCATAACAAAGTAACAGAAACAGATAAATCAAGAAGTATGAACAAGTAGACCCAGTACAGCAGATTGTCCCCCGCAACTTCGATGGGCCTCATCCCAATCCCTTGGGAGTTCTGAATAAAACAAAACATTGCTCTGTCCAAGTGTCCTGGAGCTCAAACATCAGGCTCCCTCTGCTTCAGGACTTGGACTGGACTGGCC
Source organism: Xerus rutilus (assembly GCA_028644305.1). Classification (NCBI taxonomy): domain Eukaryota; kingdom Metazoa; phylum Chordata; class Mammalia; order Rodentia; family Sciuridae; genus Xerus; species Xerus rutilus. Next base: position 59,548,448 of record CM053402.1, read on the forward strand.
CCATCAGGCTCCTGCTTCTCAAGCCTTCAGACTCAGACTAGAACCTCACCATTGGCACTCCTGGGGCTCTAGCTGGCAGATGGCAGGTCCTGGACTTCTCAGCCCCCAACACACCATGAGCTAATATTATGTAAATGTTTCTCTTTATGTGTGTAGCCGTCTATGGTTTTCATGTTTGTAATTCTTTTCCTTGGAACTAGAGATTGAACATAAGGACGCTTAAGCTCTAAGCCACATCTTCAGGCCTTATTAATAAACATACTTTATTGAGAGACAGGTTCTTCCTGAGTTACTTAGGAGGGCCTTGATAAGTTGCTGAGGCTGGCTTTGAATTTGTGATCCTCCTGCCTTAGCCTCCTGCGTCACTGGGATTACAGGCATGCACCAAAACACATAGACTACAGTCTCTTAATTATTCGGTTTTTCCAGAGATTCTAGATTACATAATATGCCCTTCCTTCCTTCCTTCCTTCCTTCCTTCCTTCCTTCCTTCCTTCCTTCCTTCCTTCCTTCCTTCCTTCCTTTCTTTCTCCTTCCTTCCTTCCTTTCTTTCTTCCTTCTTCTTGTTCTTTCTAGTTTAATTGCAGTGCCAGGGATAAAACGTAGGACCAAGTAGACACTAAACAAACAGTCTACCACTGACCTATATGCACCGCACTTTTTAAATCTCTTCTGAGATATGGTCTGGTCACATTGCCCAGGCTGACCTTTAATTTCTGATCCTCAAGCTTCACTCACAAGAGGAGTTGGGGATACAGGATGCAGCTCTCCACTTGGCTTCCATTTTTGAAATTATAATCTCGTTTAAAAGTATAACAAGCAGCATTCTGAACCTGTCCTAGGATGCACAGAACACTCAAGAAAACTTCTGTGGATTCTTGACAACATGCATCATCTTACTTCAATTGTGGTAAAATGGCAGGGAACGCCAGCTGTAGGACATTTGTCATAATATCTGATCATTGTCAGGTCATGAAAGGGAAGAGAAGACTGAGGTCCTGTCACAGACTGCAGGCGACTCATGGGAAGTACAGTTAAGTCCAACTTGTGTTTCTAATGAGTTCATAGGGGAGCAAAAGGACATTAGTGGAAAAGCAAAGGGATGGGGAAAGGTACATGTATTCACAATAATAAAATAAATCTGATTTTTCTATGAGAATCACAAATGAAACAATTCAGAAAAAGGAACATCATCAGGATGAAAGAGAGGCATCATAGAATTCTTTAAGAAGACATAACAATTTCTTGTGTTCTTTTTAGATATATATGACAGTAGAATGTATTTTGACATATTATACATACATGGAGTATAACATAACTTATTCTCATTAGGATCCCATTCTGTGGTTGAACATGATATGGAATTAAACTGGTTGTATATTCACATATAAATATACATAAGTTATGTCTGAAAAGAAAAGTTTTTCCACTATCTTTTCTATCTCCATCCCCCTTCTTTTCCCTTCATTCCCCTTTGTCTAATCCAGTAAGTCCTACTCTTCCCTGCCCCCTGACATAACAATTCTTAATGACATGTATCTAACAAAGAGTGTCAAAATGTATGAAGTAAAAACAGATATAACTGCAAAGAGAAATAGACAAGTCCACTATTCCAGTTGGAGATTCCAACACTCCTCTTTTAGTAGTAGAGAGAGATAGCAGGCAGGAAATCAGTAGGGATATAGATGGCTCAGGAAGCACCATCAATCAACATGATCTAATCGACATTTCTGGAATACTTCACCCAACAATAACAGAATATACATTCTTCTCACACTCATGTTGAACTGAGATAGAACACATTCTGAACCATAAACACATTTGAACAAATTTGGAAGAACAGAAACCACACAAACATGTTCTCAGACAATAATGGAATTAAACTAGCAATAGATAACAGAAAGAGGCTGGAAAATCTCCAAATATTTGGAAATGAAATAAGACACTGTTGAACAACTTCCTGGTTAAAGACATTTCAAGGCAAATTTAAAAATATTTTGAATTAAGTAAAACTGAAAACATAACAACATCACAGTACATGGAATATACGTGAATCAGTATTTTCTTTGAGGGAAATTTGTAGAACTAGGAATATATGTTAGTAAAGAAGAAAGATATGGACTAAAACATTATGCTTATACCCTGAACAACTAAAAAAAAGAAAAGTTTCTTTAAACTTAAAGAAAAGATATAAGAGTAAGATAGTAAACAATGGGAACAGAAATCAAGGGCATTGACATTAGGAAAATTAGAGAAAAATCGACAAAAACTAAGTTTTTTCTTTGGAATGATCAGAAAGTTACAATTCTAGTATGAAAGCAGCTCTAAAAATTGTATTGCATTGAAAACCTAAATTAAAAAACAGAGAGATCCTCCCTAAATAAGCTTATGCTCCACTCAATGCCTTAGAAAAAGAACAAATTAATTTCAAAATCAGTAAAAGACATGAAATAATAAAGGTGATAACCAAAATTAGTGAAATTGAGAATAAAAAAAGCAATACACAGGATCAATGCAACAAAGAGTTGTTTCTTCAAAAATAGTAAGATTCATAAACCAAAAGGAAGAGAAAAAAGATGCAAAAAATTAGAAATAAGTTGGAGATATCACCACAGACACTTCTGTAATCCAGAGGATTAATAGAAACTATTTTGAAAATTTATACTCCAATAACATGCAAATTATAACTAAAAATGACTTGCCCAAATTGAACCAGGAAGATATAGAAAACCTAAACAGACAAATACCAACTAATGAAAATGAAACAGCAATTTAAAGCCTACCAAGAAAGAAAAGCCCAGGACCAGATGGATTCTCAGCTGAGTTTTACCAGCCCTTTAAAGAAGAACTAACACCAGTCTTCCTCATAATTTTCCATGAAATTAAAAGGAAGGGAACTCTCCCAGATAGATTCTATGAAGCCAGTATAATCCTGATGCCAAAACCACACAAAGATATATGTAGGGAAAAAAAGAAAAACCACAGACCAATATCCCTGATGAACATAGTTGTAAAAATCCTCATTAAAATTTTAGCAAACTTCATTCAATAACATATTAAGAAGATAACATAGCATGATCAAGTGGACTTCATTCCATGGATGCAATATTGGTTCAACATACACAAATAAATAAGTGTAATTTATCACTTACAGAATTAATAACAAGAATCATATTATCATCTCAGTGCTGCAGAAAGTCTTCGATAAGATATAGCAACGATTCCTCTTAAAAACACTGATGACACAAAGGTAGAAGGAACTTATTTCAACATTATGAAGACAATATAAGAAAAACCTAAAGCCAACATCATACTAAATGGAGAAAAACAAAAATCTTCTCCATTAAATCAGGGATAGAACGAGGATGGCCACTCTCATTTCTTCTGTTCAACATAGTTCTTGAAACTCTATCTAAAGCAATCAAGCAAGAAAAGTAAATTAAAGAATTATAAATTGGAAAAGAAAAAGTCAAACTGTTACTGTTTGATGATGACATTATGCTTTATCTAGAAGACCCAAAACATTCCACCAGAAGACTTCTAGAACTGACAAATGAATTTAGGAATGTAAAAGAATACAAGAAATTTTATATACTCCAACAGTGATTTAGTTGAGAAAGAACTCAGGAAAACTATCCCTTTCACAATAGCCTCAGGGAAAAAAAAAACACCCTGGGGATTAATCTAACCAAGGAAGTAAAAGAACTCTACAATGAAAACTATAGAACACTGAAGAAATATATTGAAGGAGACTTCAGAAGACAGAAAAACATCCCATGTTCTTGGATAGACAGAATTAATATTGTAAAAATGGCCATATTACCAAAAGCAATATACAGATTCAATGTAATCCCCATTGAAATATCAGTGACATTATTTATAATACTAGAAAAACCAGTCCTTAAATTCATTTGGTAGAAAAAGAGGCCTAGAATAGCCAAAGTAATTCTGAACCACAAGAGCAAAGCAAGAGACGTTAAAATACCTGATCAGAATCATAATGGCAATTCTGAAGTACACAAATGATAATAAATGCTGGTGAGGATAGGGGAGAAAAAGTAAACCCATACATTGCTGGTAGGACTGCAAATTAGCACAACCACTCTAGAAAGCAGTGTGTGGATTCCTCAAAAAACTAGGAATGGAACCACCATATGAATCAGCTAACTCACTGCTTGATATTTATCCAAAAGAACTAAAATCAGCACAGCATAGTGATACAGACATTTCAACATTTATAATGGCAGAATTAACAATAGTCAAAATATGGAATCAGCCCAGATGCTTATCAATAGAGGAATGGATTATGAAAATGTGGTATATATACATAATGGAGTTTTAGCTATAAAGAAGCATGAAATTATAGCCCTTGCTGGTAAATGGGTGAAAATGGAGAAAATCATGCTAAGCGTAATAAGCTAGACTTAGAAAATCAAGGGCCAAACATTTTCTGTCATAGGTGGAAGCAAGAGCAAAATAAAGGCAAGAAGGCAGCAGGGAGGGGAAATATTGGATATCAAAAAGATATTCAGGATATCAGTAGAGTAGAAGAAGGAGGTCAAGAGAGAGAAAGGAGAGATGGGAAAATAAAGGAAATGAGAAAAGAATTTAAGAAAATTGCATTATATGCACATATTAATATACCACAGGGAATTTCACCTTCATGTATATGTAGAAAATACCATAATAAATAAATAAATAAATTAGTGAAAAATGATCAATAGAGTAGAAGAAAGAGAATGGGGGAGGTAGGAGAGGAGGGAAAATGTGTGTGAGAGAGTAGGGATTGAAATCAAATTCCATGCATGTATGATCTTGTCAAAACTAAACTGCTATGGATAACTCTAATGCTCCAATAAAAAATTTAAAAATTATATCCAAACAGAGATGCAAAAAGGAAAATTCAACACCAACCAATTATAAATTTTCAAATATTTACAATCATGACATTATCCTTTATCTAGAAGACCCAAAACATTGCACCAGAAGACTTCTAGAACTGACAAATGAATTTAGCAAAGTAGGAGAATACAAGACCAATACTCATGAAATATACTTATGAATGAAATATACTTGTGAATTTAACATGTGTACAAGTCTTCTAAGTGGAAATATACAAAAACTAATGAAATAAATAGATGGGGAAGTATGCTATGTATATGACCAGTAGAGTCACTATTGCTAAGTTTTCAATTCTTCTCAATTTACTCTATAGATTCAATAAAATCCCATGGTCCCATCAAGCTATTTTGTAGATCTCAATGAACAGATTTTAAAATTTATATGAAAGCAAAAGGATACAGAATAGTCAAAATAAAACTAAAAAAAAAACAAATTGAAAAACATTATGTAATTTCAAGATTTACTCTAAAGTTACAGTAATCAAGACAACATGGTATTAAGAAAGAAAATCCACATATATGAATTAAACAGAACAGCATCTAGAAACACACTTATAGAAATTTGGTCAACTGAACTTAGACAATCCCACAAAGGCTATTCAATGGAGAAAGGGTGGTCTTTTCAACAAATGGCTCTGGAGTAATTGGTATGCAAAAGAATGAAACTTGATATAGACCATACATTTTGCAAAAACTAATCAAAATAGATAATAATTCTAAATATAAAATGTAAAAGCATAAAAGCTTTGGCAGAAAATAGGAAAAAAATCTATGTGACTTTTTGGGTGGTGATGAGGTTTTAGATATAACTTCCAAGTCATCACTCATGAAAGAAAAATTATAGTTCAGTTGGACTTAACTAAATTTAAAACTTTTGTCTATGAAAGAGTGTTATGAAAATAAAAGGGCAAATCACCAAGTAGACGAAAATATTTTTAAAAAATTTCATCAAGGACTTGTGTCCAAAACATAACATGAACTCTTGCATCTCAACAAGATGAAAATAAAAAACTCAATTTTAAAAATGAACAATATATCTAAATTACACACACACACAAACACATCACAAATAGGTATATAAAAAGGTACTAATACCACTTATCAAGATACAAATTAGAATAATGAGTAACACTCTATACCTGTAACTACTAACCTGTTAAAATGACTAAAATAACTTTCCATTCTTCTAGTTGTACATGATGTGGAATTACATTGGTCATGTATGCATATATGCACATAGGAAAATAATTTCTGATTCATTCTACTATCTTTTCATATATGTATAATACGTCAAAATACAGTCTACTGTCATGTACAACTAAGAACAAGTTGAAAATAATAAAAATGGCTAAAATACAAAAGCTGAGGATATCAATTTCTATTGAGGATACAGAGCAACAGGAGCTCTCATTCACTGCAGGATGGAATTCAAAATATTATAACTACCTTGGAAAACAGATTGGCATTTTCTTGCAAAGTAAAAAATGTCATCTTACCAAACTATCCAATAATTGCTCTCTTAGGTATTTACCCAATTGTTATGAGAATGATGGTCCACATAAACACATGTCTGCCAATATTCACAGCAACTTTATTTGTAATTATCAAAACTCAAAGCAACCAAAATGTCCTTTAGTAGGTGAATGGTCAAACAAACTGGTATATACATATGATGCAAAATGATTCAGGAATGAACTATAAGACATGCAAAAACAGATGAAGTTTTAACTCATGTTGCTAAGTGAAAGAAGCCAATATAAAGAAATTATGTGGTGCTTTAATATGGCATTCTGGAAAAGGCTACACAAAGAGTAAATGGACCACTTCCTACTAGGGATTTGGAGGAGAAGTTTCCATAGGTGAAGTACAGGTGATTTTTAGGGCAATGTACTATTTGCATGATACTGGAATGGTCTATATATAATATTAAATATTTGTCAAAAACTATCAAATTTTACATTTGAACCTTAATATATAAAGGTTAAAAAAGATGATGAACCCAGGATGGAATGCATGTTATGATAAAACAATCCAATCATGTTACAAATATGTGAAATGACATGTTGAATGTGGTTGGGAAAAAGTTATCCACCTATATAACTTTGAATGAAGACTGTAAGACTAATGGCAAAAAAAATGTCCGTAAGTACTCTATTGTAGTTGGTAAGGGTGTTTCTGACTGGAGTACACATTAAATCTGAAAACATTATACATATACACTGGAATTGAACAATTAATCTAAAGAATAGAAGACAGTAGAACACAGCTTCTTCCTTTTGAAGTGTGAAAATATGGAAAAGCAAGGGGAGAGGATGAAAGTGATTACGGGGCAGTGGATTCCAGTCAGAATGAATTCATGGTTAGCTTAATATAGATTCACATGGACACACAGAGAAATATTGATTGATATGTGCTTATCTGTGTGTTAATATACACTCATATATTTTCTTTCTATGTCAGCCAAGGAAGCCTAGAAGTAACAACACTATAGTGTTAGTGAGCATACCCAAGGTCCAGATCTTGGTTTCTTATACCATTCTCCAATAAAAAGGATTAGAGCTCCTGGAAGAAATGGATGATTGTAGAGCTGTGGAGAAAATACACAATTTGAGACTAGCACATGTTGTAGTGCTAAAAAGTAAGGAAGTGGTTAGAAAAGCCAACAACCCACACTCATGTGAGTATATCAAAGAGACATAGGGCCAGGGCTGGGATTGTGGCTCAGTGGTAGAGCGCTTGCCTTGCATGCATGAAGCACTGGGTTCGATCCTCAGCACCACATAAAAATAAATAAAGATATTGTGTCCATCTACAACTAAAAAAAAATATTAAAAAAAAGAGACATAGGGCCAACTAAAAGCTCTCACAAGGATAAAGATAGAAAAATAGAAAAAATGGCAACTAAATGTAGCATTATATTATAATCCAATGCATAAAATAAATATTCATGAGTCTGTACTGATACAAATAGATGACTGAATAAACAAGTAAGAGGTAATAGTCAAATATCCTTTGTAAAAGAACTTTAAGTAATCTCTATACTGCTTTCCAGAGAGGCTGTACTAGGCTACAGTCCCACCAACAGTGTACAAGTTTACCTCTCTCCCTACAACCTTCTCAGAATTTTATTATTGTCTGTATTCCTTTTTTTCCAAATTTTAAAATTTTATTATTATTATTATTATTTTTTAGAGGATAACATTTTATTTCTCTGGTTGTAAGTGTATAGAATTACAACATACATGCTGTCATACATAAAGTTAGGGCTATGATGACCATCATATTCCACCACCTTTACTGTCCCCATGCCCCCTCCCCCCTTACACCCCTGTGAACAGAGTTCCTCCATTGTTCCCATGTCCTTCCCCACATTATGGATCAGCACCCACTTATCAACAAGTACATTTGGCATTTGGTTTTCTGAGACTGGCTTACTTCACTTAGTATGATATTCTCCAACTCCATCCATTTACCTGCAAATGCCATAATTTTATTCTCTTTTATTGCTGAGTAATATTTCATCATGTATATATACCACAGCTTCTTTATCCCTTCATCTATTGAAGGGCATCTAGGTTGGTTCCACAGTTTAGCTATTGTGAATTGAGCTGCTATAAACATTGACGTGGCTGTGTCACTATAGTATGCTGTTTTTAAGTCTTCTGGGTATAGATCGAGGAGAGGGATAGCAGGCTCAAATGGTGGTTCCATTTCAAATTTTCTAAGGAATCTCCATACTGCTTTCCAGATTGGTTGCGCCAATTTGCAGTTCCACCAGCAACGTATGAGCGTGCCTTTTCCCCCACAACCTGGCCAAGACTTATTGTTGTTTGTATTCTTGATAATTGCCATTCTGACTGGCGTGAGATGAAATCTTAGGGTAGCAGTATAGAGATTACTTGAAAAACTAAGGATGGAACCATTATATGACCTAGCTATCTCACTTCTTGGAAGTTTCCCAAAAGACCTAAAATCAGCATACTGAAAAAATACAGCACCTCAATGTTTATAGCAGCACAGTTCACAATAGCTAAATTATGGAATAAACCTAGATGCTGGTCAAAAGATGAATGGATTAAGAAAGCATGATACATGTATATGTATGTATATACATACATACATATATATACACATACATGCATATTTTTGTGATATGTAAATGACAAAATTTCATTCACTTTTATGACTGAGTAGAGCTCCATATATATTTCTGGTAAATGAATGGAAATGAAATATATGCTAAGTGAGATAAACCCAACTCAGAAACTCAAAAAAAACCCCAAATTCACCAAAATGTGAACCTATACAGTCTTGTGTATTTATAGTTGGATGTGTATTTTTGGGTGTGTGTTTATGTGTGTTGACAGAGGAGCGGAAATGTGCATATTCTACACCCTTTTAAAACATAGGAATAACATTTTGTCCAAAAAATTGTGTGTGGGGAGATCCTATCGCTTCACTAAATTCACGCCCTTTAACTTGCTGCTCTTCTCAGGTTGGTCCTGTTACACTAAATTTGGCCTGAGTTTGCCTCTGTGCAACTCAGAACTCCCTGTGTTCTGAACTTAAACCTAACTTTGTATGTAAACACATTGAAATTCATCTTAGGGGTATAAGAAACAGCCACATTTTAGCCATAGAAGAAGTCATATGACAGGGAGCCAACGGATCAGACCAAAAAAACCAAAAACAAAACAAAACAAAAAAAACCCCAAAAAACCAAATGCTTCATCACATCATGCCCAAATGAGGCAGATGCCTAGCTGTAGCCAATCTACTTTGTTCCTATATCCTTGGTGGAAAAGCTCCCTGCTATCACTGGAAAGTGGAGTTCTGTGAACCTCTACTAGTTCAAGGTGAATCCTGATTTACGAATTATTCTTTTCTCAAATAAAATGTTCTAAGTTTAATTTGTCTATGTCTATGTCTATTTCTTTTAACAAGCCTCAATACCTGAACTAGATAAGCTAGAAGATCATAGGTTCTTTTCCCTTTATAAGTGACTTTTAAAATAGAATGACAATTCTGGAATAGTAAAACTATGGGGAAAGTGAAGTAAGTAACAGGGATTGCTAGACGTCACAGGAGAGTGAGTGATAAATAGGATAAGTCCAAGGAAATTTTAAGGCTGTGAAACTATTCTATGATCCTATAATGGTGTATACATAGCATTATATATTTGTCAGTACTTACAAAATATATAACATAAAGAATGTTGCACACTAATATATACTATGAACTGGTGTTGATAATGATGTGTTGATATGGATACATTGTTTGCAATGAATATACCAATATAATGGGAAATGTCATTATAGTAAGCTATGCTTATGTGGGAGAAGGTGTATATGTGAATTCAGTACTTCTCAATCAATTTTGCTGTAAACCTAAAACTGCTCCAAAGAATAAAATCTATTTTGAAAAAGAAAAAAAAAAGAACTTTAAGTAATCCATGTAGATACACGGTCTTCGAGTGGTGCCTCATTCCTTAATTGTAGACTGAGCATGCCGACTGTCTTACCTTAAGAAACTCATCAAACATTACCTCAGCTAGCTGATCAAGGCTAACATCTATAGTGATAAGTCATATTGATAGCATTGACTTTGATACCATGTGATAATGTCAATTTATGTCTGTGATTTTTTTCCCCCAAAACCCATAACCCCAGTCTAACCATGAGAAAACATCAGATAAATCTCAGCTCAGGGACAATCTACAGCATTCTTGACCAGCGCTCTTTATAATTTTCAAGGTCATCTAAAACAAGGAAGGACTGAGATATTGTCAATGCCAAAAGGAACCTAAGGAAACTTGAGGTCTAAATGTAATGCAGAATACTAGATGAGCTTCTGGGACAGACAGCACATTAAGGGAAAACTGAGAAGATCTGGGAAAATAAGGAAGGTGGTAACAAATAATGTCTCAACATTGGTCCAATAGTTGTGAGAAAGGGGCCATACTAATTAATGTAAGGTGTTAACAATAGCAGAACCTGCGTGTGAGTAGAGGGAACTCTATTATGTAATTTTTTCCTTAAATCTAAAATTATTCTAAATTAAAAAGCTGTTGAAATTATATATACCACATCTTGACAAAGCTAAATATTGGCTAAGCATGTTCAAAAACCTTAAGGGGAGGGCCAGAAGGCACCTCAACAAGAAACAAAATGTTTCAAACAAAGGCAAAGTGTCAGCTTCCTGAAGTGATCTGAAGTGATAAGATTCATTTGTGTTCCTTTCAATGCTTATGAAAAATTCTCTTTGCATTACAGGTATATTTCACAAAGAGTAGCAGAATTGGTAATTCAGAGCAGGTGGCTTCCAAGTTCAGCCCTGCTCAGTGACAGCTCTGTGAAAAGAAAAAAAAAAGCTTTGGAGCTGACATATACAGCTCACCTGCAGGTGCATAAGGTCTAAATGAAGAAGAATAAACAAGCAGAGGTAAGAAAACCTGGGAACTATGAATGCAAACTCCTGCTGAAGGAACACAGAATTTAGCAAAATGAAGCAAAGGCTTATGCCATATTTAGGTTCCCTAAAATCAAACCCCACTCTTTGAAAGTGCACACTGTTAAGCTTTATAGGTAGCTACTCCTCAGGGGGACACCCTCCTTTTTTGAGGATGTGACCTCTTGCTTACTCTCCACCAGTGTTGGTAATGTTCTTCCTACTGATATTAGCAACTGCTTAGATAATTCTAGTAACTTCTGGGCCTTTCATTTTTATGACCTTCCTGCTTCCATGGTCTTGTTATAGAGAGCAAACTGTGCCCTGCTCTGTTACTCCATGATGTGTAGGGAGCACTTTTCAGGTTGTGCCTAAATCTGAGTTATTCCATTTTGTAAAGCAGTGGTTTTCCAGAAGTGACTCCATTTTGAGTATTAGAGCCAAGGAAGAATGATTCTACAAATAAACGACCACCACCTGTCCAGCACAACCATAAGGCACACGTTGATATGTGCCAACTTGTCAAACTAAATTTGGAGTATCTGGACATGTTGATATGCCAAATCATATCAGGAACACTATATACAGGAGTTTATCAAGCTCACTAAACATAAGCCCCTTACCTAAGACCTATAGAAGGAGAAGTTAACAGGGCAACATCCTGATCCAGTCACCTGATCACTTGCTAAGAGCCTTGTCCAGGAAAATTGTCACAGTGATGAACCTCTAATTTCCTGTCCCATTGTGCTTCAGCATAGCATGGTTTCTTCCACCTGTGATGATAATACATAGTTCACTCTTACCTGACATCTCAAATTGACACTCCAAGCTGACACTGAAACTGGAACTGTTGTCCATCCAGACCCCCTATCCTGACAACCCTGCAGAATTTGTTTGTTAACCACCTACAGCCACTTATTTGACCACCTACAGTGACTCTTTGACTCTGAATTCATATCTCTCACTGCCTGTGTTCTGGACACGGCATCCAGTAACCTAGAGGCCACCTTAATCACTTCTTAGTCTTTCTGTGGTATGTGTATGTGTATGTGTGTGTGTGTGTATATATATGTGTGTGTGTGTGTGTGTGTGTGTATATATATATATATATATATATACACTTATATTTATTTATTTTTCCTCCTGTGGAGTACTATGTGTGACTTGAGTGTTATAAATATTTAAAATTAAGATTAGAATAGAATAGAAAAATTTGTGGTTACTCAGCTCATGACTATCAGATGACCTATTAATATTTGGGAGCTACCACCACTGAAAGTGACATAGCTTGTGAATTTGTTATTCAATGAATTCTGACATTGTGGAAAGACACAAATGTGTTTTGTCTTTGTTAATGACTTAGTTCAATCATGACACTTGTCCTCCACTCTACTTCAGCCACTGTGCCATAGGCTAAAGTTGGACATTTCCATTATAGTTTGGGTATCCCTTATCCAAAATTCTTGGGCCCATAAAGTGTCTGAAATGCATCATGTCAGTGCTGAAAATATTTTAGATTTTGCAGCATTTTTAAATTTTGGATTAGGGATGTTCAACATGTACCAACAACTCTGTAATCCTGATTTGGAACATTGCACTCTATAGTAGTTTCCAAGTTCACTCTCTGGTTCCTCTCCCACAGCCACTCTGGCATCTAGAGAATTAGATTCCAGTGAATTTACTGCCTCTCACTCTCCTACAGCATTATAGTTCTCACCTTGCCTCTTACTTTGCAGATATTTGGTGATTCAACATCATAATTGTTCTCTTGCGTACACCCTTACAGACCTTGTTGTCCCTTCCTCTAATCTTACACACATCTGATGTCTTCAGTTGGGTTCTATGGGAACTGGGTTCTGAGATAAAGGATTGAAGATAGGAATTCCACTGGAAAAAGATCTCCAGAAAACTGTAGGTATGTGATGATGACACAATTGTACATAGACCTTCAGGGATGCATTTGCTCATCATCCATCATAATTGGGAAAAGAGATACTGACAGTTCTCTTATGGTTTAGATATGTAGTATCTATTAAAATCTCATTTGTGAGAGCACGCAAGAATGTTCTGAGGTGAAATGATTAGATTATGAGAATTATACCCTAATTAATGGCTTACTCCATGGATATGGATTAACTGGGTGATGACTGTAGGCAGGTAGGGTATGGATGGAGGAGGTAGTCACTGGAGATTTGCTTTTGGGGCTTTTATTTTGTCCCTGGTGAGGTGAGGAGAGCTCTCTCTATGCTTCTTAGTGCAATGTCCCGAGCTGCTTTCCTCTGCCATACATTGCCACCATGATATTTTTGCCTCAGGTCAAGAGCAATGGAGTTGGCCATCTGTGAACTGAAACTTTTGTAACTGTGAACCCCAAATAAACTTTTCCAACTCTACATTGTTCTGATCAGGTCTTTTGATAATAATGACAAAAAGATAACTAAAACAATACCCTAGAAGGTCATTTGGGTTCCAAGCATATCATTCCCATATTACTTTCATCTGATGATCTGAAGAGTTTGGTCCACTTACATTCCTTCCATCTTGAGCCTTCCATATGACCACTCTGAATAGCTTTCAGTCCTCTTTCTCACCTCTCAGTGCTGTTTGGGTAATTGATCTCTTACTTCCCCCAAGAACAATCCTTTCCCTTAACTTGCTGGACTTCAATTGCATAAGAATACAGTAATGAGATTGCTGTGCCTTATGGTACTTCTATTTTTAATATTTTGAGAAATCTCCATACTGTTTTCCATAATGGCTATACTGTTTTATATTCTTGCCAACAGTATATAAAGGCTCCCTTTCCTCCACATCATTGCTAACATTGATTATCTCTTTTTTTTTCACTCACATTACCATACAGGGGATTTCCCTATCAGATGCAGAGTTTGATTAAATAGCTTCCAAGGCCTTACTATACTGGAAATATAGAGATGGATTTAGTACATCTAAATCCTACTCTCCTGAGGGGAGATTTGGAGTTAGCCATTTAACCTCTGGGTCTCAAACTTCTTGTTCATTTCATAGCAAGGATCAGAGTAGACATAAACGGAAATTTCAAATGGTGATGTTAATGCTATGGAGAATAATGATTTTATTAGTTCTCTCTCAAATGCACCCAGCCTGGCCTAAGGTGTTCCATTAGCCAAGCAAAAGACAGAAGCAAAAATTACTTGACTAGTGCCTCTAACTTTAAGTCAATTTATTCTAATCATATACTTTCTCTATTTTATCCATTAGTTTAGATGCCAAGGTGACCAGTGTATCAGCCTTACAATTAAACAGGAAGATGGACTTTCTAATAAATTCTAAGTTTTTAAAAATTAGTGCATTATAGTTATATATAATATTAAAGTTCATTTTGACATAATTATGTAAAAATGGAATATAATTTGCTTCAATTCAGTTCCCAGTACTTCTCAATTCCTTCTTCTTCTCCTTCTCCCTCCCCATTCACTTTTCTCTATTGTATTAGTCTCTCTTCTATTTAATTTATGTTTTCTTTATATCATGTATATACATAAACGTGATATATATGTATTAGGCAAGTTTGGTCAGATTCCTTCCACGGTTCCTCCCTTTTATTGTCCCTCCTCCTTCACCTCAAATCCCTTTCTATACTCCATCGATCTCTTCTATTTTCAAAGGATTCCCACATTTTCTTTTCTTTTTATTTTTTTTTGTTCTTATTTTGGTCTAGCTTTCCCAGATGATAGAAAATATTTGATCTTTCACTTTTTGAGTCTGGCTTATTCACTTAGTATGGTGGTCTCCAGTTTCATCCTTCTACCAGCAAATGCCATAATTTCATCTTTCTTTATCGCTGAGCAAAACTTCATTTGTGTACAAAATGAAGTTTTCTACCTTTTCTTTATCCATTTGTCTGTTGATAGACAACTAGGCTTGTTGCATAGCTTGGCTACTATTAGTTGTGCTGCTAAAGATGTAGATATGGCTATATCCCTATAATATGTTGATTTTAGATTTTTTGAATATATACCAAAGAGTGGGATAGCTGAGTCATATGGTGGTTCCATTTTAAAAAATTTTTATTATTTATTTATTTTTAGGAATTTCCATACTGCTTTCCAAAGTGGTTGCACTAATTTGAAGTCGCGCCAACAATGTATAAGTGTATCTTTTCCTCCCACATTACTATCAACTTTTACTATTATTTGTACTCTTGATAATTGCCATTCTGACTGGAGTGAAATAAAATCTCAGTGTAGTTTTGATTTGCATTTCCTAGACTGATAGAGGTTTTGAACATTTATTCATATATTTATTGATTGCATTTCTTTTGAAAAATGTGTCTTTAGTTCTTTTGCCCATTTATTGATTGGGTTATTTGGTGTTAAACTTTCTGAGTTCTTTATATATTCTGGATTTTAACCCCCTAATTGAGGAGCAGGTGGCCAAAATCTCCCATTCTGTAGGCTCTCCTTATACTCTAAATTTTTTTCCTTTACTCTTCAGCTTTTTAATTTGATTTCATCCCACTTATTGATTCTTGGCTATATTTCTTGCACTTAAGAAGTCTTGTTAAGGAAGTTGGTTCCTGTGCCAATGTACGTGAGTGTTGAGCCTACATTTTTGTCTAGCAGTTGCAGAATTTCTGATCAAATTCCTAAATCATTGATTTACTTTGAGTTGATGTTTGTGCAGGGTGAGAGGTAGATATAAAATTTCAATCTTCTTCATATGGACATTCATTTTTCCTAGCACTATTTGTTTAAAAATCTAACTTCTATCCAATGTAAGGTTTTGGCTCTTTTGTCAAGTATCAGATGATTGTATCTATGTGGATCTATCTCTGTGTCTTCTACTCCATTCTATTTGTCTTCATGTCTGTTTTGGTGCCAATACCATGCTGCTTTTGTTACTGTTATAACTCTGTAGTATAATTTGATGTCTTTAGTATCATTCTTCTTGCTCAAGATGCTGTGGCTATTCTTGGGTTTCATTTCTTCCAAGTGAATTTTAGAACTGTTTTTGCTAGCTCTGTGAAGAACATCATTGATATTTTGATGGAGATTGCATAGAATTTGTACAATGCTTTTGGTAGTATGGCCATTTTGATAATATTAAGTCTGCCTATCTAAGAACATGGGAGGCCTTTACATCCTCTAAGATCTTCAATTTCTTTCTTTAGTTAGTGTTCTATAGTTTTTATTGTTAGAGGTCTTCCACATCCTTGGTTAGTTTTATTCCTAGTAATTCATTTTATTTTGTTGAAGTTATTTTGAAAGGGATAATTTTCCTAATTTTTTTCCGCAGATTCACTATTGATTGTAGTAAAGTGATTGACTTATGTATGTTGAGCTTGTATTCTGCTACATTTCTAAATTTTTTATCAGCTCTAGCATTCTTCTGTAGGAGTTATTTTAGGTCTTCTAAACATAGGATTATGTTATAAGCAAACAGAGATAATTTGACTTCTTCTTTTCCTTTTTGTATCTCTTTAATTTATGTCTCTTGCCTGATTGCTAGAGTTTCCAGGACTACTTTGAGTGAAAGTGATGAGAGTAGGACATCCCTGTCCTGCTCTAATTGTGAGGAAATGTTCTCAGTTTTTGTCTATTCAGTATGATGCCATCCTTGGGTTCGTCTTATATTGCCTTTACAATGTTGAGGTCAGTTCCTTCTATGTCTCACTTCTCTGTTTTAAACAGGAATGGATGCTGGACTTTATCAAATGAAATTTCCTTTCCTTGATGTGTATTGGTATTATGGTGATTCTGGCATCAGAGAATGAATTTGGCAATGTTCCCTCCTTTTCTATTTCATGGAGTAATTTGAGAAGGATTGGAGTTAGTTCTTATTTGAAAGTCTGGCAGGACTTGTTTGAGGATCTATTGGGTCCTTGGTTTTTCTTTGTTGCAAGGCTTTAAAAACTTCTTCCATTTTATCACTTAATATTTGTCTGTTGAAATTTTCTATAATCTCATTATTCAATTTGAGAAGGTTATATGCACCTAGAAATTTCTCCGTATCTTTGAGATTTTCTAGATTATTGGAATATAAATTTCAAAAGTTTTTAATGCTCCTCTGAACTTCAGTAGTGTGTATGGTAATATTTTTCTTTTCATTTCATTTTCTTTCTAATTTGGGTCTTTTATCTCTTTCTTTTGGTTAGCTTGGCTAAAGGTTTATAAATCTTGTTTATCTTTTCAAAGAACCAATTCTTTGTTTCATTGATCCTTTGTAATTTTCTTCTCAGTTTCATTAATTTTAGCTCTGATTTTAATTATTTTCTGTCTTCTGCTGATTTTGGTATTAGTTGTTATTCCTCTTCTAGGGACTTAAGGTGTATTTTTAAATTATTTATTTGTATTATTTATTTTATAAATTATTTTATATTTATTTTATAATTTATCTTATAAATTATTTATGAATTATTTATTTTATCTTTTTATTTTTTAATGTATGAACTCAGTGCCACAGTCTTTCCTCTTGGAACCTCTTTCATGCTGTCCAAGAGATTTTGATACCTTGTTTCTATTTTCATTTATTGTGAGAATTAAAAAAAATTTCCCCTGATTTCTTCTGCAATACATCCCTCATTGAAAAGTGTATTGTTTTAAAAATTGGCTTATTTTACTGAGCATGATAGTCTCCATACTTACTCATTTATTGGCAAAAGTCTTTCTTTTTATGGATGAATAATATTCCATTGTGTATATATACCACATTTTCTTTCTTTATTTATCTGTTGAAGGGCAGCTAATTTGGTTCTGTAAAAACAAAGGCTGAATGCTCTCTTTGATACGTGGATACTAGCACACAATGGGGGGGGGCGTGTAGAAGTTCAGCAAATTAGATAAGGGGGAATGAAAGGAAGAGAAGGGGATAGGAATAGGAAAGACAGTAGAATGAATTGAACATAATTTCCCTATGTTCATATATAAATACATGACCAGTGAAACTCTACATCATGTACAACCACAAGAATGGGATCCTATTTAGAATAAGTTGTACTTCATGTATGTATAATATGTCACAGTACACTCTACTATTGTATATACCTAAAAAGAACAAAAAAAAAGTGCATTGTTTAACCTCTGGGTGTTAGAATGGTTCCTCTTTTTTTATCTTGTCATTGATTTCTAATTTTATTGCATTATGATCTGATAGGATACAAGGAATCATCTCTATTTTTTGTATTTGCTAAGATTTGCTTTGTGCCCCCAAATATAATCTATTTTATAGACATTCCATATGCTGTTGAGAAGAAAGTGAATTCAGTGGTCAATGGATAAACTATTCTATACTTGTCTGTTAGGTTCATGTAATTAGTAGTATTTTTAAAATTTTGAATATCCTTTACTTAGTTTATGTCTCAATGACCTATCTAATGGTGAGGGAGGTGAACTGAAATCACCATTGTTATTTTATTTTGGTCTGTTTTTCTTTATATTGAGAAAGTTTTGTTTTATGTATGTAGATGAACCATTGTTTGGTGCATAAATATTTACAATCATATCTTTTTTTGGATGATTCCTTTATTCAGTATGAAGTGATCTTTGTCTCTTCTGATTAATTTTGGCTTGAAGTTTACTTTGTCTGATATGAGAGTAGCTTGGTTTTGGTTTCTATGTGCATGATGTGTCAATTTTCATCCTTTCAACTTCAATCTGAGGACATCTTTGCCTATAAGCTGAGTGTCTTATAAACAGCATATGGTTGTGTCTTGTTTTCTAGTACAATCTTTCAATTTAAGTATTTTGATTGGAGAGCTTAGACCATTTACATTAAATGATATTATATGGAGAGAATTTTTATTTCCTGACATTTTGGTTTATTTCTAAAGCTTAATTCAGATTTGACTTTCCTTTAATTGACTGTTCTCTTGGTGCAGTTTATCCCCATGCTGCTTGTCACTCTTATCTTTTTAATTTCTTCTGCATGAAATATTTCATTACATTTTGTAGTGTAGGCTTAGTGGTTATCAATTCTTTTAATTTCCATTTCCTAAAGGATAATTTTGATGAATATAGTAATCTCAGTTGACACTCATTTTCTTTCATGGCTTGGTATATATTATTCCAAGCCTCCTTGCTTTTAGGGTTAGGATTGAGAAATCAGTTGAAACATGGATTAGTTTACTTCTATAAATGTTGCCTGTGGTTTGTGTCTTATGGCTTTTATAATTCTATTGTTATTCTGTATATTAGGCATTTTCATTATAATGTGTCTTGGAAAGGTCTTGCCTATTTGGGGTGCTATATACCTCTTGTTTTGGGACTTCCATCTTGATCCTAAGATTTGAAAAATTTTCTAATATTATTTCATTAAAAAGATTGTACAAACTTAAAGTTTGTATTTCAGAGTTATTTTCTATTCCAATGATTCTTAAATTCTGTCTTTTAATGTTATTCTGGATTTCTGGAATATTCTGGTCATGGTCTCAACATCTTTCCTTTATTATTGACTATATTTTCAAGATTATATACTTCATCTCCAAGACCTGAAAGTTTTATGTATGTAGATGAACCATTGTTTGGTGCATAAATGTCTTCAAAGTGGTCAAATCTATTGATGATGTTTTCCATTAAATATTTAGTTTGATTTATTAGTCTTTCATTTACAGGATTTCCATTTGATTCTTTTTAAGAGTATCTATCTTTTTATCAAAGTGATCTTTCACTTTCTGTATTTCTCTCTACATTCATTTTTTACATCTTCTTTTAGCTTATCAAACAGCTTAACTATGAATTTTCTAAATTCTTTCTCTGATATTTTCTCCACTGTGTTGTGGATTGGTTGTTGAAGTGTTGTAAGATGTCTGGGATGGTTTATTCACTTGCTTATTCATACTGCCTGTATGTCTATCTACTCACTGGGATGATTATTACTTCTTCCTTTATGCAAGGAAATATTTAGTGCACTTTTTCTCTCAAGAGTCCTAGTTGGGTGAATATCCAGGTATTAATACTTTCACTCAATGTGTGGCCTCTCTTGTTCGGAGTATCAGCCCAACTTTGAGAGAACACTAAATTCTATTTACTACAATTATGTCAGAGCAAAGCAGTGTGCTAATAAACCTTAGAAAAAGCCAAAAACTTGTGATAGTGTTCTCCGCAATTCTTCTGAACTAGGTATAAACTTGCAGTAATGTTCTGAAGTAGGTCAAAAAATTATTAAATATAGCAAAACTGGTATAATAGGCTGAAAAAGGCAAGAAAGAAAATTAAGCAAAAGAAAAGATAAAAAAAGAAAGGAAAGGCAAGACAGAAAAGAATAATAGACACCAAAGTAACAAAGAAGAAAAAGCTGGATGAGGTGGGGGAGTTGAAGTAGTAACAGGTAATGTAAGAGAGAAAAGAGGCATAAGAGGAGCAAGTATAAACCTGAGCTAGGAAAATAAGAATAGAGGAAATGATTTCAATCAATGCTTTAAAACATTGGAAGAAATAAAATTGATTGGGTTGAGGGCACAGTATCAAATACCAGGGTAACAACTATCAAACCAAAATGAAGAGTGATCAAAATTGACTTTAGAGTTATTTATAGTAAAACATGCCACAGTGCAGAATATTCTCATCAAGTCTGGTTTGAATTTCATCAGGATTCTTTAGAAGATGTCATCACTCTTCAGCTTTGGATTCCCCCAGAGATACTGTGGCACAATAGCCAGTCCCCCAGTTGCCATCAACCTCCTAGCAGCTGGGAGCTCTGACTTCAGTGGGTCACCATGTACCCACTCCCCTCCACAGTGTTCTATTCAAAGTGATACAGTCTGGTGGTTGTCTGCAAGGACAGGACCTAAGGTTGTGGGTTCTCTATGGGTGGTCTATGGTGCAGAAGAGTCCCCTCTGCCCAAAACAGATTGCCATGGTACTGCTCCTGCTACTGGGAGCTCACTACATGGTACTAACTCCTACTGCCCAAGGTTGTGAACCACAGGCATTGCTCCCCATCACTGACTGGGACAGAGACAGCCATCTTGCCCATGTCAAAGCTTTTGCCAGCTGTGACCATGATTTGTGGGCACCCGTAGTCTCACAAAATGACTGCCATGTGTGGGCATTGCTTTCTGTACACAATTTGGGTTAAACCACTTCAGTGACCTCATTGCTCTTGTCACCTTTTAATTTGGTCTGCTTTTATTTTCAGCTGATCTTAAGAGAATGAGCGTATGTTCTTTTCCTCTCCCTATTGCGTCTCCCCTGTCCGCCTACCCTGGTGCTGATTCAGGGATAAGGAACTCTATCCTTATTTTATGCTCTGGTCACCAAACTTCAAGTCTCTTGAGGTCTCAGCGTGTCTAAGAGCATTTATTCTGTCACCCACCTTTTGGGTCCACTGCTTCTGTGCTGCCTCCTTTCTGTGCTGTTTAGGAGTTGAGAATTGCCACCTCGTTCTGCTCTGCCATTTTGCTGAAAGTCTGAAAATTTTAGGTTTAATTAAGGAGAGTTCCATTAACTAATATTTACTATGTTTAGTTAGCATATGAAACATGTGAACATACAGAGAAAGAAGATCAAGAGGAACTGATATGCCAAAATTGAAACCATACAATCTTTAAGGGATTATTTATATACTTTCAGCCTGCTTATAGGCAAAATTTCTTTTCCTTGTTCTAATGCCTTTAGTTATTGCACACACACTGCATAGTTTCTGGAATTGCTAAAGTAGTCACTGATTATGGATTCCTTGGGACTCATTTTAAGGGCTAGTTCTATTAAACTCACCTCGTATTTACATTCAAAATAATATTCTATGGGCTTGCTAATGTATTTTAAAGCAATTTCACAGATAATTGCTCTAATGTTGATATTTCTAGCATATCTACACAAAAAAGAGTAAGAATCATGATACAAAATGTTTGAAATATTTATTGAACTATTGGAGATGACTTCTGATTTCAAACGTCTTTGTTATGAATGTGCTATGCTGGGATTGGAAGCAGGTGTTGTAGAAAAATACAGACTTTGGAACAGGGCAGATCTGGTTAGAATGCATGGTTATCTGCATGCCAGTCAGCTACTTTCAGCTTTAGAATCATCATTAGAACAATAGGGAATGTGAGCAAGGGCTTACATGTTTGTTTGTGTTTCAGCCCCCATCCTACTTGCTTTATTTATCTGATCTCATGTAATCTGCAGAACAATCCTGTGAGGCAGGTGCTTATTATGCTTACCAAAGAGAGGAAACTTGTTTATAGAGGCTCAGTAATCCCTGGACCCTCTCCCAGACTCCTGGGCTTCATCCCATAAAAGTGTCTACCTTCAGGGCAGCCCCAACGCTCCCATGACTTGGGTCATCCTATCCCTGTGTGAGCCACTGTTCTGGGTGCCTTTCTGTTTTCACCAGCCCTCAGCAGTGAAGCAGGGAGGGGATCTGTGAGAATCAGAAAGTCTGGTGGCCCATTTTTCAAAATACTATACTTAGCTTTAAATGTAAAATTACTTGGGGCATAAGAAAGGCAGCTGGAGGGTAGAACAGAGTGAAAAGCTACAAGCAGTTAAAACTAGACCCTAGCTTTATGTATGACCGCATGTATGTTGTGATTCTACATCACATACAACCAGAGAAATGAAAAGTTGTGCTCCATCTGTGTCCAATGAATAAAAATGTACTCTGCTATCATGTGAACCTAAATAGAATAAATAAATAAATAAATAAATAAATAAAAATTACTCTGGATGTAAGAAAGGCAGCTGGAGGGTAGAGCAGAATGAAAAGCTACAAGCAGTTAACACTAGACTGAAAATTCACAGCCCCTGGCAAACAGGAGGCGAGAAGGAAGGGGCCAGACCTGACCAAAAGAGATAAATTCTAGATGTTAGATTAAATCTTTAGATTGAGTTCCAAAAGATACTCAATCTAAGGAGACTTTCTTGCCACAAGAGAACAAAGGGAGGTGGGGACAACTAAGGACATGTCTCTTTAAGTAAGTCAACAAGAAACAGTAAAACCCAGGAGATGTCTGGAAAGACTGTACATCCCAGTCAATGAGAAACCTGGGGAGGGACCTTGCACTCCAGGGGATAAAAGGCTGGTTGCAACTGCTCTGGAGGTGCCTGCTCTCCCCAGACACCTGGTCTTGGAAGACACCAGGTCTTGGAAGACACCTGATCTTGTAAGATCATCATTAACGCCTCAACTTTTGCTGTACCACGTGTCTCACAGTCCATTCTTTGGTTTTGGACTGGTGAGCTTCTTTCTCACAGAGGTTTCCTCTCCCTAAACCCAGGACAGAGGCTCTCCTCTTGAACCTGATTGTGCTGCCATGTATTTGTGAATTCCAGGGTTTTGCAGAATTCTCAGCGCTGTCTCAACCTCAAAAGTTTTGATGAGGACCAAAGCATAAAACTGTGAATTTATATAAAGGGACATTGAGATGTGATAGTCAGTAGCTTCTCTGTCCAAGGCCATGGGTACTTGAACTTCTTGCCTTACTGTGCCCTTGTCTCCCCCTAGGATTGCTTGGGGGAGACTAGGTATTCAAAGACTAGGTATTCAAAATTTAAGCAGCTTCTGAGTTTGCAAAGGCACTTTCTTCTCTTGCTTAATTTTTCTAGTATGTTGTCAAACATTTCAAACAGCACTGTAAGCAACCAGCAGGAACTTGTTGGGTGCCTGTTCAATGCTTGGTGCTCAATCTGGTTCAAAGCAGTGTGAGCATCTTATCCTCTGCTGTCAGGCCCAGGATCCTGTTTCAGTAACCACATGACCTTTTCGTCCTGGAGAAAGTTAGGCAAAACAAAAAACACTCTGACCCATGGAATATTGGGTGGTGCATATTTTATTTTTAGTCAGAATGCTGATGTCAACTAAGATGGAAAGTGAAGCAAGAATTAAAGACAGGCAGTCAGTGTAGATAAATAATCGGGTTGGATAGTGAAGATAGAGGCTGGTTTGGGTCTGGGAAGTTGGACACCTGCCCCTGGGAGATTGGTATGTTAATGCCTCCAAAGCCCTTTGATTACCAAGATTACCTACCTATACTGCCCCTGCTAGAAGGTTGTTAAGGAAGCACCTCCTGAGTAGACAGGGAGCTGCTACCTGCCTGGATCACTTCATTTAGCCCATCCCTCTGCCCATCTGCTTCTCACCTTTTGGCCATCCCACCAACATCTTCTGGGCCTAGTCATGTATGCAGGAAGGAGAGAGAGAAGAGAGAAGAGAGCAAGAGAACAAAGAAAATCTAAAATCTATAAAAGAAGCAGGATGCTACCACTTTTTCTTCTTTTTTTATTTCAATATTTATTTATTTATTTATTTATTTATTTATTTATTTATTTAATATGTGGTGCTGAGGATCAAACTCAGGGCCTTACCCATGCTAGCCAAGTACTTTACCATTGAGCCACAACCCCAGCCCATGCTCCCACTTCTTGAGATGCCAGGACACCAGTTACAACCCCCTTCTCCTTCCTGGGAGAAGTCTGTGTCACTATTTTTTAAAATAAAACTTGCTTTCTACGCTTGCCTTGGCACACTTCTCTAATATTCAAACTTCAATATTTGAGGAAGTGGAACTCATCACTGATAACCAGTGGGATCAAAAGGAAAGTGGGAACTAGTCTAAGATACCTCTAGCCAAGTGCTGAAGGTGACATTTTGTCTAGATAGTAAATAAGAAAAATGCTGCTCTCCCACATTTACCTCTTTTGAGTCCTAGACTCGAGCCCCTTCTCAGCACCATGATATCTTGCCTCAGTGACATTCAAGTGCATAATTGGAGACCCAGGCATTTGATGCTTTGACAGTGGACATTTCCCATGGTTTCTCTTTCTGCCTCCCATTTTGGGTTCCTGGCATTGTGAGATGCTGTGCCCATGACTACACCCAGGTGCCTGTGGGTTTCTGGAACCCTCCTCTCCCAGCCAGTATCATTGCATTTATTAGGTAGATATGATAACTCCCAAGATCCTGCATGTCCGTCAAGGGAGAGGAGAAGGCACAAGAAAAAAAGGCTGCACATTGTATGCTCTGTTTAATACTTCAAGAAACACACAATAACTGCTCAGTAGGATTCTTAGTCTTGGAGAGTCTAGGGCTCCAGACTCTTATCTCTAAGGAGGGATCAAGAACACTTCCCAGACACTAGATGCTCTGGAGCCCTGTGTGATTGATGGCTGTAGTCTTCATTCAGAGGACAATATGGAACAGAGCACTGGGACTTTCCAAGAAGCTTGTGAGAGAGAAGATAAAACAATGATTTTCTTTTCACTTACAGACATGGTCCTTTTAATCAAGAAGGACTTTCTAAAATGAAATTGTTCAGGAATAGTTTCCATAGAACAATGACAGCATAATTTTGACAAAACAAGTATGTAAAAGCCTCTATTTTTAGTAAAAGGGCCAAGTAAGCCAGTATTGATAAGAATTAAGGGGGAGTATTATGTTTAATGGAAAGTCTTTTCTGTCTGTCTGCTTAGTGCAGGCTCATCTTTTTCCTGGGCAAGGCTGTAGGGTATCCCTAGTTGTGAAATACAGAATTCCACACCCTTGCCCTGATGAAACACATGTTTACTCTCACTTGTAAACACTTGTATAGTTTAGATAACAAAACTCAAAGGTCTATGGGGAATAGCTTTGTCCCAAACCTTGCAAGAAAGGATGAGATCATCAGTCACAGGAGCATCCATACCAGGAATTCTTGGTTCTAGGAATCATTGCTTTTGAACCAATTTCATCAAACCACCCTCTCTGAAGCAATTTGCCATGAAGTTCCCATACCTGTCCTCTGGTGAAATGACCATGCTACCTCTTGCTCAAAATCCTTTACATTTTCCTACCACTAAATGCAAATACTTAAGGAACAAGACAAGCAACTTATCAGAGAAAGCAACTTCACTCATGTTGTGGCATACATCACTACTTCATTGTCTTTTGTGGCTAGATGATTTTGTGGCTAGTGCATTGTAAGGGTATACTACATTTTGTTTATTCATTCATATATTGATGAGCATTTGGGTTGTTTTTATTTTTGGTGTTATGATAATGCTGCTATGGAAATCTTTATACATAATTTTGTATCAACAAATGTTTTTATTTCTCTCGGATATGTAACTAGACATAGAATTTCAAGATCACCTTAACAATATGAGGAAGCTCCAAACTCTTTTTTCAAATTAGCTGTGCCATTTCACTTTCTCACCAGCAACTTGTGAAGAGTCCTACCTTCTCCTCATCCTCAACAACATTTGTTATTATCTGTCTTTTATATTTTAGCCATCCTAGTGGCTGTGAAATATTTCAGTGGTTTTATTTACATTTTCATGATGATTAATAATGTCAAGTAGCTTTTTATATGCATATGGCAATTCATAATCTTCTTTGGAAAATATCTATTCAAATACTTTGTCTATTTTTAAATTTATTTTTTAAATGAAATTGTAAAATTCTTTATATATTTAGAATTCTAGTCCTTATGATATGCAAATATGTTTTCCCATGTTTTGTTTCACCTCTTTTGATTATGTTTTGAAGTATAAAACATTTTAAAGTTGGTGAAGTTCAATTTATTTTTAATTTTGCTATTTGTGCCTTAGGTATCACATCTAACAAATCAGGGCCCTGTTTGAGAGTGGATGGGATGATGTTTGTCTCCTCTTCTGGAATGTTAGAACCACAGGCAGGAATTTCTGTCTGCATTCCCCAAATTTAGAAAACACGTAGTAGGTGTTCAATGAAAAATTATTGAATAAATAAATGAATAAATAATGTGGAATGAATGAGGAAAGAAATGAGAGTATAATAAAGAGGAACCCAAAGTCTGGGGAGAGATCATTCTGTAAGATGGGGGGTTGAGTATGATTATCCCTGATGTGATGAGAGGCGGTTGAACACAGTAAGTGAAGATACAGAAGAATAAAGGGCAACTGGTGGAACAAATGGATCTAGACCATAGATTGAGAATTACCTTCCATGGGAAGTTCACCTTCTCCACAGAGACACAAGTGTATGTAAAATGTTGGGAGTTCACACTGGGTTCTGTTTTTGTCTGTTTGTGCTGAGGCAGGTCATGCATTGTGCTTCCTGAGGGTGTGGAATTTGCAGAAGAGGCTATGTGGAATCACAACTATGGACAAATAATGGATCCTAGTCTTTTTAGAAGACCCAAGGGGCATGTGTAGTCATTTTCCTGCTACTAATTTCCATGTTTGGGGGCTCCGTATAACAAGAAGCACAGAATCTGCACACCAGGCCTGAATGGACACCCTTACACTCTGCCTTTTTGTAGTGTGCATTTGGCCTTGGGGCTCTAAAATGTGAGGGCCATTGTGCCATCTGTCCAAAGATTTGAAAAGCATTCCCACCTCCAACCTTTCTTCAGCATGTTTTTCATGGCTTATTCCAGAATCTTCATGATCGATTAAATTTTCTCTCCTGCGTCCTGGATTAAAATGCTGTCATTCTTGATGCTGGCTTTAACAATAACAATGATAACCAGAAAAACAAGTGCTTGTTCTCAAAGGGTGATCTCCATTTCATAGGAAGTACTAATATCAAAAACAAACCATTGTCTGCATTGACAGTAAATGGAGGGTTTAACAAATGAATCTGACATAGTGAAGAAATGAGATGAAATTAAGGAGAAACAAACTGTCCTGACAAAACATTACTGGCCACAGTGGAAAGAAGATAATTCTAGCTGTTTGCCTGGGCTTCAGATTACATCTTAAGGATGGCTTCATAGATAGTTGCAGGATTTTGTCCAATGATAGGCAAGGGGACATAAATTTTTTTGCTCATTCTCTCACTTAGATTCATAAGCAAAGAAGTAAGATGTTCTTGAAATAGGATATTTTTGCTAGAACCAGAGTCTTTTTTCTGCAGAAAAGACAAAGGTGAAGGGAATTCTGTTAGAAATGCCTTAGCTTCTGTTGATTAACTTGTGTGGACCAACTTTAATTTTGATGGTCCTCATATCTTACCAGACACCTGGAGCCCATTGGGCTTCCAAAACTGAAGATGTCCCTTAACTGTGGGGTTCACTATGGTTCACTATGGTTATCTATGTGGGGTTATCTATGGTTCTGACACTGTATTTACTCAAAGTCGTGTAGAATTTTGACCTCTCTGGTACCCTCAATAGCTTTCTCTATATGTAAGATTCTTTCAACTCTAATAGGGAAAAATCATGATTTTTTATACTTGTAGGCAGGAAAAGAGAGGAAATTGGCCATATTCAAACTTTTGACTAAATAAAATTAAATTGAATGAAATTACAGAAAAGAAATTTTATTTTTTGATGATTTTTCATTATTACATATTGATTATACAGAATCACAGTTTTCATTGTTGTATTCATACGTGCTTGAAACGTAACTGGATAAATTTCACATCCTAGTAGCCCCCTTCTACTCTTTCCATGATCCCCTTCTTCTACCCTAATAGTTTCCCTTTTACTTCCATGACATCCCTTTTCAGAAAAGAAAATTTTAGTATAGAAGTTCTATGTAGGTTTGAGTGAAAGTTGGATATTCCAAATATTGCTTCATTTAAACAACTGGAAGACAGACACACCGGATCTGGGTTAAGCAGTTTGCACTTGTAAATGTTAGAGTTTGACTGCATTAGTAAAATTATATTCATTAATGTAAATTGCATGCAGTGAAAACCTAGTCTTTACCTTGTTTATGTAAACAGTGTGTGCCTATATTTACATGGCATGCAGTCATGATGAATGCATTCAGATTTCAAAGCTGAACCTACTTTATTTTGGAAGTTACTTAGCAGTGACTCTGCCCAGATCCTCATTGTCAATATGTAAAGTAGAACAAAGAGCCATTTAACACTATCCAGGCTGAGATCTTTTGGTCTTCACAGCAACTTGCAACACTGTGTGTGCTATCAGAGGTTTCTTGCTAAAGTAACTTCTGTCCAGATTTCTAGAAATACATATGAATGGAGGATGCCAAAACAGGTTCCACAGAGGCAACTGATGCTCAGTGGGGTGTCTCCGTAATTTTCCTATAAAGTTGCTTTGATTCCAACTCTAATATATAATTTGCCTTCTTCTTATCACCCTGTCACCAATGAGGCCTTCATCACTTGTCACTCAGACCCTTGAAAAGGAACAGAGTTCTTTCCTTGAATCTTCACCTGTACCCCGAGTGACTATGGTAGACACCACTGGTTTTTCTCAATAGCCATCCCATCTCTTCCTCTTTTAGAGCATAACTTCACTTTTTAGGTATTCATCTTATTAAGTCTTTTAATTTTCAAAAAACTTGGCTTTCAAGTTTCAACAAGCATTCCTGGGTTAATATAAATCAACTATAATGACTTCATGCTCCTTGCCAATGATTCATTTAGGCGTAAGATTAGGATGCCAATCTGGCCAGGAAACACAAGTAAAGTCTACTGGGAGAGAGGCATGACTGTGAAGTTTCTTACCCCTTACAAAGAAAAATGAAAAATAAAGAGCACTGGATATTGGATGAGAATGTAGAAAGACAGAAGTGAGTATAGCTACCTTGTAACCATTTTCTCATGAGAACAGCCCATCATAAATGTCCAAAGGTAAAGTAATCTGGGTTATTGATATTTTGGAACTGCTGGGTTAACCAACACTAGCTCTAAGCACTTTAGGTGACATAATATATTTTATTTAAAGTAAATGAATCTATTACTTGCAATGGGGAATTAAAAAGGATCATATTTTCTAAAAGCAAACTGAGCAGTGTTATTTGCTATGTTTAACATCCTTGTTAAACCCCTACCCCCATTGTCCCTGGGGAAACCCAAAATTCCTACATTACCAAGTCCTCCAAGATCCAGTCTATTTCTCCATTACTAGATTTTTTTCTTACCTTCAGTCTTCATGATCTTCAAGTACAACAAACAACATCTGTACTGAAGGCAAATTGCAGTTTCTGAATTCATCGTGTGCTATCTTATTGCTATGACTTCATGTAGGCTCTGTTACTTTCCAGGATGGTACATTCCCTTTTGGTTTGTCTGACATATCATTCTTTATTCTGGACTCAGCTTAGACATATCTTCTCAGATGTGATTCTCTGACTTCTGCTTGACTGTGTGGTCCCTATCTGCTCTCTCAGCTCCTTGCTCATCCTATACCCTGGAGTCACCTTACATACTACGTACTTACTGACATCAGGAGCCATCTCCTTAGTCATGACCGTGAACTTCTAGTTTCTTCCCAATCTGGCTTATAGATCTTCCCCAGCATTATGGAATTCTTGATACTTAATAGGTATAACTAATGTGACTGCTGAAGTCCAGAAAGATATCACTGTATGTGTCAACTGTGCATTCTCCTATTGTGTCACTTTTTATAGTTCCTTTTTAATTCAGTGTTCATTTATCCAGTTAGTCATCATGGTAACCTGTGTCCCATAGCAAAGGAGGAGAAATTACATTTGATAATAGGGTTATGACTGGGTGGCCTGTGGGTCTCTACTGTGTTAGGATGGGCATCATCAATTTGTTAGTTTGTGACAGTTCCAGGCTGCATTCCTAGGTCCACTTTAACCTGGGCATGCTGCTTACAGACCTACTATTCTCACCAACATGCAGCATCAGACACCAGGATCAAATAGATTCTTTATACCATGAAAGAGGAAGGCAGAAAAATTCACCTCATTATCCCATTATCCTAATAATCCAAGCAGATGGCAAAGGTCAGTGGTAATATGGGGTTTAGAGTGTCACCTTTGAATGTATCAGAGTGAATTAACCATCAAAAAAGAAAAATAGAAGGGTAGAGGAAGTGAGAACAAATTCATGCCACAACTTAGATATCTTTGTGTGCCAGGAGCTGATCACCTAGAATATCTTATTTCAGTCCATTTTTATCTCTTCAACATATTATTTTGGCCACCTCTATTAGGCTTTAATTTTTTAAGTGAATGATATATTTCATTATCTTGCTTGTATCCAGAAAAAAGAACATTTTAAACATTTCCTGTTTCTAGAATTGTGCCTGAATTATAGTCTACATTCACTAACATTTGTTGAGCAATTGTTAATTTAGTATTTAGTATTCTTTCCATCTCTGGCTTTCCCCTTTTCCTCTCTTTCCATTTCTTAACACCTCATGATATTTCCTTCCCGTTTATACTCTTTGAAGCTTCTCACCCCAGTCTTTTCTGGAGTTCATACTTTTTCCCCTAAAACTCCTGTACCCTCAAAGATAGCCTTGTGCAGCAAATATGGAATTTTTATTTACTAACGAGTGGGCCTGAAGCAAATGAGAGAGAGCACCTATTATATGTTAGGTACACACAATTGATCCTTAACTTAAGTTGGGGTGTGCCCTGATCAATTCATTGCTATTTGAAAATATCATAAGTGGAAAATGCATTTAACACATTTAACCTACCAAACATCGTAGCTTAACAACAGTATACTACAGAATGTCAATTTTTTTCCCTGTGATCATGTGTCTGACAGAACTGCAACTGCTCCCACTGCCCAATATCTCAAGGGTGTATTCAGCTGAATACTAGGCTAGGAAAAGATCCAAACTGAAAACCTGAAGCACTGTTTCTAATTGAATTCATATCACTTTTGCACTATCATCAAGATAAAAAATAAAAAATGGAATGTACATGGTATTCACCATTACAGAATGTCACATTCCCTGGAGAATACAAGTAAGTAAGCCTTTTCAGTGGGATTCTAGAATGACAAGTTCATGGTGTATCCATTCAGTCAGATAGGGAAGATGTTTCAGTCAGCTTTTATGTCATTGTGACTAAAAGACCCAACAAGAACAATATAAAGGAGAAAAAGTGTATTTTGGCTTATGGTTTCAGAGGTTCAGTCCATGATTGACTGACTGAATAACTCTGGACCAAAGTTGAGGCAGAACATCATGGTGGAAGGGCATAATAATGGAAAGCAGCTTAGGACATGGCAACCAAGAAGCACAGAAGGAGCTCTGCTCACCAAGGGCATATGTAAACCCCAAAGTCATGCCCCTAGTGATCTACTTCCTCCAGCCACATCCTTCCTGCCTATAGCTACCAACTGTTACTCCATATCAGATTAATCTGCCAGTTAGGTTATATTTCTTATAATCTAATCATTTCACTTCTGAAAATTCTTGCATGGTCTCACATATGAGCTTTTGGGGGGATACCTCATATCTAAATCATAATATTATGCTCCTGGTCCCCAAAAGCTCATGCCAATCTCAATGTAAAATACATTTAATCCTTTTCCAAGATTCCCCATAGTCTTAACAGTTTCAGCATTACCCAAGTCCAAAATCTCTCCTGAGTCTCGAGGCAAACTCTTGGCTATTGTCCCCGGTAAAGATAAAAAACAAATTACAATAAAGAAACTGCGGTATATATACATAATGGAATATTTATTACTCAGCACTCAAGAATAAAATTATGGCATTTGCAGGTAAATGGATGGATTTGGAGAATATCATGATAAGCAAAATAAGCCAATCTCCAAAAACCAGGGGCCAAATGTTTTCTCTGATAAGTGGATGATAATCCACGGTGGGGGAGGTACATAGTGGAGGAAATTTGAATGGGGCAAAGGGGAGGGAGAGATGAGGCAAAGGGGTAGGAAAGATGGTGAAATGAGATGAACATCATTATCCTAGGTACATGTATAAGTGCATGAATGGTATGACTCTACTTCATGCACAACCAGAGAAGTGAAAAATTCTGCTCCATTTGTGTATAATGAAGAGCTTTCTACTGTCATGTATACTGATTAGAACTAATAAATAAATTTATTTAAAAAAGCAAGCTACACATATTTAGTATATAATGGCATAGAATAAAAATTTCCTTCCCAAAAAGATACAGGGACATAGAAATAAAGGATATACTAAAACAAGACCAAAATACAGCTGAACAAATAAATCCTATAGCTCCATGTCCAGCCTCTGGGGCACATAGCATCCTGATGTCCACTCAAAAGGGCTTGTGTAGCTCCAACCCTTTGGCCTTGCTGGATGCAGCCCACATGGTGTCTCTATTGGTTTGTTTATGCACAATTTCTGCAGATTTCCTCAGCAGACATCCCATGTCACTGGTATCTCTTAATCTCAAGGGTCTCCACTGCACCTTCTGCTTCCTTCTCACATCTCTACACATCACCCTCTCAAGGGTTGCTAGCAGGGACTCCAACCCTGCTACACTTTACCTGGTCTTCCAGGCCTTCCTTTTAAATCTTGGTGGAAACTTCCATTTTGTAAACCCAGTATTATATATTCTTGTACCATGTGCTTGATGTCAAGGTTTGCCACCATTTCCAGCAGTGGTCAAGTCTTCAGGGATGATGGTATGTAGAGTGCCTTGGTGGCTGAACATGGTGAAAAAACTTCCTAGCCCCTCTTGTGAAAGCAGAGTGCTCACATGGTTTCTTCTCAAAGGAATTTTTACTTTTATACCTTTAAGACTTTGATGGCTGTGGTCTTGAATTCAGTTCCTGAAGTGCTCTCAAACTATCTTTCTGGTTATCCCTGGGTAAAGTATTTAGCCTCTCCTTAGTGGTTATAATCTTTTTAAAAATCAACTCTTTCTTAGCCTTTGTTTTACTCCCACTTTTTTTGACAAAAACCACAATGTTTTTAAATCTTTCTGCTTTGCTTTCTGCTTTCTGATTATCATAGTAAACTTGATATTCATACCACCCCTTGAATGCTGTGCTGCCTGGAAACTTCCTCTACTAAATTAATTAGTCCATCATCTTTAAATTCAGTCTCACAAAAAATTCATGACATGGGAAAAATGAAAATAACTTCTTTACCAGAACATGTGAATGACTTCTAGTCCAATTTTTAAGAGTCCTCATCCTCTGAAACTTCATGAGCCCAGTCTTTAGTGTCCACAGTCCTTCCAGATTCTGATATTTTGAGCTTCTACCATAATCATTCATAAAGCTCTGCTTACAAAAATCTGAAAATTTCCAGCTTGCCTATCTAAACTTTTCAAAATTCCTCCTTGCAACCAGCTCCAAAGATTTGAAATTCAGAGCCACATGGTCAGGTTAGTCATAGAAACAACCCCACTTCCTACCCCCAATTTTTGCCTTAATAAGCTTTTGCATCACTGTGACAAAAGATCTGACAATAATAACATATAGGAGGAAGAAAAATATATTTTAGCTCATAGTTTTAGAGGTTTATTTCATGGTCATCAGATTCCATGGCTTTGGGTCTGAGGTGAGGCAGAATATCATGTCAGAGAGGCAGGGTAGAAGAAAGTAATTCAAGACATGATATTCAGAAGCAGAATTCCCTTTATGCTCACCAGGGACAAAATATAAACCCCAAAGTCATGCCTCCAGTGATCAGCTTCCTTCAGCCACAGTCTACCTGCCTACAGTTACCACCCAATTAATTCATGTGACTGGAATAATCATCTGATTAGGTCACAATTCTCATAATACAATCATTTCACTTCTAAAAATATTTGCATTTTCTCACACATGAGTTTTTGAAGGACACCTTATATCTAAACC
The DNA here is from genome assembly GCA_028644305.1 of Xerus rutilus. NCBI lineage: Eukaryota > Metazoa > Chordata > Mammalia > Rodentia > Sciuridae > Xerus > Xerus rutilus. The sequence continues at coordinate 59,583,211 of CM053402.1, forward strand.
ATAACAGAGGAGAGTTTAGATAATATTTCAGAGAAGAAGGGACATAGAAGCTGTGCTTTGAGGGAAAAATAGGAATTTCCAAGGCAGAAAGTCAGAGAATGGCATACATGACAAAGGAAACAGTAAAAGTGAGGGCATGGATGTCAAAGAGCTAAAGTGTGAGCAGGATATGTTTCTATACTGGTGATATCCTTTCAGCCTTATATGATCAAATTCTCTGCAAATATCAACCCTGCCCCAGCAGAGACAGTTGGTGCCAAAGTAAGTACATGATCTTGGGACATACACCCTAAAAGTCAGCAGTAACTCTTGGCAGAGAAGCAAAAGAGAAGCTAGCTCAAGAATACAGATTAATAAGTATTGGTGGTGGTGAGCTAAGAACAAGGGCAGGATGAAATTATCAGTAAAAAGTGATAAATTCTGAGATGAGTTGGCAGAAAGATAAACAGAGCAGATGGTCAGAGGAAAGCAGATGGATAATAGCAACCTTAGCTCTGGATAAGGCACCACCTGTATTTATTCTTTTTACCCACGAGTAAACAGGCTCATCAGAGTTAAATGATTCTCCCATGGAGTTTGCAAGCAGGTGAGCTGGGGTTAAAATCTCCAAGTACCTGACTACAAAAACCCATGTTGGTGGTCATACATCAACCTAGAAATAAAAGAAAAAATAAAGAAAGAAAAAACAAATATAAACAACAGAAAAGATATTACTTACTATTCTTCAAATGAATGCAGTGTCACATAAGGTGATATAGGATGCCTCCTGTGTATAAAAATGACTAATATTTATAACAACAATAGCTAATGCTAACTGGGTATTTACTATTTGTCAAGCACTGTTATAAGTACTTTTCACAAGTTATCTCCTTTACTAGACTTTGCCTTATACTCCATTTTAACACTTTCCATAAGTTACTCCATAGGAATTGGGACTGAATGATAATGAACCATAGCCATTTTTCAAAGCATCCTCTTTGTTGTGGTGCCATATGTGTACTTAGTTACAGAATTTGTGCACACTTCCTTTCTTCATCTCCTTCTCAATACAAACCGAAGGGAAAAATCGGTAGAGAAGAATTTGACCAATAATAACTAGATTATTAGGAAAATGGTTATTACACAGATTCTTTGCATATGTACAAGCATTTTATCTTTTTCAAAGAATTTTCACAATTATCATTTTTATTGCATGGATCTCTGTGAGTTTTTGTGTTTTTTTATTAGTGACTGATCTATTTGTTTGGAATCCAGAGGGTTTGTGGGAGAGGCAGCTGGTTTGGGGGGCGGGGTGGTGCTCTGCAACTGGTGGCTTACTGAAGGTGTGGTCTGCCTGAACTGACTGGTCACATCTCCTGTGTCAGTGTACAGCAAATGCTATGATTTATAACATGGACAATCTGTAGTTTATGCTAATTTCTCTCTGGTTGAGTGGATATGCTTTTAACAGAATAAACCAGATTAGCTTATGTTTTTTTATGGTTTGAAGGCCAGGCTAACCTAGGTTGGGTGCCCTCTTGGGAGTTCCCAAAGATTCCAGTTCTCAATCTGCTATGGGCTGTATCAACCTTGATCTTTCTCCCACATCATGTTATTCATTATTGTGTTTATTCAATCATACTTACTTTTATCCATCCATCCATCCATGCATTAATCCATCCATCTGCTCATTAATTTTTATTGTAGTAAAATACTTATAGCATTTACCATTTTAATCATATGTAATTTCAGTGGCATTAAGTAAAATCACATTATTGTGCAACTATCACCATCATCTATCCCCATAACACTTTTCATCTTTCCAAACTGAAACACTATACTAATTAAACCATAACTCTCTATGTTCCCTATCCACAGTTCCTGGTAAATATCATTCTATTTTCTGTCTTTGTAAAATTGACTACTTTAGGTACCTCATATGAGCAGAATTCAAAAAACAAATTTGTTGTTTTGTGACAGCCTACTTTATTTAGTTTAATGGCTTAAAGATTCAATCCTATTGTAGTGTATATCAGAATTTTCTTCCTTTAAAAAACTGAATAATATTCTATGTATGTCTATATAATACATTATATGTTCTCCTGTCAATGGACATTTGGATTGTTCCCATATTTTGGCTCTTGTGAATAATATTATAAACATGGTATGTGCATAGCTCTTAGAGGTCCTGGTTTCAATTCTTTTGGGTATATACCCAGATGTGGAATTGTTGGATAATATGGTAGTTCTAGTTTTAGTTTTTTGAAGAACTATCCTGCTGTTTTCACAGTGGCCCATTCATTAATTTTTAAAACACAATTCTGCTTCTGTGGAGAAGATATTTGTCAGCCTACCACAGCAAGGCTAGGTTCTCTGTATTCTCATATTCCCTTATCACAGCTGCAGCCTGGCATGAAGTAGGTGGTCAGTGAATATTAGGTTGAATGATCAACTAAGTTTGGGATATTTTCAAAATGATTGGAAGACATAGGAGACTTTCTTATTTGCTTCAGAGCAATCTCAAAAAGAAAAGTGTGTTGGTTTAAGACTCCAAAATCCTATTCTCCTGCTTATCTTCTCCTCATCCCTGTAGGTCAAGAAAAAGTCCTGAACATCACTTAAACTACTGTTTATATTCAGTGCCTGGAGGGCATCTGTGGTTCTGCAAGGATAGAAGAAAAATTTCCCAATTTGCTTTGTAGTCACTTCCTCTCTTTGGCTTAGGCAGTGTGGGATCCTAAGTTTCTCAAAATTCAGTTGTTTGTAATTGTCTCTTAGAACTACTTGGCATAGTTCATCCTCCAAGATTCTGGCTTATAAATATGATCCAATGGAGATTCCAGCATAAAACCCTTCATATTGAAAGCATACTTTTCTGTTGTACAGGTAGCCATGGACACGAAATGCTCTCATAATGGTTTGGACTTCCAGCCTTATTTAGAAGATATTTTTCTTTCTGACAACTGGTATTTTAGTACCACTAAAGAAATGATGTTGCTCTTTGTCTGCACCTGCTGTTGGATGATTCATAGTTGTGAACTCTGCAAGTTATCACGGCTTGCAGAAAGAGTTTAAAACCTCACAGATTGGGGAAAAAACATATGTTTGGCTACCTAATGTTGGGACACAGTGACTTCATTATAGACAGAAGCTTAATGAAAACAATTGTTAAATTACCCCAACAATGATAGGAATGTGTCAAAGAGACCAAGAAATCGATAGAGCTTCCCATGGTCAAAGCTGGAAAAAACTGAGAAAGAAAATAAATATAGGAGTATTGGTTTCTGATTCAAAGTATAAAATAAATATCCATGTGCCCATTATAATAAAATAAACTTTCAAATAAATCAATGAGAGAAAATATATAGATCTTTCATACAGAAATATTCCAAATAACTTTTGTAGTTACTCTACCTCCAAGGAGTGGAAGCATAAATCCCAACCCCATGAATGAGGGCTATGCATCATGATTTCCTTCCCAAGGGTACAGTATGGAAAAGGAGAGCAAAGTCTATCTTTCACTGGAGAAACCTGACAAAAATGGTGTTATACAGGTGATCAAGGTCAGCATCAATAGTGATGTCATGTTGATAATGTATTTTGTGTCACCATGTGAAGAGAGTGGCACTTGACCTCTGTGTTCTTTCTCCTCCAAATTCACAATCCTAGTCTAATAATGAGAAAACAAATCTTAACTCAGGAACTTTGGCTAGAAATTCTAGTACTGTGTTGAATGGAAGTGATAAAAGTAGGTATCCTTGTCTTGTTCCTCATCTCAGGGGAAAAGTTTTTATCCTTTCACCATTTTGTATGATGTAAGCCGTGGGTTTCCATATATGGCCTTATTATCATGTTGAGGAAGTTCCCTTCTATTTTAGTTTATTAAAGTGTTTCCATTAGGAAAAGGCATGCATTCTTTTTTTTTTTTTTCAAATGTTTTTCCTGCTTCAACTAAGGTGGTCATGTAATTTTTTTTCTTTCATGGATTTCATGGACTCCTGGAAATAAACTCTACCTGATCATGTTGTATAATGTTTTAATATATTGCTGAATTTGGTTTAGGACTATTTTGTTGGTGATTTTTGCATCTAAATTCAAAAGGGATATTATCCTACTGTTTTATGTACTTACAGTTTTATTGTCTGGTTTGTATGTAGAAATCTCTAAAGAATATACACAATATAATTTGAATAATAAATGAATTTATCAAAGCTACAAAATTCAAAAAATCAACAGACAAAAATCAGTTATAGTACTATAGTACTATACTTGCCATGAACATTCCAAAAAGCAAATCGTAATAATATAGGTTGAGCATTCCTAATCCTAAAATCAATCTTCCTTCCTTCTTTCCTTCCTCCCTCCCTTCCTTCCTTCCTTCCTTCCTTCCTTCCTTCCTTCCTTCCTTCCTTCCTTCCTTCCTTCCTTCCTCCCTCCCTCCCTCCCTCCCTCCCTTCCTCCTGCCCTCTCTCCCTCCCTTCCTTCCTTCCTGTCTTTCTCCTTTTATTCTGTACTGGGAATTAAATATAGGACCTCTCTCTCTTTTTATTTATTTATTAATTTTTCTGATTCTTTTTAGTCGTATGTAACTTTAAGATACATTGTGATTTTGACATAATCTCAAAAGCATGAAATATAATTTTATCTAATTCAGTCCCTAGCACTTCCCCTCTACCCACATCTCCTTCCTCCTGTTTTCCTCCCTCTACTCTACTGGTCTTTCTGCAATTCATTTATAGTTTTTTAAAATTAGTGTCTTGTAGATATACTTGATGTTGGGATTCACTATGGTATATTCATGTATGTACATACTAAAGTCTAGTCAGATTCATTCTACTGTTCTTTCCTTTTTCTACCCTTCCTTTCTCCCCCTCAATTCCCTTCATCTACTCTAAATAGGGTCTCACTTTTGCTATACAAGTGCTTCACCACTGAGCTACATCACCAGCCCTTTTTTATTTTATTTTGAGACCATATTTTACTTAGTTGTCTAGTCTGGCCTTGAACTTGTGATCCTCCTGCCTCAGTCTCCTGAGTACCTGGGATTACAGGCATGCACCATTGTGCCTGTCCTAGTCCCCAAATATGAGATCTAAAATCTAAAATTTATTGATCACTGACATGACACTCATAAATTTTGGATTTTAGAGCATTTAAGATTTTAGGTTTTCAGATTAGTGATAATCAACTGTTAAAGTCTATGCAAATATTCCAAAATCCCCAAACTCAGATATCTGAAACATTTCTGATGCCAAACATTTTATATAAGGGAAACTCAACCTGTAATATAACACAATTCCCTTTGTAGTAGCATCTAAAAGTATAATAATACTTATGAATAAGTTTAACTAAGTAAGTGAAAGACTGGAATACTGAAATTAAAATATATTAAAAGAGAATTTAAATAAGACAACATAAATGGAAAGAAAATCCATGTTGATGCATTGGAAGACTTAAATGCTAACAGTACTCAAAACAGCCTACAAACTCAATGCAAACCCTATGAAAATCCCAATGTCACGTTTTTACAGATATAGAAAAAACCATTCTAAAATTCATAAGGAATCTCCAAGAATCTCCAATATCCAAAACCTATCTTGCAAAGAAGAAAGCTGGAGAACTCATATATCTGAATTTCTAAACTTAAGACACAGTAATCAAAACAATGTGGTACTGGCATCAAACAATGGAAAAGAGTAGAGAATTCAGAAATCAATCTTCCTTTATGTGATTAAATGACTTTAAACATGGGTGCCCAGACCATTGAATGAGGAAATAGTCTTTTCAACAAACAACGCTGAGAAAATTAGATATCTACATGTAAGAGAATGAAGTTGAACCAAACCTAGCACCAGCTAGAGAAATGAACTTAAAATGAGTCAGAGATCTAGATTGACAAGCTAAAAATATAAAATTCTTAGAATTAAACAAAAGTGAAAAATCTAGACAATGATTTCTTAATATATTAATGATTAACATATCAAATATCAATGATTTTTAATATATCAAAATCACAGAACAAACAAACTGGATTTCATAGAAATCAAAAACTTTTGTGTATCACAACAGGCTATCAAAAGACTGAAATAATATCCCACAGAATGAGAAAACATTTGCAAAGCATGTTTTAAAAGGAATTAATATTCAGAATATATGAAAAAGTCTCTGAAGTTAACAACAATAAACAATCCAGTTGGCGAATGAGTAAAAACTTGAATAGATATTTTTCTAAAGAAGATACACAAACTGTCAATAGACACATGATAAGGTGCTCAGCATTACTAATTATTAGAGAAATGCAAATCAAAACCACACTGAGGTACCACTTCATACTCATTAGGATGGCTATTATCAAAAAAATTGGGAAAAAAGTGTTGGCAAGGACATGGAGAAACTGGAGACCTCACGCATTGTTAACAGAGATGTAAAACGGTACAACTGTTTTTGAAAATGTCAGTTCCTCAAAAGTTAAATATAGATTTGCTATATGATCCAGCAATTTCACTCTTAGGTGTACAAAGAAGAATTGAGAACAGTGACTTAAACTGAAACTTACATACTATTGTTGAGAGCAGAACTGCACACATGATTAGAAGGTGGAAAAAAATGTTCATGGATTAACAAAATGTGGTATATACATGCGATGGAATATCAAAACATAAAAGGAAAGAAATTCTGTTATATTCTGTTACATACTGAAGCCAGAATTAGACAGGTAGTCAGTGTAGATAGGTAAATTGAGTCAGGTTGGATCTGGGAGGCCAATTTGGGTTGGGAAGTTGGAGAAGTATTGAAATGCTAATGTCTCCAGAGCCCTTCCTCCACCCTTATCACCCCTGCTCCAACTGTTTGCTAAGGTAACCTGTCCCAAGGAGTTGTTAATTACACCTGGGCCCTTCCCCCATCCATGTGCTTTTTGGCCATCCCACCAAACATCCTGGGCCTAGTCATGTAGGCAGGAAGGAGAGAGATAAGTGGAGAAGAGCAGGAGAACAAAGGAAGCCTAGGACATATAAAAGGGCAAAACACGTGTACTTCTTGAGATATCAGAATACCAGTTATGGCCCCCTTCTCCTTCTGGGAGAAGTCCATGTTACCCCTTTTAAAAAATAAACCTTGCTTAAATGCTTGCCTTGGTGTGCTTCTCTAATGTTCAAACTTCAACATGTGAAGGAGCAGAATTCATCACTGGTAACGGGCGGTATTAATACTACAACATGGATAAACCTTGTAAACATTGACCTAATGCAATAAATTACACAGAAAAGTAGCACTATACGATTCTACGTATATAAAATATCTGAATAGTCAAATTCAGAGATAGAAATTTGGATAGTAGTTACTGGATGCTCCAGGAAGGGAGGAATGGGAGTTATTGCTGAATAGGCTCAGAATTTCTGTTTGGGTTGATGAAAAGTTTCTGGAAATATATAGTGGTGATGGTTATAAAACACTGTGAAAGTACTTAATGCCACTGAACATACACTTAAAATGGTTAATACATTACATTTCATGTTATATTTCACCACAATTAAAAACATAAAAAGGAAAATTAATGTGGAAATAATATAGTGGTTAAATGTACTACTTAACTAGCTTGCCAAAGGGTAGCAGCTTGCAAAATTATAGTATAATGTCACAACCAGGAAATGGCTATTGATACAATCCGCCAATCTTATTTAAATTCCACTCGTTTTATTGCATTCAATTTCTTCTGTGTAAGTGTTTTAGTTCTATACAATTTGTCACATGTGTAAACTCATACTGCATTACATGCATGTTTACTTCAGTGAAGTAAATACATGGAAGGGTTCCATCACCCATCACCACAAGGGTAACTTGAGTTGCCACTTTATAACTATATTCACCTCCTTTTCCTCCCTCCTTCTCTCCTATTTCATTATTCCTTTCCATATTGTTCCTAATTCTTGATGATCACCACTAGTTCTCAATTTCTAAAATTTCATTGTTTTCAAAATGTTGTAGAGACTCATACACGAATGTACCTTAATTTATTTAATCATTCACATTTTTAATGCTTTCTTTTAAAAATATTTAAAAATTTTATTGGTACATTATAATTATGCATAATAGTGGGATTGATTTTGCCATATTTACATATGTGCATAACAATCTGATCAACTGGAGAATGAGATTGATCAGATCACTCATTTTTTGAAAGATATCTAAACTGATCACAGTTTTTCACTATTGCATGTAATGTATTTATAAGCATAAATAAGTGTGCAAAGCTAAGTTGTTAATTGTATATTTAGTTTTAAAAATTGTTTTAATTTGTTCTGATTAGTTGTACATGAAATCTACATTTAGTTTTTTTTAAATATTTTTTTAGTTGTAGATGGACAACTATTCAATCTTTATTTTATTTATTTTTATGTGGTGCTGAGGATTGAACCCAGTGCCTCACGCATGTAAGGCAAGCGCTCCACCCCTGAGTTACAATCCCAGCCCCTGTATATTTAGTTTTTGTAAGAAATTATCAAGTTGTTCTCCAGAATAGCTGTACCATTTTAGATTGTTCACCAGCGATATATAAATAATCTATATTCGCTATAATCACAGTAGCCTTTGATGAGGTCACAATTGTTTTTTAAATTTTAGTCATTGTGACAAGTATACAGTGATAGCATTTTGCATTTCCGTAGTGACTAATGAAGTTGGACATATTTTCATGTGCTTATTTTCCATCTGCATATTATCTTCCATGAAATTTTTGTGCATATCTTTTGCCATGTCCTTTTTTTTTTTGGTACTAGGAATTGAACTTAATGGTGCTTAATCACTAAGCCACATTTATTTTTATATTCCCAGCCCTTTTATTTTTTTATTTTGAGACCAAGGTCTCAGTAAGTTGTTTAGGGTCTCAATAAGTTGCTTAGGACCTCATCAAGTTGCTAAGGATGGCCTAGAACTTAGGATCCTCCTGCCTCAGCCTCCTGAGGTGCTGGATTACAGGCCAGTGCAAGCATGCCCACCTTACTTTTGCCATGTTCTAACAGAATTGTTTGCTTTTATTGTTGAGTTTTAGGTTTTTTTAAAAAAATAATCTAGATACTAGTCCTTTATTAGATGTGGCATTTGCATATATTTTCTCCAACTCTGTAGCTTAGCTTGTCTCTTCATCTTCTTAACAGGATATTTCACAAAACAAATATTTAAAATTTTGATGTAAAATTTATTAATTTTTTTTCTTATTGAGCCTACTTTTGGGGGTTAATTCTAAATAATTTTAGATTCCATGTATTTTTTTCTTAAAAGTTTTATCTTTTACATTTATACTCATTATTCCTTTTGGATTTTTTTTTATAAAGTGAGAGATAGGTACAGATTCATTTTTGTTTATGAATGTCCAATTCCTAATTAGCACCACTTGTTTGAAGATACACTATTTATATTGAATTGTATGTGCACCTTTGTAAGAAACTCATATATTTGTGTGATTCTATTTTTGGATTCTTAATTTTGATCAATATATCTATCTATTTGTCAATACAACAATGTGTTGATAACTATATCATAAACCTAGTATCAGGTAGAATAATTCCCCCTACTTTACTCTTGTTTGTCCCCTAAAGTTTCTTTGCTATTGGGGAGCAGTGGAGGTTCAGCTCCCCACTGGAACCCCTTATATCAGGTATGGGATGAATGTGGCTGCTAATTAGTCCTAGGTCACAAGGCCTTGTTCAATCTCTTGATGCTGAAGTCAGCTGACTTTGGGGTTTGGAGATGGAGCTCAGTGATGACTGGCTCTGCCTTGGACCACTTCATTAATCTCATTTTTGCTGTGGACATGGGGTGGAGGCTCAGCTTGCTCCTGACCCCAGTGGGAACCAGAACACTGCTTGTTTTGTTGGAGGAGAGATGGAAACTCAGCTCCCCACTCAGCTTTTCCCATACTACCCTGGCAGTGAGATTTGAGACCTCCATCTGCTTCCAGTGTCCTGAGGATGGAACATCCGTGAACTGCTTGGTCCAGCCGGGGAGCCACCTGCTTTCACCAGTCAGGATGGAAGATGGGCAACTGGGTGAGAACTCCCTACTGCTCTCTCAGGTTGGCAGTAGTGGTAGGGTGTTAGATGTACTTCTTGATCAGCCAGGTGAAACCACAGGACTGGGGAATGAGAGTTTTCTTTGCTGGTAGGCTACAGTAGGGCAACATAAGCCTTTGGTGTTCTATTAATAGGTCTTTTCCAGGTCCTTTGTCTGAGAAACCAGCAGGGGAGCTTTGTTGTCTGGGCCTGTTCTGTTGTGGAGGTTCTGTGATGTGTGGAAAGACCTAAGAACACTAAAGGACTCCTGTGTTTTTTAAGTTATCAGGTGGCTCTGCTGTAGGCCATTTTCTCTGCACCTATGAGAATTCTGTGCTCTGTTGTGTTATGCAAGGTGAAGAGACACCTGGAAAGGAAGAAGTTAAGGCTGCCCCATCTTGTTGGAAACCCAAATCACCTCCATGTCCCATTTGCTGTTATCTTTTGACAAATAGCAAGTTTCAGTTTGCACTGCAGCGGGGGCTCCCCACTGTAGTATTGGTGGCAGTGGCTCTTGCTGGCTCAGTGGGGCAATTGGTTTTCTCCTCTCCCTACTTCGGAAGGATTTCAGTCAGGACAGAAGAGTCCTAATAGTTTATTTTATAGAGAAAATATTTGAAAAAGTACTATCTAGGTATACAAATTTATTGTGTAACAGAGGACAAAAGAGGACTCTAAGATGTGATGAAGTTATCAACTGTAAGATGTGGCCTTCCTGTGTAGGAGCTGGGAACAGAGGGACCTTTGAGCCTTTAGACCTTGGAAAGGTGGCAGAGAGGCTGATCATCTAAGGCTCTGTGGTGTGGGCCTGGGGTACTGGGGTCCAGGCTGTGGTGAAGAAGGGACCAATGGGTGCTGACATCCTGGGGATGGAGGCACAATGAGGTAGTCCTGCCAGTTTCTAAAAACTGGGTTTAGTTGCTGCCAGAGTGAAGCTTTTTGCTGGTGTGGAACAAAGGGAATAGAAGCAACCTCCTGCAGCCTTTTAGCCTCCCTTTAGCATCCCCTATTAGCAGAGCCTAATGGAACCTCTGGTGCTGTAGGCCTACAACTCGCAATGTCCTGCAGAGTATTACAGAGTAGAACTTAGCATCAGTCATTACGTTTGGAGCTGAGAGATTAGAACAGCTACAGGGTGAGACTTTGTCTTCTTAGAAGTCCCCTTCCCAGGTCCCCTTCCCAGAATATTACAAGTGACCAGGGCTGTGAGAAAGCAGCCTGTGCAGGAGGTTCAAGTCATTTCTAGATAACTGGGCAGAGAATCAAGCCCCCACACTGACACTCAGCCGCTGGTAGTCCTGCTACTTATGGCTGGGGGTCGTGGTTTTATCACAGCCAACTTCAGAGCACAATGCAGGTGCGCCCTTCTCAGATTTAGTGGACAGAGGCTCTCTAGTGAGTTTTACTTTATTTTATTTTATCAAACCTGGCCTCTCCTCCTCTTTCTCTGTTTTCCTCAGCCTGAGTCACACCCATCCCTGGGAAAGAAGATACTCTTGATTCACTCTTCTGAATATGTCTAGAACATTGCCAGTGGCATGTTTCCTTAGCTAATTTCATCTTCTGAAGGGGATATCACTCTCTGGGATGGGAACTGTGCAGGGATAAATAGGTTGGGGTATCAGTGAGAGTGAAGAGGACAGGGGGCTTATAGGAAATGCCCTGATCAGTACTTTGGGATACAGCCCTATCACGTAAGAATCAACTTTTAAAAAGGAAAGAAAGCTCTATAGCCAGAGATAGAAATGGAAGAGCATAGAACATCCATGTTTTGTTTTTTTGGCCTGATAGTTCATTTCTTTTTATTGCTAAGTATTTCATTGTCTGAATGTACCACAATTTATTTATCCATTTACCTAATGAAGGTCTTCTTGATTGCTTCCAAGTTTTAGCTATTAGAATAAAGCTTCTCTAAACATCATGTGCAGATTTTTATGGGAACATAACTTTTCAATTCAGTGAGGAAATACCAAGAAGTGTGATAGATGGATCGCATAGTATGCTTAGTTTTATAAGAAACTGCCAAATGGTTTTCCAAAACGGCTGTACCTTTTTACATTTCTACTGGTCATAAATGAGAGTTTCTGTTGCTCTACCTCCTTAACATCACTTAAGTTTTTGATGTTTTTGATTTTGGCCATTATAATATTCCATTAAGTTGTGACCTCATGACACCGTTCCTCATGATCCAATCGCCTCCCAAAGGTCCCACCTCTGAACACTGCTCTAATAGGACCAATCTTTCAACACATGAGTTTTGGGGGGACATTTAAGGTTCAAACCATAACAGCAAAGGTTATTCAATATTAATTAATCCATTTTGGTTTGTAAATCAAGAAGAAATGTAACATTAGAATGTCACCATCTTATAACTCCTAAGGAATCAGTGGGTCCAAGTGTCAATTATCAATGGCTTCTATTAGCACAGAAGAAGTGACAAACACAGTCTTGTGGAAGAGCATAGCATCACTATTAAAGCAGTCTTGCAGAGAAAAAGAAGAAAGAGCAGGGTAGGTGGAGTAGGAAGGGGAAGAGGAGGAGGAGAAAAAAAAATGAAAATATCCAAATACAGTTAAAACTCTGGGTCCAAACATCAATTTACAAGAAATACAGAGGATAACAAGGCATGTAAAACAACACCTGAGGGATGCAATCAGAAAACTACAAGTTATGAAATATGTACAGGACAAATCACCTAGTTTATTTGACACATAAATTGCAAGGAATAAAAGGAGATTGAGCAAAAAGAGATGATGATAAAAGAGATTTAAGAAACAGACAATCTAATCACAATACATGGAATTCATTTGGATATTGATATAAACAAATCGTTGGGGATAATATTAGTTATGAGATAATCAGAAATATGAATAATGGCTAAGAATATAATATAAAATAATTAATAATCAATTTTTAGACAGTACATTTTAAAAAGAATCCTCTTGTACTAAAGACAATATTTGCAAATAAAATTATATGATGTCTTATATTTTCTTCAGAATAATGTGGAAAATGAGGAAGGGGATAGAAGAATAGGTAAAGCAAGTCTGGCAAAAACTGAGTAACTGTTAAACCCCAGAGAGGGATGCAAGGTGTTCATTGTAATATTCTTTTTTCATTTGCATAATACTTTTGTATTGCTTTTGTATATGTAAAAAACAACAAAAATATAGAAAAATATTTCGTAAGGCATTAAGAAATGTTCACTCAGATGTCTTAAAAGGCATCTAACTTGCAGATTAACTTGGTGTTTCTGAAACACCTAGTGGTTTCATTATCATATGTTTATAAAATAAAGTCAGAAGGAATTTGAAATCTTTATTTTCAGTGGCTTTCTTTGCAAGTGCACTTCCACCTGATTTGGCTTTTCATGGCTCCAAAATTGCTCTCCAGGTTTAGGTAGAGACATATGGCTGGTTTGAATAAGTATACTTACTGGCAGGTGGACAGCTTTCTCCATATGGACTATCCCATTACCATAAATCCATACGCATAAATATACATGTAATAGGTGCCATATGTTCATTCATTGCTCAAAATTCATAAAACAGATTCTTCCTGAAAACCCTTCTTTCTCTTCTTTAATCTTTCCTTTTTGTCTAATCACTGGTTCACTTGATTTCATCCTGTGCTATTATTTCTTCTCAGGTTTTCCTTTTCTTCTTCCTTTGTGGGAAAAGAAAAGAGTCCCTGCAAATGGGTGGAGGGGTGCTCTATCTTTCAAGGCATGAAAGTAGCAATATTTACTGTATATGTGGAGGCCATGGAATCAATTTGGGCAATGAAGAAAGGGTAATTTGTAAATCTACAAGGTTTATTATATTACAGTGAACCTGGGGGTTTCTGCTATACAAAAACCTCCAGCTATTTTGTTTTTCTATAACAAACTCCATTTCATTGGAGAGTTTGACTAGGTTATTCTTCTGTTCCATATGATGTTGTCTAAGAATATAATCATAAGGGGGTCAACTGAACTAGAAAGTCTAAAATGGCTTACCCCATATATGACCCCTTAGAGGAGATGACAGGAAGGTTAGGCTCAGCTGGGTTACTTGCAATGCTTGGCCCATTCTGTTTGCTACAGGTAGCCTCAACATTTCTTTCTTTTCTTGGCTTCTCCATGGGGTCTGTATATGGTCTCTCACACAGAGTAGTCAGACCTTTTAGGTGACAGCTCCGAAATGAGCCCCAAAATGCATATCTCCAAAATGCAAAGTAGAAACCACTAGGCTTTTGAAAGGTACAGGCCTAGAATCAACGCAGTCATTTCTGTCATATTCCCTTGGTTAACATAAGTCACAAGTCATCACAGACTCAATCAGTCATGGAAGCCATGTTTGCCAAATAGCTTTCATGTTTCTCCTCCTTCTGGCATTCAATGACCCATATCATTCCTTACATGTACAAAACACTCACTTCCTACAACCACCTCCAAGTCTTGTTCCAACATGGCATCAGTTTCAGGCTTGAAATCCAAGATCTTGTCACTCAAAATAGGTTGAGATGCAAGATCAAAGACCAAGGTCTTTTGGTGCTGTCCATCAAGGTACATCTCAGTTATTATTTCTCCTGAATGGAAGAACTGTTAATAAAGAGAGTATCTCTTCATTATTATCCATATCATAATTATGGGCAGAGATAAATTAATCATAACAAACAATTTAGTAAATAGAAAATAGATTATTTAGTAGAAAAATTAATCATCACTGATAGTCCAATAGAAAAAAAAATATTGATGGGGGACTGAAGTTATACAGAAGTCACTGGACCATACAATCTTGGAACTGGACACATCTCTTCAGTCCCATTCCCTGGGATTGGTTCTCCATGCTTCTTGCTTCTTCCCACTTAGTTCTCCTTTTTCTAGAAGAATTGATCCTGTTTTCAATTGAGTAGTAGTCTCAGACTGCTGCTTTCTTATAAGGCTGAGGACTCAGAGAATGCTTTTCATTTTTAACATATCAGCTCCTTTCAGGCTAAGCTGGCAAAATTTCTTTTAAAATTATATATTTATTACATATCAAATTAAAATTATTTTCCATTTTTCTTGGAACAAGCTGTGTTAGATTGCTGTTAGAGAGTCCCCTAAAGATTTTAGAAGCTTAGCTGTGGGCATGTGGCTGAGTTTAACCAATGGGATATGGATGCAAGTGACATGAACCAATTCTCAGACTGGCCAACAAAAACGTTCTTTGGGTATCTTCTGTCTCTTTTCTGCATCTTATTGGCTGCATAGAGACTAATTTAAAAGTGATTTTGGAAAACAAATTTGAAGACAGCAGAGCTTCTATCAACCAGAGTACCCAAATGATTGCAATAAAGATTACCCTGTTGACTTACATACCTGTCCAATCCAATACTGTTATAAGAGACAGAAATAAGCTTCTGTTTTGTTGAAACCATTATACATGTTTAAGTCTCTTTGAAATAAAGCCAGTCTACATAATAAATGCATGTCTATTATGATAATTTAATGACTTAATACATGTGAAGTACTTACAGCAATGCCTAGAACAAAGTAAAGGGTCAATGATTATTATGGACGATGTATTACTAGTAGATTTATGCAGCATTGCTAGTGCAGCTCCGTGCATAGCATAGATTTGAAGCTTCTGCCTCTGTTTTTGTAGAGTTGGTGAAATGCTGGTTCTGGATATTTTGATTCTGTCTTTACTTCTGATTCCCTCTAGACTTTGGAGGCATGAGTTTACCTGCTTAACATATTGTCTGTATTGTCTTCAATTTCTGCTACCTGAGGATTTCTCTTTATTACAATTTCCATTAACTTTTTAAAAGTTATATTTTACCTAACAGTTATACTAGAAAGAATGTCTACATTATTTAATTCTTCTGTGTTCCAAAAGATGACTCATTCTTAAAGTTTACAGTATACAAGTCTTGGGATTTGCAGAAATGCGCACATTAGCAGGAGATTGCTAAGAAGAAGGAAGTTTAATAGGTGAACTATGCCTCCAAAGTACTTGATTAATCTCATTCTCCTGAATTTATAATTAAGATTCTTATGTAAGTCATCCAATATTACATTCAATACTTCCCACCTTTAGCATATCAAAGTTACCAAAATTTCAAGCATCCTCAAAGCTTCAAGGTGTGTAAAACTATTCTAAGTAATTTTAATCATCTCTTATGCACTTTTTACACAAGGTAACTTCAAATTATTTTAAGTTCTTGGTTAAATACAACACCCTGCTGTGTTTTTTCCATGCCATTAGTTAGCCTGAGCAATCTGACACATTTTCTTAAAAATTTGGTGTCATGTTCCTGGAAGTAAAAAAATATTTCTAGTTTTTACTTAACAGAGCACATAAGGGTGGCAAGTGAATTCTCAGGTTATCTTTCAGGGATCTTTCAAAAGAGACTAGACTGAAGTGATCATCACATACATAAAATTATGAGACTGCAGCTGCAGACTTGGGTATGATTACTCCACCAAAGAGTCATAATCAGGTCTGTAGCTTTAATCTAGGTTTAGATCCTAGATTTTCCATTTATTAGCTTCACTATCTTATCTTTTTAAAAATAATTTTTGTTTGTTTTTTTACATATACATGACAATAGAATGTATTTTGACATATTATACATACATGGAATATAATTGTTTAAAAAATTGGAATGCAGTTGATTTCAAAGTGTGAGGTTAAATGAAAATGTATCTAAGAACATATCTAGTATGAGACATACAAGAATAATCATACTATCATGTTGAGAGAGAAAGTGGGTTGTTATGGTATAAATATAAGATGTCTCCCAAAAGCTCATAGGTGATACAATGAAAGAATTTTTAAAGATGAAATGATTAGATTAAGAGAGGAGTAATCCAATCAATGGATTAATCTCTGAAGGATTAACTGGGAGGTAATTTTAGGCAGGTGAAGTGTGGCTGGAGGAGATGGTTCACTGGGGGCATGCCTTTGGGATTTACATGTTGACTTTGGTGAGCAGAGCTCTATTTGCTTCCTGGATGTCATATCCTGAGCTATTTTCCTCCAGCATGCCCTTTCACCATGTTATTCTGCTTCGTTTTGGATCCAGAGCAATGGAGTCAACTAACCATGGCCAAACCTCTGACACCAAGATCCAAAATAAATGTTTCCTCCTCTATAAAGGTTTCATTAAAATAAAAAAAATAATTTTAAAAGCTACAAGAAAGAAGAAATGCCAGGTCATTTTTAAATAACAACATATTTCTCAGCAGAAACTTTCAAGGCCAAGAGGGCATGGAATGGTACATACCATGAAAGAAAACAACTGTCAAATCAGATTACTATAACCAGCAAAGTTATCTATTAGAACTGAAGAATAAATAAAGAACTTCCAAGATAAACAAAGGCTAAAGAAATACATGAGTACCAAGGAAGCATTGCAGAAGATACTTAACATAATGCTACATACAAAAGTGGAAGATAAACACAACCAAGAGAGCATGAGAGAGAATAAATCTCATTAAAAGAATATATAACCAAATAAGAATTAGAATTGAATCAAACGTTAGAAAAACAAAAATAGCTTAATTAGTACATAACTTTCAGTAATAACCCTGAATATAAATGGCATTAATTCTCCAATTAAAAGACACAGACTACTGGACTGGTTTAATAAACAAGACCCAACTTCAGGTTGCCTGCAAGAAACACACTTTGCTAGCAAAGATGTAGAAACAATGAAAGTGAAAGGATGGAAAATAATATCCCATACAAATTGAATATGAAAACAAGCATAAATTGCAACATCGTATCCAACAAGGGGGACTTTAATCTAAAATTAATCAGAAGACATTACTTATTGGTAAAATTAATCAGAACATCTCTAGTAAAGGGAACAATTCAACAAGATAAGGTGGTTTTAAATACATATGCACAACACAAAGGATCAATGATCAAAGGATCATTTGGTTCTTTGAAAAGTGAAATAAGATTGATAAGCCCCTAGCCAAACTACCAAAATAGAGAGAAGACCCAAATTAATGCTATTAGAAACAATAAAGGAGATATCATGACATCACAGAAATCCAGAGTATAATTATGGATTATTTTGAAAACTTATACTCCAATAAATTGGAAAAGAAATGAATACTGCTCTAGACACATATGACTTGCCAAAATTTTATAGTATATAAAATATCTAAACAAGTCAGTAACAAACAATGATATTAAAGCAGTAGTACAAAACCTTCCTTCACAAGACAAAGAAAATGAACAAGCAAAAAAAAAAAAATGCTCAGGACTAGACAAATTCAGGGCTAAATTTTACAAGGCCTTTAAAGAACTAGCATCAATGCTTCTCAAACTGTTCTATGAAACGGAAAGGGAAAAAATGCTTCCAAACTCATTCTATAAATCCAGTATCATCCTAATTCCAAAACCAGGAAAGGACACAACAAAGAAAACTACAGACCACTACTAAAAAGAAAACTACTTCCTGGGGTAAAAAGCCTCATTAAAACACTTGCACACTGAATTCAAGAACACATTAAAAAGATCATACACCATGATTAAGTTGATTTCATTCCAGAAATATAAGCATGGTTCAACATATGCAAGTCAATAAGCAAAATGCACCACAGAAATAGAATCAATAATAAAAAACACACGATTATCTCAATAGATGCAGACAAAATCCTTAACACTCCTTTGTGATAAAGGTCCTGAAGACACTAGTTACAGAAATGTCTTACCTCAATATAATAAAGGCTATATGTAAAAAACCCAAAGCCAACATTATACTGAATGGGGGAAAACTGAAAGTATTTTCTCTAAAATGAGTAATGAGATAAGGAGTAGTTTATACATTACTCTTATTCAGTACAGTACTTGAAATTTTAGCAAAAGCAATTAGGCAAGATAAAGAAATAAAAGGGACACAAATAGGAAAGAAAGAAGAAATAATAGCAGCAATTGACAAATCAAACTGCATCAAATTAAAAATCTTTTGCATAGCAAAGGGAGCAATTCACAGAAATAAAGTGCAACCTACAGAATGGGAGAAAATATTTTCCTGCTACTCTTGTGACACAAGGTTAATATCCAGAATTTAGCTGAACATAGTGTATCCCAGAGACATGGGAGGCTGAGGCAGGAGGATAGCAACTTTGAGGCCAGCCTCAGCAACTTAGCAAGATCCTATCTCAAATGAAAATAAAAAGCTCTGAGACATAGCTCAGTAGTAAGATACCCCTGGGTTCAATGACCAGTTTCACAAATTTTTAAAAAATATCATAATGTATAAAGAACTCAAAATAAACACTAACTTTAAAGAAACAAACAGCCTAATCAATAAACCAGAAAATGAAATAAAGGGAAAGTTCTAGAAAGAAGTGCAAAGGGCCAATAATTATATGAAAAATAAAAAACCGTTCAACATCTTTAGCCATCAGGGAAATACTAATCAAAATTACATCAAGATTCTATCTCACCCCAGTCAAAATGGCAACAATCAAGAATATGAATAACAATAATTGCTAGTGAGTGGGTAGAAAGGAGTCTTTATACATTGTTGGTGAGAATGTAAATTAGGACAGCCACAAAGAAAATTAGAAAGAAAATTTCAATTTTAAAATATAAAACTATGGTATGATCCAGCTCTAGCACTCCTAGGTATATACCCCAAAGAATTTTAAAGCATACTATAGATACCTGCGTACCCATACCTACTGCAGCACAAGTCACAATAGTCAAATTATGAAATCAGCCTATAGACTTGTCAAAAGATGAATGGATAGATATAGAAAATGTAGTATATATACAGAATGGAGTATTAATTTCAGGAAAATAAATGGAGTTAGAGATCATCATGTTAATCAAAGTAAACCAGACTCCAAATGACAAGTATTAGATGTTCTGTCTCACATGTGGAATCTAGGAAATGTTATAAATATGACATGAATGTAGAAGGGGGATTATTAAAGAACTGGAAAGTGATTGGCAGAGGTATGAATGGGTAATGGATGATCAAATATGTTGTATGCATCTATGAATATGCCACAATAAAACCCACTATCCTGCATAACAAGTATGCACTAATAAAAATCAAAAGAAGCATATATTTCAAAAAGCTGGAAAAAAATTTTGAATCTTTTTACCATATAGAAAAGGCAAATATTTGAGGAGGTAGATATATTTATCTGATTTAAACATTGTATAACAAATACATGTATCAAAATCTCATGGTAACCCATACATATGCATAACTTTTATGTATCAATTGAAACTAAATTTAGGGGTTGAGGATGTCCTTTGGTGTAGAGTTTGTGCCCAGTATGTTCAAGGCCCTGGATCTGAGTCCCAGTAACACCTCCCCCTCCCTGGTCCCACACAATAAGTGAATACAAATAAATAAATTTAAATTTAAATAAAAAGAACTGGCTAAAGAATATCAATAAATGGCAACAAGTTGAGGAGAATGAGAAACCAATTTCCCAATAATGTAAGTCTTCTAGCAGAAAAAAAATCATTGACAATAAATCAAACAAATCTTAGAATTCTTAGAAAATTCTTAGAGCACTAAGTTCTACTTCTTGCTTTTGGTAATAGTGGTGGTCTATTTTTTAAAATAAAATGAAACTCAAAAAACTTAACACCAAAATACCCCAAATAACCCAATCAATAAAGGGGCAAAGGAACTGAATAGGCACTTCACAGAAGAAATATGAATGGTCAACAAATACATAAAAAAGCTCAACTTCTCTAGCAATTAGAGAAATGCGAATTAAAACTACACCAAGATTCCATCTCACTCAGTTAGAATGGGATTACCAAGAATACAAGTAATGATAAATGTTGGCGAGGATGTGGGGGTAAATGTACACTCATACATTGCTGGTGGGACTGTAAATTGGTGCAACCACTCTGGGAAGAAGTATGAGATTCCTCAGAAAACTTGGAATGGAAATACCATTTGACATAGCTATCCCAGTCCTTGGTGTATATCCAAAGGATTTAAAATCTGCACACTATAGTGATACAGGCACATCAATGTTTATAGCAGCACAATTCACAATAGCTAAGCTATGGAACCAACTGAGATGCCCTTCAAAAGATGAATGAATAAAGAAGATGTGGCATATATACATAATGGCATATTACTCAGCCATAAAAAGGAATGATTTTATGATTTTCACTGGTAAATGGATGTATCTGTAGATTATCATGCTAAGTAAAATAAGCTAATCCCCCAAACCAAAGGCCCAATATTCTCTCCAATATGCAGATGCTAACACAATAAGGGGAGGAGGATAAAGAATAAAAGTTCATTGGATTAGACAAAAGACAATGAAGGGAAGGGAGGAGAGATAGGAATAGGAAAGACAGTAGAATGAATTTGACATAACTTTCCTATGTTCATATATGAATACATCATCAGTGAAATTCCAGATCATGTACAACCACAAGAATGATATCCTAAGTTATACTCTATGTATGTATAAAATGTCAAAATACACTCTACTGTCATGGATATCTAAAAAGAACAAATAAAAATAAATTAAAAAATAAAATGCCAGTTTAAAAAATAATACGA
The DNA here is from genome assembly GCA_028644305.1 of Xerus rutilus. Lineage (NCBI taxonomy): Eukaryota > Metazoa > Chordata > Mammalia > Rodentia > Sciuridae > Xerus > Xerus rutilus. Next base: position 59,604,774 of record CM053402.1, read on the forward strand.
AAAACTTATAATTAATATGCACTAACAAAAAAGTTTTATTGAAGCATAATTACTATACAGCAAACTGCACATTTGTAAAGTGTACCAAAAAAAAAACAAACAAAAAAACAAAAACATAAAAACAAGGAAGAAAGAAATAGGAGAAGAAAGAAGAAAAAAGAAAAGATGAAAAGAAACATTTTAAGGCAGTGGACACAATCCAGGAAGCAAGGTCTTGGGCCACAATTCAAGCAAGCAGGGAAGTACCATCTTGCTGTCTTGCTGTCTCCCTGGGGCACTTGCCAATTCTCCTCATGGGAAATGGTGCTTGGGAAATGCAGCAGCCAGGCTTGTGCAGACTCTGCTTGTGAGAAGCTGAACTGTGAAAGTGCCACAGTGACATGGACTTAGGCAGGTAAGATTAGGGCATGTAGGGAAACACAGGATTAAGGCACACATCTGCCCTATGATTTTCCTTTAAGGCTTTTGTTACACCCCAGTGTTCGTGTACACAGAACAAAACACTGAGTATAGAAGATGGAACGAGCAGAAATTTTTACCTGTGCAAAGGCAAGGGTTTGCAGGTGGTTTTGGGTCCAGGTTCTTGGCATATGGAGCCAAGAATTGAGCAAGGTGGAAGGCTGGAAGACTAGCCAGAAGTTTATCAAAAGCAAAAGCAACACTCTGGGGAAACCCAGTGGACTGAATTGCGAAGTAACTCAATACTCCATCTACACAGTGGAGCTTCTTCCCTGGTTGGATCTAGGGTTGCTTAGCACCATGGCTGACAGCTGAATTTGACACAATTTTTTCTCTACTACTCAGGCAAGTCCCCCCATCCACCGTTACCTCTGCAATGCTAATGATATATTAACTAGCAACAGGTTAATTTTGGATCACTCCCTGGGGCCATTGCACATGACCAAGATTGGGGACTTTCCATTCCTAGTCTTGAATTTCCCTTGGGTCCTATAGCTTCTTACTTTTATCTGCAAGTTGGCCCAGCTTCTCCTCACAAGAAAGAATCCAGGGGAGTGGAGTTGAGTGGTGTGTAGGGCCGTAGGTGGTGCTCAGAAGTCTAAGGGGTGGTCCTATTCCTTCCACATGCCCATCTCCTACTGAACAAAATGAGCACCTGAGGGGAGATTCCCACAGGCTCAGGATACTGGGAAATATGTGATTGTGAGTGCCTTGAACATTGTAGGCTTCTGTGTAGGAGTGAGAGCTGCTCCTTGAGTTAGTATTAACTGGGAACTAGCTTAAGGTAGCCTGCCCACAGGTCCCCGTCTCTCAGAAGAGAAGAATTCCTCTCCATAAAAAATAAAATAAAATGTTACCCCCAGAATCTACATTTATTTAATGCACAGTACAAAGACACTTGGTTAAGAATTCAAGGCATGCCAAGAAATAGTACTGAATGACTAAATTCCACAGAAGGGAGGGGAAGGCCATGGAAACAATTCAGATATTGAGATTATAAAATATTGAACTTTGAAAATTATAGATAATTTTACAGAACTAGAATCTATTTAAAAAGAAAACAAACATTTTAAAGTTAAAAAGACATGATAACTGAGATTAAGCAGTATAAAAAACCAGACAGTTTCTTCTTAGTGGACTATTATTACTAGGTTAGGCACAGCAAATGTGGAGGAAAATGAATTGGAATGGTGACCCAGATTGTATCACTGAGGGGTAAAAATAAGTTATTTTTTTTGTGTTAAGACAATTGTCAAAGTTTGGATTCAGTTTAGGTGTTCATCACAGATGAATGGATAAAGAAATTGCAGTATATATACACAATAGAGTTTTATTCAGTCATAAAAGAACAACAAAATTATGTCATTTGCAAGAAAATGAGTGGAGCTTGAAATCATTATATCATTAAGTAAAATAAGCCAAACTGAGAAAGTCAAAGGCTTGTGTTTCTTATCATAAGTGGAAGCTACAGAGAAAAAGGGGAAATAAAAAGTGTACATGTGTGTGTGTGTGTGCATGTGTGTGTGTAATCTTACAAAAAAATAGAAGGGAAACCAGTAGAATATAGGAAAGGGGCCAGAGGAGGGAGGAGGGGAAATAAAGGAGAAATTCTGGGGAATGAGATTTACCCAAGTTATGCTGTGTGTGCATGAATATGTAATAATCAATTCCACTATTAAGAGTAGAAGGCAAAATAAACATGGTACAAACAAAAATTGGAAATCTGAAATCATCTGTTGACCTTTCCTTAAGAAATTATTATTTCTTCTAAGAGAGTTCTTCACAAAGAAGGGAAATGTCTCCTGGTGGAATCCTGGTCAGGGAGAACCCAAGAAGGGAACAGGAGAAGATAAGTGTCTAATCCAAGTAAATATTGACTGAAATAATGACAGTAATGACTAACAGGGTTAAAGTGTGTGTAGAAACACATGACAATATTAACACCTATGGTAAGTAATATTAAATTGTCTTTATATTCTTGCATTTTTCTGGAGCTGTTAGAGGAATAATTCAAGATGGGCTATAATAAATGCATAAAGGATGCATATTGTTATTTCATAGTAAATATTGATGTATATATATATATATATATATGACAGGAAAACTATAAATGAAAAGAAAAATGGTATAATAGTCAATATTTGATTAATGAACATGAAAGCAAAAATAAATTACAAAGAACATGAGAGAAAAAAACAGAAAGCAAATGTAGATGCAAATACATACATTAAATATAAATATTTTAATAATACAATTAGAATTCAAAGATATCTACACATAAATGATGGAGTTATAAAAAATGTGGCAACATGGTCTAGTAAGGAATGATCAATTTTTCAATATATGGTATTAAATTAATTGGATATTGATATAAAAAAGTTAATGTTGACTACCTTGCACCACATTAAAAAATGATTACTGATAAATTGTAATTTGATGTGAAAGGTAAAATAAATAAGCAAAAATATATAAGTCTTTTAACAAAAAAAAATAGATGAATAATGTCATGATCTTCAGGTCGGCAAAAGTTTCTTTTTCTGTTTTGTCTTTTTTCTGTGTGTGGTGCTGGGGTTGAACATTTTACCTTACATTCTAGGCAAACTCCCTACCACTTAGCTATACCCCAGCCTCAAATATTTCTTAAACAAGCATAAAAAGCACCAACTACAGAGTAAAGAAAACCCAATAGATTATAATGTATTATATTTAAAAACCATCCATTCATCAAAAGGTTTCATTAAATGAATGTAAAAATGCAAACCACAAAGTGGGGAAGACATCTACAAAAAAAACAGGTAACAAAGAACTCACATCCACGAAAGGAAAAAGAACTCTTGAGAGTCAAGTAGAAAAAGATACACCTGATTGAAAAATGAGCAAAAACACTTGGAAATACATATCACAAAATAGTATAGCTAAGAAATCAATGAACATAAGTAGGTTGCATCAATTCATCAGTCATGAGATGAGTGTAGATTAAATCCATGAGGCACCACTGCACTGAATAAAGTGAAAAAGTCAGTATAAATGCTAGCAAGAATGTGGAGATAGAAGAACTGTGTTACATTGTTGGTGGGGTCAGTACTTGACATAATCACTGTGGATAATGGTTTGGTACTATCTACTAAAGATGAACATGAACGTAGCACAATATCACGATATTGACAGAGAAAGTGTATATGTGTTTTTTAAAAATATAGAAAAAAAATTAACAGCAACAGTATTTATAAAGGTCTTAAACTGGAAATTATGAAAATGTTTAATAGAAAGATGGCTAAATAAATTATTGTGTTACATAATAGAACACCATCAGAAAAAAGCAAACTACTGTTATAGGCAATACTGTGAATGAATCTTATAAGCATAATGAAAAGAGTCAGACACAAAAGACAATATTGCATTATTTCACTTTTCATAAATTTCAAAAGCAGGCAGGGATGATATCTAATGTTATAAGTAAAAATACTGGCAGGTTTTGCAGGGAAGCAGTGTCTGAGAAAATTAAGAGAGATTTTAAGTTGCCAGAGTGTTCTATCTTGATCTGTGTGCTACTTACACAAGGTTGTTCATTTAGTGAAAATGCACTGAGAGGTTTAAGATACATGTCCACCCTTGAATGTGTATTGTAGTATTTTTTTAAAAAGGTAAAAGTTATCAGACAAGATAAAAAAAATCAATTTTGGCTGTATTTAAAAGCAATGCCTGGATGGCGGCCTAGAGGGATGCTGCATTCCTAGTTGTTCCGTGACCTGAGATTCAAGCAGTGGGAATACTGTTTCTCTACAAGTTATTAGAGGACCCCCAACAGTTGCTCCCATGCAGAAATCCTGGCCATGTGCCCATGAATGTCTTCTGGCCTCAGTATTTGTGCAGGACCCAGGCTGCTGGCCCACACAGGACCTGCTCCTATGGAGGACCCCTGGCATCAGTGCCCACATACTGTGCAGGACCCCTGGATGCCGCTCCCATGTGGACCCCCATCAACCAGAGTTGGGCTCCCCCAGTCGCCTCCATCCTGTGACACTACAACAGCTGCTATAATTCCCTTCCCCCAGCTTGCACCTGGGGACATGGGGCAGTGTCTGGAGACAGCCACCTGCCAAAACACTGCATGCCACAGAGCTTCATTTCCAAACCTGTCACCCAATACCATGGACCAGCTGGCCCCAACACTCTATCTCTGAAAGCAGACACCTCCATCTTGGGCCACCTTTGTTGCCATCTTGAATTACCCTCACTACTGCCATTTCCATCTTTAGTTGGGGCAACTCCCAGCTTGGGACACTGGCTGGGGCCCAGAAGCAATATCAAAGTACCTATAGTTCCCCAACTCCCCCCCTCCCCTGCAGTCACTAACTGGCAGAACCTGGTCCTGATCTGCCTGACATCAAACAGCTCTCTGCAACAGGGGCACAGGCCCCAGAGTGCAGCCTGCAAGACCTCTGGAGAGAGAAGTTCCTGATTGGGAAGTAGAAAGGGAGGGGGTGAATGAGATTTAGTTTAGAGACTAATTAGAGATCAGGAATTTTGAGGTCTGCAGGCAAAATAAGGAGATAAGACTAGGTGCCCACATCACATGAGCAAGCCCCAAAGGAGGTCCTTGGGGTGCAGTCTTCCCACAGGGACTGACAAGTGCTGTGCTCTGCCTCTAAGACCAACCCACCTACCTTCATCCTGAGGGTGGAGTTATCAGCAAGCAGCAGATAACCGCACCCACTGGATAGAAGGGAAGCAGGAAAAATACTGAACTCCAACAGAAACAATCCTTTAATTTATCTTGAGTTTTTAAAATTATATTTTCTTCTTCTTCTTCTTCTTCTTCTTCTTCTTCTTCTTCTTCTTCTTCTTCTTCTTCTTCTTCTTCTTCTTCTTCTTCTTCTTCTTCTCCTTCTCCTTCTCCTCCTCCTCCTGCTCCTCCTCCTCCTTCTTCTTCTTCTTCTTCTTCTTCTCTCTCTTTCTTTCCCCATCCTCATATCTCTACATTAGTGAAACAAAGTATTTTTTATGCATTAAGCTACTGAGAACTGGGATGTCTAATTAGATTACAGTTGTATTGTATATTCATTTATCTTCTATTTTTACATTTTTTATTTTTCTTAATGTTTATGTTTGTTTGTTTCTTGTACTCTATTTGTTCCTACTTACTTGTATTCCCCAAATATCTTTCTTTCTTTTCTCCTACTACTAGCAAACTTCTTCTGATTCCTCTTTCACATTTTCTAAGTTCTAATATCTCTATATTCTCACTTCCTACCTCCCTAACATCTCATTCTACACCCTACTCCCAGTTCTCTCTTTGTCCATCATCAGAAACTGTAGACCATTTTGCAAACCTACTGTTTATACTGTAGATAATAAGTGAACTCACTATTTCTGTGTATTGTGACAACATTGTAAATGTCTTATTAGGAGCTATTTGGTTTAAATCTGTATACTGTTTGTATTGGGATCTGTTAATAATGATCTCCCCCTTAAAGGAGAGGTATTGAAAACCTGCAGGGAAACTATAAGCCTATAGGGTAAAAACTGTAACACTTTGGATCTGCAGTGCTAGAAGGGAAGACACATGAACAACATGAAAGAACAAGCAAAGAAAGTGAACCAAACAAACCCAGATACTACATTATTAAAAAGCATGGTCAGCACAGCAGAAGAAAGTTCAGATAAGGAGTTCAGGATGTACATAATTAAAATGTTCTATGAATTAAAGGATGATATAAGAGAGCAAACATAGACATCAAAAGATCATTTTGATAAAGAGCTATAGGGCAAATTCGGGAAGCAAAAATTACCTCAATAAGAAGATAGAGATTCTGAAAAAAAACACAAACAAACAGAAATCCTTGAAATGGAATAAACAAAAAATGAAATTAAAACTCAATAGAGGGGCTGGGGTTGTGGCTCAGTGGTGGAGCACTTGCCTTGCATGCGTGGGGCACTGGGTTCGATCCTCAGCACCACATAAAAAAATAAATAAATGAAGATATTGTGTCCATCTACAACTAAAAAAAAAAAACTCAATAGAAAGCATCACCAACAGATTAAGTCACTTAGAAGACAGAACTTCAGACGATAAAGATAAAATATATAATTTTTGAAAATAGAGTTGACCACACAGTGAAGATGGTAAGAAACCATGAGCAGACTATCCAAGACATATAGGATAACATGAAAAGACCAAATTTAAGAATTATGGGGATAGAGGAAAGCATAGAGTTACAAACCAAAGGAATGAATAATCTATTCAATGAAAATTAGAAAATTTTCCAAATATGAAGAATAAATTATAAAATCAAATGTACAAAATCACAACAGATCTACACCATGGCACATTATAATGAAAATGTCTAGCATATAAAATAAGGAGAGAATTTTAAAAGCCACAAGAGAAAGGAATTAGATTACATACAGGGGGAAACCAATTAGGATCTGTGCAGATTTCTGAACCCAGGCCCTTAAGGCTAGAAGAACCTGAAATAACATATACCAAGCTCTGAAAGACAATGGATGCCAATCAAGAATCTTATATCCAGCAAAATTAAGCTTTAGATTTGATGATGAAATAATAACCTTCCAAGATAAACAAAAGCTAAAAGAATTTAGAGCAAGAAAGCCTGCACTACAGAACATTCTTGGCAAAATATTCCATCATGAGTAAATGAAAAATAACAATGAAAATCTACAAAGGAAGGAACTACACTAAAGGAAAGACCAATCAAAGGAGAAATATAGTCAAGTTAGACCAAAAATAAACCAAAATGACCAGAAATACAAACCATGTCTCAATAATAACCTTAAATGTCAATGGCCTAAACTCATCAATTAAAAGACATAGACTGGCAGATTGGATTAAAAAATTACCCAAAAATAGCCAGGCATGGTGGTTCATGCTTGTAATCCCAGCACTTTGGGAGGCTGAGACAGGAGAATTGCAAGTTCAAAGCCAGCCTCAGCAATGGCGAGACACTAAGCAACTCAGTGAGACCCTGTCTCTACATAAAACACAAAATAGGGCTGGGGATGTGGCTCAGTGGTCAAGTGCCCTTGAGTTCAATCCCGGGTACCAAAAAAAAATACTCCAAAATATGTTGCCTTCAAGAGACTTATCTCATAGGAAAAGACATCCACAGACTGAAGGTGTAAGGATGGGAAAAGGATGGAAAAAATGTATCGATTACATGGACCATGTAGACAAGCAGGGGTTCCCATCCTCATATCAGATAAAGTGGACTTCAAACCAAAGTTAGTGAAAAGGGATAAGAAGGCAGTTTTATACTGCTTAAGGGAATTTTACATCAACAAGACATAACAATCTTAAATATCTATGCCCCCCAAAATGGGGCATCTATGTATATCAAACATACCATTCTAAACTTTAAGAATCATACCATAACACAAAAATACTGAGTGACTTTAATACACCTCTCACATCACTGGATAGATCTTCCAAATGAAAACTAAACAAAGAAACTATAGAACTCAATAAAACAATCAATAATTTAGACTTAACAGACATAAAGAATATTCCATCTACCAACAAGTAAATACACTTTTTTTCTTAGCAACACATGGATCCTACTCTAAAATAGACCATATGCTGTGCCAAAAAGATAGTCATAGCAAATACAAAAATAATGGAGATACTATCCTGCATTTTACCTGACCATAATGGGATGAAATTAGAAATCAATGATATATTAAAAAATAGAAGCTACTCCAACCCCTGGAGACTCAATAGTATGTGATTAAATGATGCATGGATAACAAAAGACATCAAGGAGGAGATTAAAAAAATTATTAGAGGTCAATGAGAACTCTAATACAACATATCAAATCTCTGGGAAACTATGAAAACATTGCTAAAAGGAAATTTTATTGGATTAAGTTTATTCATTAAAAGAAGAAAAAGTCAACAAATAAACTATCTGGCACTATATCTCAAAGCCCTAGAAAAAGAGGAACAAACCAATACCAAAAAAAGTAGAAGACAGGAAATAATTAAAAACAGGGCTCAGATCAATGAAATTGAAACAAAAGAAACAACTCAAAAAACTGACAAAACATAAAGCTGGTTCTTTGAAAAAAATAAAATAAAATTGGCAAACCCTTCATTGCCCTAACAAAAAAAAAGCAGAGAGAAAATCCAAATTACTAAAATTCATGATGAAAAAGAAAATATCATGGCAGACGCTACTGACCTACAGAGAATAATTAGAAACTATTTTGAAAATTTATACTTTAGCAAAACCATGAAGACACCAACAAATTTCCAGAGGCATATGACCTACTCACATCAATAGACTTAAAGATAAGAATCCCATGATTATATCAACTGATGCAGAGAAAGCATTTCACAAAATACAGCACCTCTTCATGTTCCAAACAGTAAAAAACTAGGGATAGTAAGAATATACTTCAACATTTTAAAAGCTATCTATGCTAAACCCAAGGCCAACATCATTATTTTATATTTAATTAATTTATTTAAATGCATTTTAAGTCATAGTACATATATAGAGCTCAATTTTTCCATTTCTCTGGTTGCAAATCAGATAGAGTCACACCATTTGTGTCTTCATACATGCACCAAGGGTAGTGATGACGATCTCAATCAATCATCTTTACTATACTCATTGCCCTTTCCCTCCCCCCACTTTCCCCTGCCACATCCAGAGTTACTCCATTTCTCCTACTTCCCCATTCCCACTCCCCCTATGTATCAGCATCCATTAATCAGAGAGAACATTCGGCATTTAGTTTTTGGGATTGGCTTACTTCACTGAGCATAATGTTCTTCAATTCCATCCATTTGCCTGCAAATGCCATAATTTTATTTTCTTTTATTGCTGAATAATATTCCATTGTGTATATGTACCACAGTTTCTTTATCCATTCATCTATTGAAGGGCATCTGGGTTGCTTCCACAGTTTTGCAATTGTGAATTGTGCTGCTATAAACATTGAAGTGGCTGCTTTACTGTAGTGTGCTGTTTTT
>CM053402.1:59614327-59624625 GCA_028644305.1 Xerus rutilus
AAAATCTCCATACTGCTTTCCAGATTGGTTGTACCAGTTTGCAGTCCCACCAGCAATGTTTGAGTGTGCCTTTTTCACCACATCCCCGCCAGCACTTATTGTTGCTGATATTTTGGATAGCTGCCATTCTGACTAGGGTGAGATGAAATCTGAGAGTAGTTTTGATTTGCATTTCTCTAAAGGCTAGAGACATTGAACATTTCTTCATATATATGTTTATTGATTGTATATCTTCTTCTGAGAGGTTTCTATTCAGCTCCTTAGCCCATTTATTGATTGGGTTGTTTGTTTTTTTGGTGTTAAGTTTTTTGAGTTCTTTATATATCCTGGAGATCAGTGCTCTATCTGATCTGTGTGTGGCAAAAATTTGCTCCCAGAATGTAGGCTCTCTGTTCACCTCATTGATAGTTTCTTTTGCTGAGATGAAGCTTTTTAGTTTGAATCCATCCCATTTATTGATTCTTGCTTTTATTTCTTGTGCTGTAGGAGTCTTGTTAAAGAGTTCGGGGCCTAATCCAACATGATGAAGATTTGGACCTTCTTTCTCCTCAATTAGACTCAGGGCCTCTGGTCTTATTCCTAGGTCTTTGATCCACTTTGAGTTGAGTTTTGTGCATGGTGAGAGATAGGAGTTCAGTTTTATTTTACTGCATATGGATTTCCAGTTTTCCCAGCACTATTTGTTGAAAAGGCTATCTTTTCACCAATGTATGCTTTTGGCACGTTAGTCTAGTATGAGATAGCTGTATTTATGTGCATTACTCTCTGTGTCTTCTATTCTGTACCATTGGTCTACACGTCTATTTTGGTGCCAGTACCATGCCATTTTTGTTACTATTGCTTTGCAGTAAAGTTTAAGGTCTGGTATTGTGATGCCTCCTGCTTCACTCTCCTTGCTCAGGATAGCTTTAGCTATTCTCGGTCTCTTATCTTTCCAAATGAATTTCATGATTGCCTTTTCTATTTCTATAAGAAAGGCCTTTGGGATTTTAATTGGGATTGCATTGAATCTGTATAGTGCTTTGGGTAGTATGGCCATTTTAATAATATTGATTCTGCCTATCCAGGAACATGGTAGGTCTTTCCATCTTCTAAGATCTTCTTCAATTTCTTTCTTTAGTGTCTTATAATTTTCGTTGTAGAGGTCTTTCACCACTCTTATTAGGTTGATTCCCAAGTATTTTATTTTTTTTGGAGGCTATTGCGAATGGAGTAGTATTTCTAATTTCTCTTTCAGAGGATTCATTGCTGATGTATAGAAATGCATTTGATTTATGGATATTTATTTTATATCCTGCAACTTTGCTGAATTTACTTATCAGTTCTAGAAGTTTTCTGGTGGAACTTTTTGGATCCTCTAAGTATAGAATCATGTTGTCTGCAAATAATGACAGTTTGAGTTCTTCTTTCCCTATTCGTATCCCTTTAATGTCCTTTGTCTGTCTGATTGCTCTGGCTAGAGTTTCAAGGACTATATTGAATAAAAGTGGTGAGAGAGGGCATCCCTGTCTTGTTCCCATTTTTAGAGGGAATGGTTCCAATTTTTCTCCATTAGGGTGATGTTGGCCTTGAGCTTAGCATATATTGCTTTAACAATGTTGAAGTATGTTCCTACTACCCCAATTTCTCTAGTGTTTTGAACATGAAAGGGTGCTGTATTTTGTTGAATGCTTTTTCTGCATCAATTGATAGAATCATGTGATCCTTATATTTAAGTTTATTGATGTGATGGATTACGTGTATTGATTTCTGTATGTTGAACCAACCTTGCATCCCTGGAATGAACCCCACTTGATCATGGTGCATTATTTTTTTAATATGCTTTTGTATGTAATTTGGCAAAATTTTATTGAGAATTTTTGCATCTATATTCATCAGGGATATTGTTCTGAAATTTTCCTTTTTTGACGTGTCTCTGTCTGGTTTTGGAATCAAGGCGATACTATCCTCATAGAATGAGTTTGGAAGGGCTCCTTCCCTTTCTATTTTGTGGAATAATTTGAGGAGTAATGGAGTTAGTCCTTCTTTGTAGGTCTTGTAGAATGTGGCTGAGAATTCACCTCGTCCAGGGCTTTTCTTGGTTGGAAGGCTCTTGATGGCCTCTTCTTTTTTCTTGCATGTAATCGGTTTGCTTAAGTCATGAATGTCCTCCTGGTTCAGTTTGGGTAGGTCATATGTGTCTAGGAATTTGTCAGTGTCTTCAGGGTTTTCTATTTTACTGGAACATAAGTTTTCAAAATAGTTTCTAATTATCCTCTGTATTTCAGCAGGGTCTATCATGATATTTCCTTTTTCATCACAAATTTTGGTAATTTGGGTTTTCTCTCTGTTTTTTTGGGGTGGCTAAGGGTTTGTCAATTTTGTTCATTTTTTTCAAAGAACCAGCTTTTTGTTTTATCAATTTTTAGAATTGTTTCTTGTTTCAATTTCATTGATTTCAGCTCTGAGTCTAATTATTTCCTGTATTCTACTTCTTTTGTTGTTACTTTGTTCTTCTTTTTCTAGGGCTTTGAATTGTAGTGTCAAGTCATTGACCTGTTGACTTCTACATCTTTGAATATATGAGCTTAATGCAATGAACTTTCCTCTTAGCACTGCCTTCATGGTGTCCCAGAGATTTTGTTATCTTGTATCGGAGTTCTCATTTACCTCTAAGAATTTTTTTTATCTCTTCCCTGATGTCTTCTGTTACCAATGCATTGTTCAATAGCAAATTATTGAGTTTCCAGGTGTTGTAGTGGCTTCTTTTTTTAAAACTGTCATTAATTTCTAGTTTCAGTCCATATGGTCAGATAGAATGCAGGGTAGTTTGTCTATATTTTTTGTATTTACTAACTTGCTTTGTGGCATAGCATATGATCTATTTTGGAGAAGGATCCATGTGCTGCTGAGAAAACCGTGTATTTGCTTGTTGATGGATGGAATATTCTATATATATCCGTTAAGTCTAGACCATTGATTGTTCTATTAAGTCTTGTAGATTCTTTGTTTAGTTTTTGTTTGAAAGATCTGTCCAGTGGTGAGAGAGTTGTGTTAAAGTCACCCAATACTATTGTGTTGAGATCTATTTGGTTCTTGAATTTGAGAAGGGTTTGTTTGACGAACATGGCTGCCCCATTTTTGGGGCATAGATATTTAAGATTGTTATGTCTTGCTGATGTATGATTCCCTTAAGCAGTATAAAATGACCTTCTTTATCCCTTTTCACTAACTTTGGTTTGAAGTCTACTTTATCTGAAATGAGGATGGAAAGTCTTGCTTGTTTAAGCAGTCCACGTGAATGGTAAATTTTTTCCATCCTTTCACCTTCAATCTGTGAGTATCTCTTTCTATGAGATGAGTTTCTTGGAGTCAGCATATTGTTGGGTCTTTTTTTAAAATCCAATCTGCCAGTCTGTGTCTTTTAATTGCTGAGTTTAGGCCATTGACATTCAATGTTATTATGGAGACATGGTTTGTATTTTGGTTTATTTGTAGTTTTTAACTTGACTGGGTTTTTCCTTTGATTGGCCTTTAGTGTAGCTCCTCCCTCTGCAGGTTTTCATTGTTGTTTTTCATTTCCTCCTCATGGAATATTTTACCAAGAATGTTCTATAGTGTTGGCTTTATTGCTGTGAATTCTTTTAATTTTTGTTTATCTTGGAAAGTTTGTATTTCATCATCAAACCTAAAACTGAATTTTGCTCGATATAAGATTCTTGGTTGGCATCTGCTGTCTTTTAGTGCTTGGTATATGCTTTGCCATGATCTTCTTGCTCTCAGGGTCTGGGTTGAGAAGTCTGCAGTGATACTAATTGGCTTTCCCCTATATGTAATCTGATTCCTTTATCTTGTGGCTTTTAAGATTCTCTCCTTATTCTGAATGTTAGGCATTTTCATTATGATGTGTCTGTTGTGATTTTGTACATTTGGTGTCCGGTAAGCCTCTTGAATTAGATTATCCAAATCATTCTTCATATTTGGAAAGTTTTCTGATATTATTTCATTGAATAGATTGCTCATTCCTTTGGTTTGAAATTCTATGCCTTCCTCTATCCCAATAATTCTCAAGTTTGGTCTTTTAATGTTATCTCATAGTTCTTGGATGTTCTGTTCATGGTTTCTTACAGTCTTCACTGTGTGGTCAACTGTATTCTCAAGGTTAAACATTTTGTCTTCAGTATCTGAGGTTCTGTCTTCCAAGTGGTCTAATCTGTTGGTGATGCTTTCTATTGAGTTTTTAATTTGGTTTATTGTTACTTTCATTTCAAGGATTTCTGTTTGGTTCCTTTTCAGAATCTCTATCTCCTTATTGAAGTGATCTTTTATTTCCTGTATTTGCCTATGTATCACTTTATCAAAATGATCTTTTGCTGACTGGGCTTGCTCTCTTATATCATTCTTTATGTCACAGAACATTTTAATTATGTACATCCTGAATTCCTGTTCTGTCATTTCTTCTGCTGTACTGACCATGGATTCTAATAGTGTAGTATCTTGGTTTGTTTGAGTCACTTTCTTCCCTTGTTTTTTCATAGTGTTTTTTGTGTCTTTCCTTCTAGCTCTGCTGATCCCAGTTGTTACAGTTTTTACTCCTCTATGGGTATAGTTTCCCTGCAGGGTTTCAATACCTCTCCTTTAAAGGGGAGACCAATATTGATTGATCTCAATACAAACAATGTATAGTTTCAAACCAAGTAGCTCCTAACAGCTCCCAAATACATTTACAGTTTAGTCACGATATATAACAATTATGAGTTCCTTTTCCATCTATTATGTAAACAATAAGTTTGCACAAGGTTCTATAGTTTCTGTTGGTGGGCTAGGGAAACTTGAGGGTGGGGTGTAGGATAGAATGTTGGGGTAGAAGGAAGTGAGGATATGGTTATTAAATCTTAGAAAGCATGAAAAAGGAATCCAAGAGAAGTTGGCTATTACTAGCATAGCGACAGAGAGTTGGTGAAGACTAGTAAGGAGGAAGAAAAGAGTACAGCAAGGAGAGATGATAGCAAGAAGAATAAAACATATGCAAGTGGGAGTTACAAGACTATATAATACCACTCTAGTATACAGTTTAGAAATCCCAATCTACCATATCCCACTGTAAAACAAATACTTGGTTTCACAACTGTTGGGGATTAGAGAGTAGGAAAAGAGTGAGAGAGAAAAGAGGGAAGGAAAAAGAAAGAAAGAAAAGAAGAAAAGAACAGAGAAATAAAACAAAAAGATTAAACAATACAAATATTAGGAGAAAAAGATAAAGGATAAAATAAAAATAAGTATAAAAGAAAATAAAAAAAATAAAAAGTCTCAATGTAAATAAACCGGTATGGTTCCTTTCACCTCCAGAAGGTGGTGTTGTCCGTTGCTTGCTGGACTTTTCCCGCTGGTGTCCTAGGTGTGGGTTTCACAGCAGGGTGAAGCTCTGGGCCACTGGTGAAGACGCTGTTTTATGGTATGTTGCATTGAGGCCAAAGTTTGTTCCCAGGTGCTGTCTGATGTCCCCTAGTGCAGGAAGTTCCGCTGTGTTAGATGGAGATCCACAAAGAACAGTAGTCAGGGGTCCCGCTCAGGAGATGGTTTGTCCACAGGAGCAACTGCTTGGGGTCCTGCATGGCTGGGTGGGCGCTGGAGCCAGGTACCCTGTGTAGAAGCAGGCCTCACCTGCCCGGCGTGAATCTTGTGCTGGAGCCCTGGGCTGGGGCCCCATGCTGCAGCTGTGCTCCGTGTTGCTCGCCGCTGAGGTCATGCTGCCTGTGGCAATTGCTGCTGCCTGGTGGCCCTGTGCACACACATGCAAGTGAAATTCCTGCGGGGGATGATGAGCCGTAGAATGATGTCAAGAAGCTGGCTGGAAGATGGCACTTCCACTACTTTCAGCTTTGGTCCTGGAGAGACTAGCACAGAGGAGTCCATCTAGGCCGCCATCTTGGAATTGCCCCTCTCCAACATCATTTTAAATGGAGAAAAATTGGAAGCATTCCCTCTAAAGATGAGAACAAGACAGGGATGCCCTCTTTCACCACTTCTATTCAACATAGTTATTGAAACTTTAGCCAGAGCAATTAGAGAGATGAAAGAAATTAAAGAGATATGAATAGGAAAAGAAGAACTCAAACTATCATTATTTTCTGACAACATGATATTATACTTAGACGATCAAAAAAATTACATCAGAAAACTTCTAGAATTAATAAAGGAATTCAGTGAAGTAGCAGCATATAAAATTAACACCTATAAATCAAATGCAATCTATACATCAGTGATGAATCCTCTGAAAGAGAGATCAGGAAAACTACCCCATTCACAATAGCCACAAAAAAAAAAAAAAAAAAAAAAACTTGATCAATCTAACAAGAGAGATGAAAGACCTCTATAATGAAAACCATAGGATACTAAAGAAATAAATTGAAGAAGACTTCAGAAGATGGAAAAATCTCCCATGCTTTAGGATAGTCAGAATTAATATTATCAAAATGACATACTACCCAAAGTGCTATACAGGTTCCATGTGATTCCAATTAAAATCCCAGTATCATTTCTTATAGAAATAGAAAAAGCAATCATGAAATTCATTTGGAAAAATAAGAGACATATATGTATATGTATATATATATAATGCACAATAATCAAAGGAGAAATAGGCAAATCAATAGTCATATTTGTAATAGCCAAAGCAATCCTTAGCAAGAAGAGTGAAGCAGGAGGCATCACAATACCAGACCTTAAATTATACTACAAAGCTATAGTAACAAAATTAGCATAATATTGGCACCAAAATAGACATGTAGATCAATGGTACAGAACAGAAGACACAGAGACAAACATACATAAATACAGTTGTCTCATACTAAACAAAGGCACCTAGAACATACGTTGGAGAAAAGATAGCCTCTTCAACAAGTGGTGCTGGGAAAACTGGAAATCCATATGCAGCAAAATAAAACTAAACTCTTCTCTCTCATTATGCATAAAAGTCAACTCAAAATAAAAGTCAGCTCAAGGACCCAGAAATTAGATCAGAGACTCTATGCCTAATAGAAGAAAAAGTAGGCCCAAACCTTTATCACATTGCATTAGGCCCTCACTACCTTAAAAAGACTCCTAAAGTACAATAAATAAAATCAAGAATCAATAAATGGGATGGATTCAAACTAAAAAGCTTCTTCTCAGCAAAAGAAACAATCAATGAGGTGAGGAGAGAGCCTACACTTTGGGAGCAAATTTTTGCCACACACACATCAGATAAAGCACTGATCTTTAGGATATATAAAGAATTCAAAATCTTAACACCAAAAAAACAAACAACCCAATCAATAAATGGGCTAAGGAGCTGAACATACACTTTTCAGAAGAAGTTATACAATTGATCAATAAATATACGAAAAAATGTTCAACATCTCTAGTAATTAGAGAAATGCCAATCAAAACTACTCTAAGATTTCATCTCACTCCAGTCAGAATGGCACTTATCAAGAATAAAAGCAACAATAAATGCTTGTAAAGAAGTGAGGGAAAAGGCCCACTCAAACATTGCTGGTGGGACTGCAAATTAGTGCAACCAATCTGAAAAGCAGTATGGAGATTCCTTAGAAAACTTGGAATGGAACCACCATTTGACCCAGCTATCCCACATCTTGGCTATACCCTAAAGACTTAAAAACAGCATACTACAGTAATGTAGCCACTTCAAAGTTTATAGCAGCACAATTCACAATTGCTAAACTGTAAAATCAACTTAGATGCCCTTCAATAGATGAATGCATAAAGAAACTGTGGTATATAAAAAACAATGGAATATTACTCAGCAATAAAAGAGATTAAAATCATGGAAATTGCAGGTAAATGGATAGAGTTGAAGAATATCATGCTAGGTGAAGTAAGACAATCCCCTAAAAAACCAAAGGCTGAATGTTTTCTCTGGTTAGAGGATGCTGATCCATAATGAGGGTGAGAGTGGGGAGCATGAGAGAAATGAAGGAACTTTGAATAGGGAAAAGGGGAGGGAGGAGAAGGGAGGGGGAATGGAGGGTAGGAAAGATGGTGGAATGAGATGGTCATCACTACCCTAGGTATAAGTATGAAGACACAAATTGTGTGACTTTACCTTGTTTACAACCAGAGAAGTGAAAAATGTGCTCCATATGTGTACTGTGAATTGTAATGCATTCTGCTGTTTAAAAAAATAAAAAAAGAAAAGACAATGCCTTAAGTATAAAAATATAGAAAAAATTTCAAATTAAAGAAAGAATATATTTATGTATACACTAACCAAAAGTTGTTATCCATGTATTAATATCAGGCAAAGTAGAGTTAGAGTAAGTGGTAATAAAGAGGGACATTCTATATCAATGAATGCATCAAAGTAATTATAAAATATAAGCATTTTAGATCTATAATGATGTAACAGCATAGCAATATAATGCACAGTAACCAAAGAAGAAATAGGCAAATCAATAGTCATATTTGGAGATTTTGGCCAATCTTTCTATTGATTCAATGCAGAAACAAAAAAAATAATAGGAAAGATGTGAGATATTTAAAGAGTACCATTATCAGACTTGAAACAATTGACCTGGTAGTGCATGCTACCAACAATGTCAGGGTATCCAACTTCAGGGTAATTAAGATATTTCAATATGTTAAATATGTACCAAAAATACATGATTTATTATGAAGCAAAGCTTAATAATTAAATTTCACAGAGTATGTTCTCTTAGCATAGTGGAATAAAATGTAAATTCAACAGTAGAAAACAAAACTCAGTAATTAGCCCCCAAATGATTGCATATTAAACTGTATGCCAAAATAATGAGTCACAGAAGAAAACAAATGGAAAATTATAAAACATTTTTATTTAAACAATAGTAAAAATATCATATCAAAAATTATGGGGTGTAATTAATGTAAGGCCAAAAGGGAAATATATAGCCTTAAATTATACAAGCAACAATAAATGTTGGTGAGGATGTGGAGAAAAAGGTATATCTTCTGGTGGGTCTGCAAATTGGTACAACCATTATGAAAAGTGGTATGGAGATTCCTCAGAAAAATTGGAATGGAAACACTATTTGACCCAATTATACCAATCCTCAATGTATACCCAAAGGACTTAAAATCAGCATATTACAGTGATGCAGCCATACCAATGTTTATAACAGCTCAATTCACAATAGCTAAACAGTGGAACCAACCTAGGTATCCTTCAACAGATGAATGGATAAAGAAAATGTGGTATATATACACAATGGAATACTACTCAGCCTTAAAGAAGAATGAAATTATGCCATTTGTGGGTAAGTAGATGGAGATGGAGAATATCATGCTAAGTGAAATGAGCCAGTCTCAAAAAACTGAAGGCCGAATGATTTCTTTGATATGAGGATGCTAATTCATAATAAAAGATGAGCTGCTATGGAAGAATGAAGTTACTTTGGATTAGGTAGGGGGGAGTGAAGGGAGGGGAGGGGTTAGGGGAGGAGGAATAGTAGAATAAATCGGACATTATTACCCTATGTACATATATGATTACATAATCATTATGATTCTACATTGTGTAAAATCAGAAAAATGAGAAATTATAATACATTTATGTATGATGTATCAAAGTGCATTGTGCTGTCATGTATAATTAATCAGAACAAATAAAAAATAACAATATCATTAAAAGAATTCAAAATAGAAGAAATAAAGTCATGTTTGCTTACAGAAAAAAAAGAAGGATATCTAAAAACCAATAATCTAATTATCTATTCTAAGCTACTGGAAAAAATCAAATGAAAAGAAATCAGAGTGAAAAATAGAAAAGCAGAAAACAAAATAGAAAATGCATATAAAAGAAAGAAAAAAATTAAAAGAAATTTAAATAAGGGTTAACCAAATTGATAAATCTCTAGGAGAACTACACACAAGAAAAGAATGAATTGTCAATTTTAAGACTATCACAACTTAATATGTATTACAGGCACTAAAATAAAAAAAAATTATAGGCACTAAAATGATAAAATAAATGCATTGCCAATAAATCCACTTCAAATTGGTGGATTCTGACAAAAACATGACTTATTAAACCTAAAAAAGAAATAGTAGAAGTTTTGAAATTTTCTGTGATAGCACACAAATTTAATTCATAATTAAAAACCTTACCCCCCAAAAAACTTCTAAACACATATCCAAAGATTTGGTTTGGTTCCTATGCTCTATTAACTCAGTTCAGTGGGGCAGACCATCCCCAACAAGCCCCCACATATAAATACACAAAGGCTCAAGCACCAGTGTGAGTGAGCCCTGTGCCACCTGCCTGCCCACACCATGCCCAT
>CM053402.1:59625125-59641243 GCA_028644305.1 Xerus rutilus
CCTTCTTGCTAGCAGAGTCCCAAGGCAGTGTAGCGCATCACATGCAGGGAGTGTGACAGTGTCTTTCTCTGTTCTGTGGTTTCTCAAGAAGCTACCATGATTCAACCACGGGAGATCCACCCTGATGATTTTATTTTATCCCTGTCACCTCCTAAAGGCCCCACCTCTGACCACCATAGATGGATTAAGGTTTTTCTTACTTAATGCTTCATGATGGAGATTAAATTTCAACACTTGAACTTCTGGAGGAACACACTCAAACCATATCCGAACTATAGCATCCCTGTTATCTTTGTTCCTCTTGTAGTTCTGACCACACTATCCTTTAGTTGCCCATTTGTCTTTCTCCCTCAGGAGCCGTTGTGAGCTTCCTGAAGGCAGCCGGCATGGCTTTTATTGTCATATCCCTAACCCCTATGGCAGAGTCTTGCATTGAGGAGAAGCTCAGGGAATGTTTGGAAGGAGTATTCTGCAGCCCACTGCAAACTCCGCTTTCTTGAGGCAGCTCCTGAGGGACTCATTGTCTGCATCACACACCTGGTGATACCCTCCCTGCTTAGTGCTTCCAGGTTTTTTGGAATATCCCAGGCAAATGGAAAGGTACTTGAAAACAGAGAATGTTTTTATATTCTCTAAGTCACAGCAAAGCCCAGTTCACTTAATCCATTTGGAGCACCAGTGAAAAAAAAGGGCCAGGCCCAGACAAACATTGGTCAAAAGGAGGTGAGTGCCTCTAGTGTTTGTTAAATCTTCAAAGAGGAAAACACTGCCTCTGATTTTTGACAAAGATGGAGTTAGGAAAGAAATCAACCAAATTATATTATGTGCATACATGGACATAATATTCTACTTTTGTGTATAATTAGAATGCACCACTATTTGTTTATTAAAATATTTATTTATTTATTCTATTTATTAAAATAAATATTTATTTATTCTATTTATTTATTAAAAAATAAATAGAAGGGACACCAGTGAGTAGAGGAAGGGGATAAGGGGGAGAGAGGAGGTGAGGGAAAGGGGAAGCGATGGGGAATAAAATGGAACAAATTATGTTATGCCCTTGTTATGACTATGTCACAATAAACCCCACAATTATGTATAATTATAATGCAATAATGTTCTCTCTGATATGTGGATGCTAACACAAATAAAGGGGGCGAGAATAGAAGTTTGCTGGATTGGATAAAGGAGAGTGAAAGGAAGGGAGGAGGGATGGGAACAGGAAAACTAGTAGAATGAATTGGACATGACTTTCCCATGTTCATATATGAATACATGACCAGTGAAACTTCACATCATGTACAGCCAAAAGAATGGGATCCTAATTAGAATAAGTTATATTCCATATATGTGTAATATGTCCAAATATACTCTACTGTCATGTATAGCTAAAGAGAACAAAAAAAGTCATGTATTTCAGACACTTAGGTAACAGAAAAAGCTAAGTGAAAATAATATTTATAATGGTTTTTTTCAGTTATGAAACAGGAGTTTTAAAAATATATCATATTTTTATTTTCTCCCCCAAAATATTTAAAAAGTGCACATAATAAAAAAAGAGAAAAGACAAAAAGAAAATGAAAATTTCCAAGAAGAAACGTTTTTGTTTTTACTATCAGTCATCAAGGAATTCTAAATAGCCCATTACTATTACCTATGTTAGGATTTCAAAAGTGGGCCAGGAAGGAGAAAACTGCCACAATAAGCAGATACAGCCTAGGAAGTGTTATCCTTCCCATCAATTCTGAAATCTCCTTCCCTCATCCAGTCACACCAGGGCCTGGGCTGTCCTGCAAGGGGGACCCCATCACAGAAACTGCCTGGGAAAGGATTTTTGTTTCCACTCCTCAGAGATTCCATTTCCCTTCTGGTGAAGCAACAGACAACCAGCCTGGGGCAGGTTCCTTTATTCCTTCTAGCAGCACAAGTAGCAATCCATGAGATACTCCAGTGAGAAATGTAATTGCAAAATATCTTTGAAAGACATTAAAGGCAATCTAAATAAGTAGAAAAAACAGCTGTCCTTGTCCTAGAATGTTGGCATGATTTCAGGAAGGGTAGAAGAAAGAAGGGTGATTTTCTATTCCACAGTTAACTGTTCCACAGACCCAAAATGCTTTGCCTCCAAACTGTGCTACTTCCCCCCGCCCCGAACTCTTAACTCAGCTCATGGTGGTATGGTACAACCTCTTACCTCACAATGTGAGATTCTTCACTGATTATATAAAATATGAACTCCTGCATGTGGCATTATCTATTAACATTTTTCTCAAGAAACAAAGCAATTATTCTTCAGTGTCTCAGTGTGATAGTTGGGTAGAATTATCCTGAGTATCAACTGTTTTCTGTGCTTATTGGTTTTCAATAATGAAGAAAATTTTCCCCTCAGCTCCCATGTCATTCCTATCTAAATGGATAGGATAAGTTTAGAGGAAGCTTGAGAAGTGGCAATGAACCATCTAGTCATTAACCTTTTTTTTTTCTTACAAATATCATCTTTTGATGTTCTTTTTTATTAAATAAAAAAATCTTCCCTGTTCTTGTCAAACTAGAAAAATATCACAAACATTCCATGCATTAGAAGACCAACCCAAATTGGAAAGCACTTACAAATTACCCAGGATGTTTGGGCCTGACGAGCAAGAAGTAACAGTAATTGTGTGGATAGGCAAAATCCTGAGGTTCATTCTTCCACAGGCACCTGCCCTAGGCTTGCTGTTTGAAAGAGGCATAACCCTACATTAGTTCCCTCCTGGAGTTTATATAGCAACATTTGGAATTCTTGGAGCAACAGGGAGGTTTTTAGAATAAAATAAAATAAAAAGAAATGAATAGAAATGGACTCAAGTAACTTGCAGAAGAGTGTCGAAAAACTAACCAGACTGTGGGTCTCAGAAGTTATTCAATCAGTAATTCCCCAAGAGCTAAAAAGATCATCAAAATCTGTGTTTGTTCTCTAGCTAGAGTCCTCCATGCCTTCTGTAGCAGCCATTCTTTGTCATCTAGTGTCTGCTGGCATTTAAGCAATCACATTGGTTACTCTGGTTTTCTACTTATCACATCATCTCTTCCTCTCTACCCCCACTGTCAATCAAATGTGTGAACAGCTGTTACAGTTTGGATCTGGAATGTCTCCTAAGGGCCCATGTGTAAAAATTTGGTCCCAGTGATGGACAGCTGACCAACTTATCAGCACTTTTACTTAGAAGCCTACATGGAGCTCTTCCAGAGCTCCCTTGTCATGGGTAATGCTGCAGTTCTGGGTTGCCTATATACATAGGGTGGGGCCTGGTACAGACTCATGACACCCTTCAGAGTGGTCCAAAAGAAACATGCATGCAAAGAAATATGCCTAACAAAATGGCTGCTACAACAGATGGGGTAGGTAGAAAGCCATGATAAAGGCGGGATAGAACCACCTCCCAGGAGGGCTACACAAAGAGGGTGACCTGAGGAGAGGCTTAGTTTGAAGAGTACCTATGCATTTGCTGGCTGGTCATAGTGGGACAAGCAATAATCTCATCAGGTGCTTAGTGTTCAGGCTCTTTGGATTACCTCCTACAGTGTTTAACTATGTCTCCCTTTTTCTATATACATTAGGAAAATAAATCAACATCAGTCATACTTTTATGTGACTCTTAATTATTTTTCTTCCATGAATCAAGGGACTGTCAATAAATGAGCTCTTCCTTCCTCTGCATGCATAACTAAAATGGTATTCATCAGATTCTAAGCAGAATTATTGATGAATGATGCAAGGTTATCTAGGAGGAAGAGGGCAATAAAACAACATTATGTTGGTAGAGGTAGAGCATTTTACAGCTTTCAAATTATTTTGACAACTATTAATGCTTTCAATCCTACAAAATTCCCAGAAGATATGTAATATTATCCTCATTGTACAGTTGGGCAATGTAAAATCTCAGAAATATAATATGACTTCTTCTTGGTTTTAGCAATGTGATGAGAGATAGATGGACAGGTTTGGTTTCAAATACCATTTTTTTTTTCATAGCACTACGTTCCGCAAATCCAGGAATAGAGACCCAGAGTCTCAAGGGTTTGTGTACAAAGTGGAATTTGTAGATAAATCAAGGGCGCATAACTCCTGGAGAGTCTGATTGGGAGGGGGAGGAAAAGATAAATTCTGTCTAAAAAAATCACAAGCAGATATTTCCATGCCTGTAAGAAATTTGAATTCTTTTGTTTCCATTATATATGTGAGCATCACTTAGAATGTATTTATAAATATGTAGTCTATAGGCCACTGACAAAATGGAGGTCCTTCTCACTTGAGGATATGAGAGCAGTGAGTTGCTGTAGAATGAAGAGTCTTCAAATACCTGTATGAGGGGTCATTATTCCTCATGTGACCTGCTGCAATGGAGTGTCCAGGTACTTGTGGGATGGTTCCCAGGACACTTGAATATTGTAAACAACACATGCTGTTACTAACAGCAACTTTAAGCAAAAGCAAGAACACAAGTTATGTTGTTAAGAGAAGGATTTTTTTTTTCAGTGCTGGGGATTAAACCTAGTCATGCACATGTGTTTATGACTTTTAAAATGAATAGATTTCTTTTGAGAAGAGTGATTGTTTGATAGGTTAATACCATGCTGTTTCTTTGTGATGTACGAGAAATCACCCTTTACTTCCTGCAGGGCTATTTTCAAATATAGTTTGAGTAATGCAGAGGAATCAGGGTCCTAGATGGAGATGATAGAGGTGTGTGATCCAGGCTTACCCATCTCTCCATCTCCATTAGATCTCCTCCAGATGTCTCAGGTGGTCAGGCTCTGAGCTGGGAGAAATAAACAGATCCTGCATCTGAGCAGGATGATGCTTTTAACCTGAACAACACACAAGAGCTAGACAAAGTGAGGGGAGAGGAATATATTTCCGTGGGCACAAAACCTAAGGGAACATCAAAAACTCATAAATGAAATAAATAGTACCTAATTTTCTGTCTAAAAAATCAGAATAAATGCCCAAACATAGAATCAGTGGTACTACTTTTTCCCCTTTTGCCTCAGGCTTTGATATGGCTTGGCATGACACTGTCATTGATCCTGTTATCTAAAATTTTGATACTTTATTCATCATGGATTTTTGCATTAATTTTAATGAAAAACTACTATGTGGGAATATTATTCATCAGTTTTTGGCTATTCTTGTATATTTTATGCCTCAGGCTAGTGCCTCACTAATCTCTCACTCCATTCCCAAACCTGTTACAGTCACCTCTTTGCACAAATAATAGCACCATCAGCAGATCAGGAGAAAGCCCAGTTTGTTCAGATCTCTAGGGTCAGTCACACTCATATCTTCCCTCCCTCTCTCTCATTATGTCTTCTTGCCTCTTTTCACTTGTACTTTCTGCACACGCTCATTTTGAGGTTAAGAAGTCAAAATGGAAAAAAAAAATGCTTGCCTTATTTTCACTTGCAGGTGGTGTCTGATAGAAAATCTTCACTTACAGTTTCCTAAAATACCCCTAATTGGTAACTTACAGTTCACAGGATGTTCTTGGTTTAAAACAAACCTGGAGCCAAAACTGGAAATGTGTTTGCAAGATACCTACAGGGATCATTAAAAAACTCAGAATTAAATAGTTCTCTATAAAAGATCTTCAGGCATAGAAAACATTAAGAGGCAGTGGTGATTTAATAGCCTTCTCTAATTACCAAGTGGTTCTTGCATCTTGCTGTATTGGCATGGAGTGTTGTCCATGGACAGGCAGGGTAGTGAACACACGGCACATGCAGTAATATCCAATTCATGTAGAACTCCTTTGCACAGCCAGACATAGACAGGTAGGTGGAAACACCAAAATGTCTTATCCTGGAGGGGGAGGAGGCATTTGGGGTAATTTTCTTTCTTTTTATACTTTCATGTATTTTAATTCTTTTAATTTTTATGAATGTACCATTATTCCCCAAATGATCTTTATATAATTTAAAGTGTTTTTTTTTTAATTTGGAGGATGGTAAATAAATGCTTTCTATCTTCAATAACTACAAAATAACAGGAAAGAAATCTGAGCAGTAATATCAAGTATGGAATTTAGTATCAAATAGAATCCAAGCAGAAAGTGTTGGGGGCAGACCTGAGAAAAATTATGTGAAATGCTAAAATCTTTGCTCCCAAATGATTCCTGTGGGTGGTCCTATTTGAAGACAAGGAGAGGATCTCATGCCTTAGAGCTGCGGAGCCCCTACTAAATGGTCAGGTCTATATCTGAGTTATGTTGTTGTGCAGAAGGATTCACTATGGCTAGAGATGTCACATAAGGTCGAGCTTGTCATAAGGGCTGGCAGTAGAAAAATGGTTAATTTGTCAGAGTTTGATGGAGGTTTCTAAATCTCCAGTTAGGGAGTGGAAAAGAGTTTGAAAGATTTCACCTGCGAAGGCCAGAGTTCCTCAGGAAGGAACATTTATTACCAAGAAGTAGCCTGTGAAGAGAGGTTGGATTTCTTAATTCCTAAGCAGTTGGACAGGTGAGGTTAAAAGCAGCCACTGTAAAGTAAGTAGTGTTGTGTCAACAAGGAGTATGGTGTACCAGATCCAGAGCTGGGGAATCTAAGGGCAACGAGGATGGGGCTGGGCAGAGTCTACCCTTGACCAGGCTGATGAAATCTGAGAATATGTGCATGTGTCAGGGGTAGAGTGTATTTTAAAGTGTTTTTTTTTTTTTTTAATTTGGAGGATGGTAAATAAATGCTTTCTATCTTCAATAACTACAAAATAACAGGAAAGAAATCTGAGCAGTAATATCAAGTATGGAATTTAGTATCAAATAGAATCCAAGCATGGACCATAACCTGAAGTGGAGATTGAGATGAGGCTTGAAGGACAATGCAGGTGATCATTGCCAATGTAGCATGAATACAAAGAGGATCAAGAGTGGGGGATGGCATTGCAGCGCAAAGTTCCAGTAAATGAAGATTTGGTCAATTTTGTTCACTATAGACGTATCTCAAATTTTCAGTATATATGGAACACTCAGTAAATGCTTATTAAATAAGCAAAGAAAGGAATAAAGAAGGAGATTAAAGAAATAGCAAGATGAGGTAAGGTATAAAGCTCAAACATAAATTGGAAGATCTGACATTGAGACTTATCAAGCTTTAGTAACAAATACAATATAGTATTGGCATATAAACAGATGAAAATATAAGTGGGATATTCAAAGACCCACACTATGGAGCCAACCGACTCCCAACAGAGACATAAAAGCAACACGATGAGGAAAGTCTTTTGCACAATGGATACTATTACAACTACATAAAGGAAAGGAAAAAATTCTACCTTGTTTCACAGCACACAGATAAATTTATTTGATATGAATTATAGGTAGGAGGAAGAAAGATGGCAGAATGGGGCTAGGCAGTGATTCCTGATATCTCCACAACACAAAAAGGGAGCAGTTAAAGAACAGCTGACCTGAGAGGTAGGTGACAGAATAAATGCTCTGAGAACCAATATTGCAAAGTCCGAGACCTGGAGAAACTTGAAGTTCAGTTACTGGAGTAGAACATAAGGGCAGAGTTCCTGAACCTGGAACCTGGACCAGGATGGGTGATGTGGGGAGGGGCAACAGAGAGAGAAAGAGGGAGAGGAAAAGCACATAAGCTTACCTCCTTAACAACAACTGGAAAGAAAAGCAGACAAAATTAACATATGATAGGAGCAGGTGTGTCTTTGAAGCGGATCAAGTAGTTTAAAATTGTGAATAAAAATCCATGCTGGGCTCCACAGCCATTTTGTGGAGCTCACAGCTGACCAACGGCCCTTTAATCAACATAACATCTACCTCCAGATACCAACAAATTAAATTGGAGGTAGTACCCCTTTAGTGGAATCTCTTAAGAATCAGTCTAGAAAGAACTTGTAGAGGGATCCTTACTAACGAAGTCAATGATACCCTCCTTGCTCACTGCAAACAAGGGCAATGGGGTGGAGCAGACCTACCCTAGGAAGTGTGAGCTTAACCTAGCACTCTGCACAGCCTTTGTGGGATTCCAGGCAGAGACAGAACAGATGACCACAAATTCATAGCTAGCTCAGACCCAAGTGGGAAGGCAATTTTGGTTCCAAGCAAAGGGAAGGAAAGCTCTAAAGATCACTGCTATAGCTGACACTGTGGAAGGCACGTCATAGTGGAAAGATGCCTGACTCCTAAGAAGCCCAAAGGGACTGTCTCAATCATAGCCACAGTGATGGGGCTCATTCTGGCAGCTGGAAGCTGCTTGGATCTCCAGAGACTTAGAAAGATGGTCCCTACAACATGGCATCAGCCAGCTGAAGGCAGGTCCTGATAAGGAGTTGCCTGAATCCCCAAAAAACATATTGGCACAGGAATCCATTTCCTTAATAAGACTCCTAAACCTTAAGAATTAAAAGCACAAATTTGGACTGGGGTTATGTCTCAGTGATAGAGCATTCACCTAGCATGTGTGAGGCATTGGGTTTGATTCTCAGCACCATATAAAAATAAATAAATAAAGGTATTGTGTGCATCTACAACTAAAAAGTTTTTTAAAAAAGAATTAAAAGCAAAAATTAGTAAGTGGGATCACATCAAATTAAAAAGCTTCTGCATGACAAAACAAGAGTGTGAAGAGAAAGCCTACAGAATAGAAGAAGATCTTTGGTTCCAGTTCCTCAGATGGGGACTTAATGTCCAAAATATATAATGAACTCAAAAAACTGAACCCCTCTCCCTCAAAAACCCCTCAATTAATAAATGGACAAAAGAACTAATCAGATACTTCTCAAAAGAAGAAATACAAATGGTCAACTAATATATGAAAAAAATGTTCAAAATCTCTAGCCATCAAGGAAATGCAAATCAAAACTACATTGAGATTTCATCTCATGTCAGAATGGTAATTATCAAGAACACAAATAATAATAAATGTTGACAAGGATGTGGGACAAATGGTACCCTCATACTTTTTTGGTGGGACTGCAAATTAGGGCAACCATTCTGGAAAGCAATATGGAGATTCCTCAGAAAACTCAGAATGGAACCACTATATGACCCAGCTATCCAACTCCTTGGCACATATTCAAAAGATCTAACATCAGTATACTGTAGGGATGAAGCTATATATATGTGTATAGCAACACTATTCACAACAGCCAAGCTGTGGAACCAGACTAGGCACCCTTCAACAGAAGAATGAGTAAAAAAAAAAAAAAAGTACTACATATACACAATGATGTGTTACTCAGCCATAAAGAAGAATGAAACTATGGCATTTGCTGGTAAATGGATAGAATTGTAGACCATCATGCTATGTGAAATAAGCCAGTCCCAGGAAATCAACGGACATTTTCTCTGATATTTGCAAGCTAGAACTAAATAAAGAAAAAAATATATGGCTGAGAGAGCACTTCATTAAAATAAAAATCAGTGGAGAAGAGGGTGGGTATTGAGGGGGAGAGAGGAGGGATGTGAAAAGGGAGGAATAGTGAAATGAAGTGACCGACTTTTCCTATGTACATATACAAATATACCACAGTGAATTTCACCTATATGGATCTATATTTCACCTTTATGGATATATCAATAATGTACTAATTTTAAAAAGCATAAATAAATTAAAGGAAGATCAGTAGAGTAAAAAAAGGAAACAAGAGAAAGCAGGAGGGGAGGAAAAGGGAAACTACCAGGGACTGAATCGGAGCAAATTACATTCCATGGTTGTATAATTGTGTCTAAATGAACCCCAATATTATGTGTAACTATAATGCACTAATAAAAAAGAAACTATCATATGATCTATCAATCCAGTTGCTAGGTATATAGCCACATGAGTTGGAATCAATGTGTCTAAAAAACTTCTATGCTCATGTTTATCGCAGCACTATTCATGATAGACAAGATATAGAGCTAAACTATGTGTACTTTAATGAATGAATGGATAAAGAAAAGTAGTGTATATACATAATGGAATATTTTTTCAGTCTTAAAAATAAAGTAATCCTCTCATTTGTGGAAGCATGGATGTAACTGGGTAGTATTATATTAAATGAAAAAAATCAGTCACAGAAAAATACCACATGCTCTCACTTATCTGTGGAGGTTAAAAATGTCAATCTCTAGAGTTAGAGAATGCTGGGAGGGATGGGGGCATGGTTAATTGGTAGAAGAGTATAGTTAAATATAAGAAATACCTTGTAATGTTTTATAGCACAGTAGTATAACTGTGGCTGGAAACAAACATATTTCATAAGAGTAAGTACAGAGCATTTGAAATATTCTCAAAACAAAGCAATTGTAAATGTTTGAGGTGACGATATGCCAAATGCTCTAATCTGAACATTACACATTATGTATATATATTTAAATATTTCATTGTAACCATAAACAGGTACAATTATTATGTGTTAATTAAAATAAAAGATTATTTTTAATCTAGGGCCAGGCACAGAGTTCTTAGATTTGATACCACAGGATGATCCATAAAAGGAAAATAAATTTATATGCTTATCTTATTAAAATCATAAACATTTGCTGTTTGAAAAGATATATAAGGAGTATGAAAACCAAATTAAGAACTCAGAGACAGTATTTATAGAATAAATATTCAAAATAGATAAGTACCTAAATTTTTTTTGAAAAAAAAAAAAAACTCCCCAAACTTGAAAGGTAGCAAAAAGGCAGTCACACTAAAGGATGGGTAAAATATTTTAGTCAACATTTCACCAAAGAGGAGATACAGGGGGTAGATAAGCACATGAAAAGATGTTCAACATCATTGGTGATCCGCAAATGCAAATTAAAATCACGAGGAGATATCACAAGTATCAGAATAGCTAAACAAAAATTAGTGACTATAAAAGAACTAGATCATTCCTATATCACTAATAGAAATTTAAAGGTATACAGTCACTCAGGAAAAAGTTTGGTCATTTTAGTTTTTCAACTAAATATGCAATTGCCCTATGGCCCTACAATTGTCCTCATGGACATTTATTCCAGAGAAACAATTTTTATTCATACAAAAACTTGAACATTATTGAAACAAACTTGAACAGCTTTATTTCCCTAGCCAAGAACTAGAATCAACACAGAGGTCTCTCAACAGGTAATTATTTTAAGACACTGTGGAACATACATATCATATAATAAAATCAATAGAAGGAGATAGATTATTGATGCACACAGCAATTTGGTAAACCTCCAGGAATTATGCTGAGTGGAAAATGAACAGAAGCTCATCCCCAAAGTTTAATATTATATGATTCTATGTATATAATTGTTGAAATTACAACTTTTAAAAAAAGTCAATAGGTTTGATGGTTGTCAGGGATTAGCTATGAGGGGGCTGTGGTTATAAAGAGGAAAAACAGAATACTTGTGGCAAGGAAAGTATTCAGTACTTGGTTCTGGGTGTGGGTGCTGAAACTTACAAATGGTATTGAACTACAGCACACACACATACACATGCGTACACAAAGATGAGTGCAAGCGGAATTTCAGAAAATTTAAGTTGGTCAATTGTATTAATATTAGAACTCAGGTTTTGATATTATTCTATAGTTTTTTATGGTGCCACTACTGAGGTAAACTGGAAAAATTGTACTAGCTGCCTCTCCGTATTTTGCATACCAGCATGTGAATCTAAAATTATCTCAATAAGAAACAAATTTTAAAGTACAATGGGACACACAGGTTCAGCTCTGGCATTTATCTTATAAGTTACCATTCTCATCCCTGCAATAAGAGAAAAAGCTGAAAATTGAAAATAAATGACTTTTATTGCACTCATCAGATACCTGAGATCACGTGGCAGCCCACATCCTCAAAATGAGGAAACCCAGGCCAATACAAAGAATCACAGTAAAGATCTGCTCACTTGAAGCAGAACCTTCAGAAGCCGTAAACTAGCAGAAACAATTGGATAGTAATTTTGATGAACACATGGTGAATAGCCAAGAAGATTCCCTTGTGACTGGCAGGAGTAAGGGAAAGTAATCATTATGAAATACATCCAGAGCATTTTCCATAGTAATAACTTCCAAGATAATCATTCTAAAATACACCCAGAGTATGCTCCAAATACACCCAGATATTCTCCAATTTCCATGGCCTACCATCCAGAGAAAAATGCTTTACCAGATCTTTATTCTAATTAGGGGAAAAGCACTTACCCAACTTTTGCTCTTTCTAGCTTTCTTGACTCACTTTATGTGGAAACGAAAAAACACCCGTGGAAGTCACAACTCAGAGACACTGGTTTACTGAAAGGCTGGGATAAGATTATAGCATATTTCCTTCCACTATACCTTACTGCCACATTAATAGGACTCCAGCATAATATCAGAGGAGTATAATTGAAAGTGTGCAAGGCACAACCTCTATGCAAGTAGGAGTTCTTAGTGAATTCAGTCCACAGGCAAACGATGACAGAAAAACAAAGATAAACTGTAGTAATTTGAGCTTCTGGCACACAGAGAAAATAATATGCAAATCCCACTCCTAGTCAGATTAAAATAAAATCTAATGTGGAAAGCTTATCATAGTGCCTGTTACTTACATTTAGGCTTCAATGACAGAAGCTGTGTTGTGTGACAACAACACAAGAGAGTCTGAGACGGGAAATAAATGTCAGAACTAGATCTAGAGAGGTCATAGATTTTGCAATTATCAGATAGAAAATCTAGGATAATTATGATTGATATCAAAAAAGTGTAATGAAAAAAGTAAAAAAATATGTAAGAACAAATGGGTACTGTAAGCAGAAAGATGGAAACTGTAAGCAAGAATCAAAAGAAAATGCTGGAAATGGAACAAAACAAAAATGAAGGATGCCTTGATGGTCTCACCAGTAAATTGGACAAAACCAAAGAAAGAATCAGTGAGCCTGAAAATATGTCAACAGATTATTTCTCAAACTGAAGTACAATGGGAAAAGAAAAGAAAACAATAAAATAGAATATGCAAGAATTGTGAAATAATTTTAAAAGATATAAAATATACACAATACCAGAAGGAGAAGAAGTGAACGAAATAGAAGAAAAATTTAAAGTAATGGTGGTAAAAATTTTCTCCAAATTAATGACATACATGAAACTATAGACCCAGGAAGCTCCAACAATATGTGTTAGTCAGCTTTCTGTCTCTGGGATAAATACTGGGGAAACAAAAACAACTTAAAAGGAGGAATTACTTATTTTGGCTCGTGGTTTCAGAGGTTTCAGTTTATGGTCAGTGGGTCACATTGTTTCTGGGCCTCTGTTGAGAGAGAGCATTATGGTGGAGAAGGTGCAGTGGAGTACAGCAGCTCACCTCCTGGCAGCCAGGACACAGGGGCAAAGGGGAGAGGAGAAAGAGGTGGAGAGATGAGAGGACTGGAATAAAATACGCATTACAAAGGCATGTCCCCAGTGACTGACTTCCTCCAGCTAGACCCCATCTCCTAAAATTTTCACCACCTCCCAATAGTTCATTCATTGAGCTATGAATTCATCAATAGTTTAGCCCACTAATGACATTATAGCCCACATGATCCAATCACTTCCCCAAAGCCCCATCTCTAAATTCTGCAACACTGGGGATCAAAACTTCAACATATGAGTTTTGAGGGACATATAAGAACCAAAGCATTACATATATATATATATTATATCATTATATATATTATATATATATATGACATACATATATGTATATACACACATACACATATATGTATGCACACACACACACCACAAACGGAAGAAAATATGCAGAAAAATATCTACAAATAAGCCAGCAGCAAATAAACCAAAAAAACAAAAACCAAAAAACTCAACCCCTTTATCTGTAAAGAAATAAGGATAAGTGGCTGGAGTTGTGGCTCAGTGGTAGACCACTTGCCTCGCATATGTGAGGCACTGGGTTCGAGCCTCAGCACCACATAATATAAATAAATATAATATAAATATATAATATAAATATAATATAATATAAATATAATATAAATAAATAAAAGTATTATGTTCATCTACTATTAAAAAATTTTTAAAAAAGAAATAAAGATACGAATGGTTATGGACTTCTCATTAGAAATTGTGTAAGAGAGCTGAGTGAAATATTAAGTGTTTAAAGAAAGAAAGAAAAAATGAAAAACCAACCACATGTACCTACATATGCTTTCCCCTTAAGATTGATAAAAAAGATAATGATACTCTCTCACACCACTCCTATTCAGCACAATATTGGATGTTCTTGATAGTGAAATTAATCTAGTGTGTTTATATAAGAAAAAGAAATATAAAGTAAACAATATTAGGGAGGAAAAAATAAATAAAAATGTCTTTTTCATAGATGACATGCTTATCTATGCATACTGAAAACTTCACAACAGAATTCCTAAGACTAATAACTGATTACAACATGGTTGCAGGATACATGGTTAATATGAAAAAGTCAATTGCTTTTCCTATACACCAGCAATAAACAACAGATTTTGATATTAAAAAATAGCATTTACAATAGCAACCCCAAGATAAAATAATTAGTTTCAAATGTAACAAAACATGCACAGTATCTGAATGTGAATAGCTATACCACGCTGAGGCAAGAAATTCAAGATTTAAATAGAGATATTTCATACTCATGGATTGGAACACTAAATACGTCTAAAATGTCAGGTCTTCTCAACTTGATCTAGACTTAATACAACCCAATCAATATCCCCATGAGTCAGTTTAAATATCATTGAATAGATTATAAAGACCAAAAATCTGGAATAGTTAAAACAATACATTTGGAAGACACACCCTGTGACTTTTAGGCGTATATACAAAGCTACATTAATCACAACAGTACAGTATTGGCAAAGGCATAGACATAGATCAATGATACAAAATAATAAGTTCAGAAATAGTCTGACACAAATATAGTCAATCGTTGACAAGGTAGTAAAGACAATTCAATGGAGAAATGATAAAATTTCAATAAATGGTGATGGAAGTATTAGTCATCTATATGCAAAAGTTCTAGTCTTAGACTTCAAAACGCAACCCCCATTAACTTAATATAAAATGCCAAACTATACAACTTCAAGGGACAACAAGAGAAAATAAAATAACCTTGATTATTTTCATAAAATATAATATCAAAAACAGTTAATGAAAGAAAAAATGGAAAGTGAAACCTTATTTAAAAATGGACTTTTCCGCAGGTGTAGTGGTATATGCCTGTAATCCCAGTGGCTAGGGAGACTGAGGCAGGAGGATGGCTAGTTCAAAGCCAGCCTCAGCAACTTAGCAAAACCCTAAGCAATTTAGTCTCTAAATAAAATATAAAAACAGGCTGGAGGTGTGGCTCTGTGGTTAAGCACCCCTGGGTTCAGTCCCTGGTACCAAATAAATGAGGATTTTTCTTTGGGGAAAGGCTTCGGGAAAGAAATAGGATATCAACATGAAGAACTCAAAAAATTTGGCACAAAACCCTCCAGAAAACAACAAATAACCCAACTAATAAATGGGCAAAGAAATTGAACAGAAAATTCTCAGAAGAAGAAATACTAATGGTCAACAAGTATATAAAAAATGTTCAACATCTCTAGCAATTAGAAGAATGCAAACTAAAATTACACTGAGATTTCATCTCACTCCAGTCAGAATGACAACTATCAAGAATACAAGGAATAATAAAAGTTGAAATAGATGCAAGGAAAAGGTACATGCATACATTGCTGGTGAGACCATGAATCAGTGCAACTAGTCTGGAAAGCAGTATGGAGATTGCTTAACAAACTAGGAATGGAACCACGATTTGACCCAGTTTTCCCACTCCTCAGTATAAGTCCACAGAACTTAAAAACAGCATGCTACAGCGATGCAGCCACATCAATGTTTATAGCAGTTTGATTCACAATAGCTAAACTATGGAACCAACCTAGGTGCCCTTCAACAGATGAATGTATAAAGAAAATGTGGTATATATACACAATGGAATATTACTAAGCCATAAAGAAGAATGAAATTATGGCATTTGCAGGTAAATAGATGGATCTTGAGATTATCATGCTAAATGAAATAAGTCATTCCCCAGAAACCAAAGGTTGCATTTTTTTGCTGGTATGTGGATGCTAACACATAATATGTGGGGAGA
>CM053402.1:59641743-59657965 GCA_028644305.1 Xerus rutilus
TATACCACCAGTGAACCCCATGATAGTGTAGATCCATAAGAATGGAGTATTAATTAGAATAAGCTATATTCCATGCTTGCATAATCATAGCAAAATGAATTCTATTGTCATGTATAACTAAAAAGAATTTGTCTAAGTACTTGATTAGGAGTATCCAATGGTGTTATTTTTGTGCATCTTTATTATCACATCACACTATAAACTAACAGCACTCTCATCATTACTAGAAATAAAGTCACAAGTGCCCTTAAATCTAATCAAATTAGAGAATGAACTCCAGAAACTCAGAACCAATTCAGAAAACACTCTTAAGATTCTGCTCTTCTAAAGCCTCTTTTGGCACTAAAATATCATTAGGATTTTCCAGAAATATATTCAATCTGTCAGTATATCATCATCTATATACCGTCTGTACTTTAAGAAGTTGGATGATAAAGTCATGGGAGCTGGCAAGTATGGAATCTG
Organism: Xerus rutilus; assembly: GCA_028644305.1. Classification (NCBI taxonomy): domain Eukaryota; kingdom Metazoa; phylum Chordata; class Mammalia; order Rodentia; family Sciuridae; genus Xerus; species Xerus rutilus. The sequence goes on from CM053402.1 coordinate 59,642,209, forward strand.
TAGGGCTGCCTCAGGATAAAGATTTAGGTAAAGATTGATGCCCCAGTCTTCAGTTTGAATTCTACAGGGCAGTGAACTAGAATTCAGACAGGATTTCCATCTTGCAACTGTGAAAAAAAATTTATTCTTTTTCAACAAACCTCATTCTTGTCACTTTAGGCCTTCAATTAATCAATTGAGATCTAATTACTTCAATAATAATCATATATGAGAAGATGGTTAATGGGTTCAAGGGCATAGTTTTATAGATGGGACAACTTCTATTCTTCTATAGTACAGTATTCAAAATAGCTAGTAGAGAGCTATAGATACAGCTCAGTGGTAGAGCCCATGTTTTGCATGGATAAGGCTCTGGTCTTGAACCATAGTAACACACAAACACATACAAACAACATCTAATAAAGAAAATTTTGAATATTTCCAACATAAAGAAATGTTAAATGCTTGAGGTGATGGGTGTACCAACCACCCTTATCTGATCATGACACATTATAAACATGTATTGAAATAGTACATTGTACCCACACATATGCACGATTATTATGTCAATTAAAATTTTGGCATATTAAAAAATAGAAAAAAGTATGTTGTGTGTGTGTGTGTGAGCTTAATGGCAACATCAAGGCTGGAATTCAATCAAACAATTGAACACTATAGCCTAGGCAAATTGACACATAGAATTAATTATCACAAATGTGAAACTATAGCATTTTTTCTTTCTACTTCCAGAAAATTGAAAAATGTCTGGAAAATAGAGATATGAAAGAAATATTTATTAAGTCATAAATAGTCTGTTGCCTGCTGATTTCATGATAACTTTCCAAAGCAATGAGTTCTTTGTTTCTGTTTCTAGAAATGGGAAGAAATAGTATAAAATGTGAAGTTGAGTATAATTATGCAGAGAAAGTTTGTAATCACTGGAAACTTTAGACAGTGCAGAATTCTACGATTTGTGGGAAATAATTTTTAAGCTTCATTTCATATGTTTCAAAAACTTAAAAATCTTTATTAAAAAAGACTATGAAGGAAGATGAGCTATGAAGGAAAGTTGGAATCCAAAGTTAATGACATGATGCCCTCACACCCCTCACGGGCCTAACTTCTTTTCTTAAGCAGTCATGTGTTTCCCGTGGGAGCATTTTCATGTGGTATATGTCTTTTTCTCTCCTTGTACTTTATTTGAAAACCTATTCAGAGGGGTTGATGGAATAGCAACGAGGAAGGAGCTGTAGGGTTTGGTGATTCATTTCTGTGTAGCCTGAGGCCATTTGTATCCCCAGGAGCCCACATAGGAATTATCATCTATGGCTGTTCCTTTATTTCTGGGCAGCTCTGCCTTCAGAAATCAGAAGCAGGGTTTGGTGAAATCTGATAGAAATATGAGTGTTAGGAATACAAGAGTTTCTCTTTCCCACCTGAAAATACTGCAGCTTCCCTAAAAAACTAAAAACTGAATCCTGGAAAAGCATGACAGTTATTAGAGGTTTTGTGAAAACTCTCATAAAGTTGAAACCTTTTGTATACAAGTCTTCCCTATAGATACTGAAAGACAATGTCAAGGCAATTTGTAGCTGTATAAGCAGAAGGTGGAGAAAACTGAAAACTCCTAGACCAAAGAGAAGCCTCTCTTGCCTAGCCTAAGGGCAGGGGGAATTCTGTCATGCTCATGTTTTGGGGAGCAATGCATTGGTTACCACCTGGAAGCTCAACTGCTGAGACTCAGGAACTCATTAGCAGGAAGAGGAAGAGGACATGGAGGTGGATAGAAGTTCCATTCTCTGGAATCATGTCTTCCAAATAGAAATGGCCTCTAATTTTGAGCTACCATTGCTCCTTTCCCATCTAATGTGTTGATTGAGAGGTTGAGAATCCATGTCCCTGCATTCTAACTTGAGATTTGGCAAGAAATCACTGTGCAGCATGACAAAGCAGGAAGAACATGGGACACAGGCTCTGGCTCTCAGATCCCAGGGAAATCGAGGAGCTTCTATCTTTTAGTTTCCTCAGTCCTAAAGTGAACATGTGAGACCAAATGAGCTACAGGGTCTCATGAAGTCAATCTCTTTTCTATGACTTGAAATATGAGAGTGAGGTAAGGAGCGAGGCATTGAGATGCTTTTCATCGTCTGTCCCATGGAACCCACTCTCCACTCTTCTCCACTCTCCTCCACTGGAATGGACAGATCCTAGTGTATCACCAGTAAGATCTACCTTCTGGTGTTTATGCTTATATATATTTCTTCTCCTTTATGGCAGTTATGCCCTATAACTTGCTCCATGTAAGAGAATATAGCAACATGATGGGATTTCCCTGCCCTGGTATAAGATGACTTCTTATACCAGCAGGTCAGAGCTAGAGACTTCCCTTGTTGGCTTTGAGGAAGCAAGATACCACTTGGTGGGAGAGGCTATAAGAGGCCACATGGCATGAATCTCTAAAAGCTGGGAGGGGACATTGACCAACATTCAGAAAGGGATCTCTGCCTGACAATTGCAGGTCAGAAACTCAGCCAACAAACAACCTCAGGGAAGTGAATATTTCTCCAGTTGAGTCTAGACATGGATTGCAGATTGGTGAGATGCTAAAGCAGAGGACCCAGCTATCCTGTACCTGGGCTTGTGACCTATAGCAACTGTGACATAAAAACCATGTTTTGCAACAGAACAAATATTGTTTTCAGTTTCTAAAATTGTGTTCATTTATTGTGCATCAAAAATTCTCATACATTCACCTTTCTTTGTGCCTCACTTGGAATTAGCTTCCTTATTTCTGGCTTCCAGGTAGGTGCAGCAATAGGATGCATGGAGATGAGAAGATGACATATGAATGAGGTTGGGGAATTCATTATCCTGATTCTCTCTTCTCTGTACAAGCAGCCCTCTCCATACACTACTTTCTCTGGATTCAGGAAACCATCCCCTTGTCTTGCTCTGTCAGGCTCACCTGGCTATTCTACTGCTCACAGGGCATCTTGCATTCCTTGAATTTTCCCTACACCCTGACCATACCTCTTTAATATAGCCCAGTCAGGTGGTAGGTAGGTAGATACAATCAATGCATGGATGAAAGTCACAGTGAAAATGACTAATTTTTATAATTAATATGATTGAATAATTATTATAAAGAATTATTTTTTTACTAAAATGGTTTCTTCACTAGCCTTTCTCCCAAATAAGCTACCTGCATTCCTGATGTACCCTGACTGATGCAAGAAAACTCCAGTGCATGAGGTTCCTTTCTGCTGCCAACAGATGAAACCAGGAAAAATAAAATTAAAGCTTCTATGGCATGTAAACTTTGTGCTTAAAGACTGGTAGGTAATTATTAAACCACTTTTATGTACAACCCTGAAAGAACTGACTTGGGATTTGAAAAGTAGATGCCTATATTTTTCATTAGTGGAGGAAAAAATTGGCAATTCCTGCAAAAGAATCAATGACAGGCAACCTTATTTATTAAGGCTCTATTTATACTTGTATAGTGAAAACTGATCAGAGAAGGGAAGGAAATGACACTAATGGATTTTATGTTTGTTGATGAGCACATTTCATGCTTACCACTGTGATAGAGTGTCTCACTTTGTATGATCTTTGTCACTGCTGATACCTATCACACAAACAGTGTGACACTGCAGTACCTATTTAGTGCTTACCACAGTCCCTGGAGAGAGGAGGTGGCTGAGGCTCAAAGAGGTGAAGTAATTTGTCCAAGTTCACAAAGTGAGTCACTGGCAGAGCCTCCATGTGAACCTACCTGTCTGACTCCCACTTTATGTTCAGCATCCTGAACCAATTCACATCATTACACACTTCATCCAGGGAAATTGAGGGCTTAGATCAGAACCAGATTGTGAAATTGAAGCCTATTATTTATTCATAAAGGCAATGATTTCAATCTCAGTAGAAGCTACTTGAAACACATAATGTGTCTTTGATATTGACACATAAATAGGACCCTATTTTATGAACATATCCATTATTCTTTCCTGTTGCCTGTGATAAGCTGTGATGTGTCTTCTGACATGTACAGTAAAAAATGCATTGAGCACATTTTATATTTTTTATCATGATGTTTATTGATTAAAAGAGTAAATGTTGCCTATTAAATTTTATATTAATTAGAAACCCAATAGTCCATTAATAAAAGATTAATTTTTATTTTCATTGTCAATGCCCCAGGGGTGCTTTGATGGAATAAAAGCTATTGTTGCTTTTATTCCCCTCCCTATTGTTTGTTTACTTATACATACCTTATGAAACAAACCTTTGGACTTGGTTTCATGGAGGCCGGACAGACATAGCTCACAATGACATTCCGCCACAAGCACTCTGAAATGTTTGAAATATTCATATCTATGGTAGGAAACTGTTTATATTATAGACATCCAGAATCTGAGAATACTTGTAGAAGGAATGCACATGTTGTTTTTTCTGCATTCCCTGCTATAGCCCCAATGACTGAGGCCCAATGACATTAGTGTCATCTTTGGCCCGAGTTTACCAATTCTCTCACATGAGCTTTTGCCCTAACACATGCAAGTGGATCCCCCAGGTATGTGTGGCTAAGTCTTATTTGGAAAGTGAGTGTGGCTCCCAGAGAATCTGGGCCCAAGAATTAGGGGATTGTGTAATTTCCTTTAACACTGGGGACAAGGATCACAAGTATGAAATTGATGGAATTGTCCATGGGATGTTTAATATGGCTTGAGATACAGGATAGGTTAGTCTAGATTAATTAACTACAGAGCAAGCCATTGGATGGGAAATCAATCACATTTACTGACTCTATCAGTGTTCTATAAAGCTTTTTCATTTAACCATTTATAAAGTTAACAGAAATTCATTGGATCGGTTGGTAAAATAATAGAGTGTAAGGGCTAGAGACCTAGAGTGTTTGGGTGTGGGCACTCTCCCCATTCTCTGGCCCTGAGTTTCCCCACTATCTCAATCTCTTCTCAGTTTTCCCTCTTTTTGTTCTTTATTTGTCATCTTCCTGTCTGACCCTCAAAATCTTCTTTCCCAAACTGTCTCTGTACTTTTAGTGCTGTGAGCCAATGAAACCCTTTTTTTTTTTTTTTTTTTTGGTACTGAGGATTGAACTCAGGGGCACTTGACCACTGAGCCACATCCCCAGCCCTATTTTGTGTTTTATGTAGAGACAGGGTCTCACTGAGTTGCTTAGCGCCTCACCATTGCTGAGGCTGGCTTTGAACTCGTGATTCTCCTGTCTCAGCCTCCCTAAGTGCTGGGATTACAATGAAACCCTTTTTGCTCAATCCAGTATAAATCATGTGTTTACTTCTTGAAGCCTAAAACACCCTAATTAATGTTTTAGCATGTTAATTAATTATATAGTATTTTTACAATTGATACAGGTAAAATTTTATCTGATAATATAACTATAGTCAGCCCTCCACAGTCAGTCTCTAAATCCATGAATTTAACCGAACACACATAGAAAGTATTTGGAAAAATATTTTAAACATGTGCAGACTTTCCCCCTTTTCATTATTCCTTTAAAAATGCAGTACAACTGTTTACATTGTGTTAAGAATCAGAAGTAATCTAGAAGTAATTTAAAGTATATGCAAGGATGGTTTATATAAGGGACTTAAGCATCCACAGATTCTGGTAGCCAGGTAGAAGGTCCTGGAACCAATCCCCAGAGATGTTGGGGCACAACTATACTCCAGTTTACCATCTGCTTAATCATTCATGATTAGCAAGATCATAGATCAAATAACCCTTTCCCCAGTATTCAAAATGCAACAAGGAGGCTGTATTTAAGTTATCCTAAGATGCTGGCATATATATTATCTCAGAAACTGGATTAAGACTTTTTCGAAAGGAAGTTTATAAAAATTATCAAGATGCTTACCTCGATGTATTCTACACTCCTGGGGGAAGTCATACACAACATCTCCAGTAAATCTTTCCTAGGAAAGTCCTATTTCCTAGAGGAGAAAGTTCAAGCTTTTTAACTTGCATTTATAGCCCTTCTTGACACGCCCCTACTTAGCCCTTTAACTTTGCTTTTCTCACCATTAATTTGTTCCTTTTATGTTTTCCACAGGTGGTTTCATTGTGCTCAGTTTAATTGATTATGTAGAGTAGCTGTGTGTGCCTTTCAGGTAGAACAATACATGTTACCCCTGCTTTCTATCCATGTCTGATGCCTAATTATTGAAAAATAATATAAGGCTCGTTGAAAGAGTCTTAGTAATTTAGTCATATGCAAGATTAGATGATCATATATATTTGAAAAAATATTAGATTTCTTTTTTACATTTTCTGTTAATTTCAGATTTTATTTTATTTTAATTTTTTAATTATTTTAATATTTAGATTTACAGAACATTTGAAAAGTTGGTACAGAGAGATTCTGTATGTACCACAACCAATTTCTCCTACTATTAATATTTTGCATTAGTGTGGTACTTTTGTTACAATTAATGAACCAATAACAATACATAACTATAAGCTAATGCTCACATTGTACCAGAAAGAGAAATTGAAAAGGCAAAAATATGGCCTAATGTTAAAACCTGAGAGACTATGGAGGTTATAGTTTTTCCTGAAGACAATGAGGAACCATTGAAATGTTTGAAGCAGAAGGTGATGTCTTCATATTGATTAAGACAGTTAAAAAAAAAAACTATATAAAAGACAGATTTGGTCAAGGTGCAGACTTATTTGTCTCTATCTTCAATGCCTGGCTCTTAGGAGGTACTCTGTAAATATTTATCATACATATTTTTGATTTACAAAATTGAAAAGTGAAACTATCTTTTCCCCACACATTCAAAGGTGACTCCTAAATTGACATTTAGCACACTCAGAGTTCCCTATGAAATGTTGCAGACTCTTTTATTCTGACTACTCTGTGAACACTGTGGACAAAAACATTTTTCTCTCCTCAGCAGTTGGATCCAAATCAAATCAATCCCAGAAAGTCTAGCTCCATTATTTTTGCCACTTCCCTGGTAGTTTGATAAATGATTTCAGGAGTTGATAATTACAAAATCATAGCAGTTGCTGACTAAGGCTGGCCAATATAATAAATTAGACTAATTGCCCACAGGTGGGTTATGGAATAATCAATTATACTTCCATAATCAGTTCAGGGTGGGAGTCTTACTCAAGGGTGGGGATAACCTCACTGTTGGAGGACTGCATAGTAAGCACTTGAGAATGTCTACTTCTGGGCCACAGTAGTGATTGTGAGACTTAATGCATATGTTTGGATTAATGGCTATAGGTCAGGTGAACACCACCTAAATTACATGCTCCTGGGTTTTCATCACTCTGTCTCACTGCATCTAGATTGGAATTTTGGATACAAAGACATTTTTTCACTGAGCTCTTCTGTTCCAGCTGGACTCACCTCTCCCTATATAAACCTTCTTTATTTCCTCCAGTCATCACAAACCTCATGCTCAGTTATGCTCTTTTGCTCAAGTTTTCACTGTTTTCTGATTGCCCAAACAATTGTACTTATCATTATAAATTAAATAGAACACAACAAAAATCCCAGCTCTCATGTTTATACAAATGTTTTTAAGTGTAGGTACATCTTCTCTCCAAAATTACTGCCACAATATCCTTATTCTAGTGACTTTTAGTACTTAGGTTCTGTACCATGCAATTTAACATTCCATTGGCTTGTAGCACTTTTACATCCTAAAGTGTGTATGTGCATGTGTGTATCTCTCTCACCCATCCATTTAGACTATAACTTTTCTGATGTATCACTAAGTCATAGCATAGGATGAGGTACCTAGCATAGACAAAGCATGTGAAAGTGCTTAATTCTAGGACCTGTAGCTAGTGAAAGTGCCTCTTCTCCCCTTCCATGGCTTGCCTCTTCTCCCTTCCTATGGCTATTTCAGTTATTTTGATCTCCAGATCAATTTTCTAGAAATGTACTGAATAGATAACCAATAAATAATCATTACACATTGGCTCAAAGAAAGGCTCTAAAATCAGCATTTGGAATGGACTCCAGAATTCTTTCCTTCTAATTCAGAATTCCAAAATTTCCAAAATGGAAGCACCTACACTAGGCTTGTTCTCTGGTCCACTAAGAATTTCATTTCACATATTGTGGCAGATTGTGCTTTTCAAAAATGATAGCATCAATTTTTCTGATCCCTCATGCTCTAAGAACCTAGTCATTTATCCATGAAAACTTAGATTGCTTTCCCTTTTCTTGAACCCAGAGTAGTCATACACTTGCCTCTATGACTATAGTACACCAGAGATGATGTTTTGCAATTTTTGAGGCTGTTTGTAAAGGCAATACATTTTCCATTGACTCTTTCTTTTGGAAAGATTACCCTTGGAATACAACCATCATGTTCTGGGGAAACTCAGGCTAGATAGTGCACATAAAGTATTTTTGAGTAAAGCCACAGACAGCTAGCAATCACTGTCAGGTGTGGAGTGGATGAGAGTCAGAGGATTCAACTCTCAAGCTGTTGGGTCATTCTAAAGTTTGGAGTCTGTCAGGCAGAGCCCCAGGAATCATGGAGCAATAAAAAACCTGCCCCCCACTATGCCTTGAAAAAAATTCCTGAACCGTAGAAATCATGAGCATAACAAAGATTATTTTTTTGCCACCAACTCATGGCCTAAGTTGCTACACGGCAATAGATACTGGAACATTTGTGATGAATTTCCACAATATGCTGAGGCTGTAAATACCTCATAAGAGGAGTACACACCAGTTTTATAAATGTTAAAAAATCAAATGATTTTGAAATGTACATTATTGTTCACCACAGTCACCCCATTAGGTAGATTAGTTAGCCATGAACAGGTGGATAGGGGAAAGGACAATGAAGGAAAGACATTAGGCCTATGCATCAAGAAAAAATCCAGGAGTTATAAAACTAAAATTGCAGGGAACCTTATCTAAACAGGTAAGCCTTGGGGAATGAAAGCTGGAAAGCACAACCTTTCCAAAACTGTAGATAATTATAGTAGCTTGAGGGAACTATTATTTAAAATCATGGGGGACCTTAACTTAAGCAGACAAGCTACAGAAAAGTGGGATTCGGTGTGTCAGAGGCTTTCCCAAACATAGTTGATTTTAACCCTGGAGGGAAACTACCATTTCTAAGTTATATTATCATTATCTCTTGTAACCAGGTCACCAGGATCCTCCCTTATTCCCAAACTATGTCACTACCATCCAATCACCATGGTGACCAGGACATCAAGACCCCCAAAAAGTTTGCGCAGAGCTCTCTATTACTTGATTAACTAATTAAGAGGACAGTAAACATTAGAACAGGGAGACTCAATTTCCTTAAAATCTCCAACTCTGTTTTTTATTTTAATTTAAAAAACCCCCAAAACTCCAACTCTGTGAGTGCCACGGCTTTTTCGTGGCAATCTATGAAGTTCCTGTGTTGTGTCACTGTTACTTCTCACCTTCTGTATTAAACTTCTTCTTGCTACTCTGTGTTTCCCTCAAATTCTTTCTGGCAGAGTCACAGCACCAGTAACTGAGGATCTCTGTGTTTGCCTTGGTTCCGTAACAGGCCCCTACCCTGTAACAACCCTACTATAGTAGAACAAGAGAACTTATTCCTCCTAACTATAATTTTGCACCAACTGACCATTTTGAATGTTCTTACCACAAAGAACTGATTAATATTTGAGGAGCTATATATGCTAATTATCCTGATGCAATCATTACACATCATGTATACTTGTATCAAAACGGCATATGGAACCAGGCGCAGATTGTGAGTTCAAAGCCGGCCTCTGCAAAGGTGAGGTGCTAAGTAATTCAGTGAGACCCTGTCTCTAAATAAAATACAAACTAGGGCTGGGGATGTGGCTCAGTGGTTGAATGCTCCTGAGTTCAATCCCTGGTACCAAAACAGAGCAAAATAAAACAAAAAACAAAAACACAAAACAAAAATACACCCAGCACATGGTTGGCCATAAATTTGTATAATCATCATGTCAATTAAAACTAAAACTAAAAAATCAAATCATGCAAATCATTACTTTTAACTGGTAGGATCCAAGAAGATTTCATGAGGAAGAGGGCACTGGAGTGGGATGTTAAAGGGGATGCAACTTTGCAGGAAATTCATAGTCTGGCTCATGAAGAGAAAAACATAGCCTGCCTGGTGGCACTGACTCCAGGGAGTCTCTCTGTGAGAAATAAGGGAATCCATCACCTCTATCTAATCTCACAGATGAGCTTTTGTCTGGATTGCCTAATTGTTTAATTGCATCTTTATTACTTCTTAGTGGAAATATAAAACCCAGGCCTGAGGGTGAGCTTCAAGACTCCCAGGGATAAATGAATTAGCACGTGACCATGATGGCAGAGACAATATTTGGGAGTCAGAGGATGGGAAAAGAAACATATGATGATTTCAGAAAAGGAGGTAGCAGAGGAAATACAAACCTCAAGGGGAACAGAAAATCAAAGAAAAAGGCAGAGCAGGGACAGTTGATTTCAGCAAATATGTGGACCAGTTGAGAGGAATGGCAGGGCACTGACTCCTCCAGTTCTACTTATCAAATATCCCAGCTCTATCCTTGGCAACTTGCTTTGCTTTGGTTCTTCCCAAGGCCCACTCCTCTGTCCTCCTTGAAATGTTTTGGACTGCTTGGGGAAGCACCGTCCTGCTTCAGTAACACTTTCTTTGCTTCAGCCCTGTACCACTCCATCCACACGAATACTCTCATAGCCTCAATGGCCAGTTGTACACAGAGAATTCCTAAATCACCGCATCATAACCTGATATTTGAGCAATCTTTCTGTTGTATTTCACTGTCCCACAGGTACCTTATGCTCCACGTATGTATCTGGAACCAAATTCTCCTTCACTCTTATTCTGCTCTAGGACTGTCATGTTGGTGAGCGACAATCGCTATCCAAAGCTGCATTCTTGATCAAGTCATCCTGGACTTTTCTTCTCATTCCCCAAAGCCATGCTGAAACCTTATTAAGGTCAAGGCCTTGTTCTATTCGCTGCATCTTGACCAGCTTCTGATGTGCTGCCTAGAACCCAGTAAACCTCGGGATGGAGGAATGTGATTATATCCATTGAAAAATTAGCATTACTGTATTTGTATTTTTATCATGAAGTAGGAAGAGTTCTTTGTAGATTCTGGATACAAGTTTCTCAGTACATATATGGTTGAAATACATTATCCCCATTCAGTTGGTTTTCTTTTTGCTTTTGTGTTACTATCATTTGGAGCAAAAAAAAAGAAGTTTTTAATTTCTATTGCTCAGTTTATTTTTTTTCTAGGGTTGCTCATGCACCAGGCATTAGATCTAAGAAATTATTGTCAAATTCAAGGTCACAAAGATTTACTTTTAGATGTTCTTCTGAGAATTTAATAGTTTTTGGTCTTACATTTGGGTCTATGATATGTTTTAAGTTAATTCAGTGAATTATGGGTAAGAGTTCAATTTTACAGTACCATTTGTTGAAAAAAACCCCACTACTTCCTCCTATTAAATTATCTTGCCATTCTTGTCAAAAATCAATACAAGAGTTTACTATTGGAGTCTCAGTTCTATTCCACTGATTTATATGTTTATCCTTATGCTGCAGTCTTGTTTAACTGTAACTTCCTATTAACTTCTGAAACTGGGAGATAAGAGTCCTTCAACTTAGTTTTTTAATTTTTTCAGAATAGTTGGCTATTTGCATTTGTATATGAATTTTAGGACCAGTTTGTCTATTTCTGGAAAAAAACTGGGATTTTGATAGAGATCGTGTTGAATTTATAGATCAACTTGGAAGTATTCCAATCTTAAAATGTCTTATCTATAAATTTTATTTTGATATTTTATTTCTTCCAATAATATCTCATTGTTTTCAGTGTAGAAAATTTGTACTTCTTTTGTTAGATTTATTCCCAAGAATATTTTTATGGTATTGTGAGTGGCATTTTTCTTAATTTGTTTTTGTATATTGTTCTTTGGTAGTATATAGTAATAACATTTTTTAAAAAGAAAACAATTGATTTTTATATTAAACTTTCTCCTTATCTGAACTTGTTTATTAGTTCTAAGAAGTGTGTCTATGTATTACCTAGGACTTTGATGTATATGATTATCTATAGAGATTTCCTTCTTCTATGCATCTTAATAATTAAAGAGGATATATTTTCTTGTTCCCCTTTCAGAGCTACATTTTTCCTAAAGGACCATTTTCAGGTTGAGGAAATTTATTTCCATTCCTATTGTTAAGTTCTTTTTTTTTAATTTCAAAAGGGTGTTAAATTCTGTGAAATGCTTCTTATGTGTCTACTGAGATGAACTTATGGATTATGTCCTTTATGCTGTTAATATAATTTCTAACATTAATTGATTTTCAGGGGTTATATATGATTTATTTCTGGGATAAATTGTACTTAATTATGACATTTTTATATATTGCTGAATTCATTTTACTAGTATTGTGTTGAAGATCTCTCTTTTATATTGGTTTTCTTTAGTTATATGTAAGAGTCCATTATGATAAAAATAGACATGCATGAAATATTACTTTAATCTAATTAGGGTCCCAGTCTTGTGGATGTACACAATGGTGGGATTCACTGTGGTGTTTTCATATATGTTACATAGGAAATTTATGTCAGATTCTTTCCACAGTCTTTCTTATTCTTATCCCCGCTCTTCCTTTCATTCCCTTTCTCTAATCCTTTTCCTACTTATTGTGGGTTAGCTCTCAAATATTAGAGAAAACATTTGCTGTTTGGTTTTCTGGGATTGGCTTATTTTATTTAGCATGATAGTCTCCAATTCCATCCATTAACCTGCAAATATCATAAAGTCATTTATATTTATGGCTGAGTAATGTTCCATAGTGTATATATACCATAATTTCTTTATCCATTAATCTGTTGATGGGCATTTAGATTAGCTAAATAGCTTAGCTATTGTGAATTGTGCAGCTATAAATATCGATGTGGCTGCAACACTGTACTATGGTGATTTTAAATCCTTTGGATATTTACTGAGGAGTGGGATAACTGGATCAAATGACAGTTCCATTCCTAGTTTTTTGAGCAATCTTCATCCTGCTTTCCAGAGTGGTTGCACTAATTTGCAGTCCCACCAGCAATGTATTAGTGTTCCCTTTTCCCAGCATTTATTGTTACTTGTATTCTTAATAATTGCCATTCTTATTGGAGTGAAGTGAAATCTCAGTATGGTTTTAATTTGAATTTCTATAATTGCTAGACATGTTGAACATTTTTTCATATACTTGTTTACTGTTCATGTTTCTTTTTTTTGAGAAGTGCCTGTTCAGTTCCCTTGTCCAGGGATAGATTGCATTATTTATTTTATTTGGGTATTAAGCTTTCTGAGTCTTTGTATATCCTAGAAATTAACACCCTTTCTGAGTTGAAGGTGGCAAAGGTTTTCTCTCACTCTGTAGACTCTTTCTTCACACTCCTGATTATTTCCCTTGCTATGCAGAACCTTTTAATTTGATGGCATCTCATTTATTGATGTTTTATTTTACTACTGGTGCTTTAGGAGTCTTCTTAAGGAAGTCAGTTCCTATGCTGACATGTTGGAGTGTTGGGCTTCTATTTTGAGAGATAGGGGTTCAGTTTTATTCTACTACATATAGATTTCCAGTTTTCCCAGCACCATTTATTGAAGAGGCTATCTTTTCTCCAGTGTATGTTTTTGACACCTTTGTCTAGTATGAGATAACTGTATTTATGTGGGTTTGTCTCTGCATCTTCTATTTTATTCCATTGGACTTCATGTCTGTTTTTGTGCTAATACCATGCTGTTTTCGTTACTAAAGCTCTGTGGTATAATTGTGATGCCTCCTGCTTCACTTTACTTGCTAAGTGAAGCAGTAAATTTGTCTATTCTGGGTCTCTTATTTTTCCAAATGAATTTTATGATTGCTTTTCCTATTTTGATGAAGCATGTCATGGGAATATTAATAGGAATTGCATTAAATCTGTATAGCACTTTTGGTGGTATGGCCATTTTGACAATATTAATTCTGCCTATCCATAAACATGAGAGATTTTTCTGTCTTCTAAGGTCATCTTCATTTATTTTTCTTTAGTTTTCTGTAGTTTTAATTGCAGAGGTCTTTCATCTCTTTTGTCAGATTGATTCACAAGTGTTTTATTTTTTGAGGCTATTGTGAATGGGATAGTTTCCCTAATTTCTCTTTCGGCTGATTCATCATTGGTGTATAGAAATGCAATTGATTTATGGGTGTAAATTTTGTGTCCTGATAGTTTGCAGAACTTATTTATGAATTCTAGGAGTTTTCTGTTGGAGTTTTTTGGATCTTCTAAATATAGGATCATGTAATTGGCTAACAGGGATAGTTTTAGATCTTCTTTTTCTATGTGTATGTCTTTAGTGTCTTTCTTTTGCCTAATTACTTTTGCTAGAATTTCAAGGACTATGTTGAATAGAAGGGGTGAGAGAGGGTATCCTTGTCTTGTTCCAATTTTTGAGAGAATGTTTTCAATTATTCTCCATTTAGAATGATGTTGGTCTTGGTTTTACATATATAGCTTTTATAAAATTGAGATATGTTCCTACTATCTATAGATTTTCTAGTATTTTGAGCATGAATGGATGCTGCATTTTGTCAAATGCTTTTTTCTGCATCTATTGAGATAATCATGTTCATCGGGGATGTTGCTCTGAGCTTTTCTTTCCTCAATGTGTCCTTGTCTGGTTTTGGTATCAGGATGATACTAGTTTCATAGAATGAGTTTGGAAGGGTTGCCTCCTGTTCAATTTCATGGAAGAATCTGAGGAGAATTGGTGTTAGTTTTTCTTTAAACATCTGGAAGAACTTGACTGAGAATCCATCTAGCCCTTGAGTTTTCTTTGTTGGTAGGTTTTGATGTAATTATTAATTTCATTAGTTAGAATTGATCTGCATAAAGTTTCTATATCCTCCTTGGTCAATGTGGGGAGGCCATATATCTCCAGAAATTTTTCAATGTTTCCAAGATTTTCTAGTTTATTTTATTATACATTTTCAAAATAGTTTCTGATTGGGTTATGTATATGAGTTATGTCTGTGGTGTTATTTCCATTTTTATTATGGCTAATAATTTGAGTATTTTCCTGCTTTCTTTTGGTTACCTTTTCTAAGGGTTTATCAATTTTGTTTATTCTTTCGAAGAACCAATTTTTTATTTTTAAGTTGATTTTTATCTCAATGTTGTTGATTTTGACTCAGATTTTAATTATTTCCTGTCTTCTACTGAAGTTGGTGTTGAATTACTATTCTTTTTCTAGGGCCTTGTCACGTAATGTTAGATTATTTGGTGTCTTTCTATTCTTTTAATGTGTGAGCTCAATGCTATACGTTTTCCACTTATAACCACCTTCATAGTGTCCTAGAGATTTTAATGTATTGTATAACTATTCTCATTTCCCTCAATTATCTTTTTATTTTACCTCTGATTTCTTCTGCAACCCACTCATCATTCATTGATCAATGAGTTTAGACCATTTACATTCAATGCTTTTATTGATAGGTGATTTTTTTTTTATTATTTTATTTTTTTTCTCAAAAGTTGCATTTTAATACATGTTGGCAAACATAACAGAAAAAAAACAAATTATCAGAAGCTGTACACACTATTCACTGAAAACATTTGTTGAGGCAAATAGAAAAAAATTGTTACAATCATAATTTTTCTAACTTTGCACAAAATTATAAGCAGATTACATTCTTCATATTAAACATCTTTATATGCACTTTCAATG
>CM053402.1:59658465-59724564 GCA_028644305.1 Xerus rutilus
CAAAGGTGCCAAAAACATACATTGGAGAAAAGATAGCCTTTTCAACAAATGGTGCTGGGAAAACTGGAAATCCATATGCAGTAAAATGAAACTAAACCCCTATCTTTCACCATGCACGAAACTCAACTCAAAGTGGATCAAAGACCTAGGAATTAGACCAGAGACTCTGCGTCTGATTGAGGAGAAAGTAGGTCCAGATTTTCATCACGTGGGATTAGGCCCCGAATTCCTTAACAAGACACCTATAGCACGAGAAATAAAAGCAAGAATCAATAAATGGGATGGACTTAAACTAAAAAGCTTCTTCTCCGCAAGAGAAACTATCAATGAAGTGAACAGAGATCCTACATTCTGGGAGCAAATTTTTGCCACACGCACATCAGACAGAGCACTGATCTCCAGGATATATAAAGAGCTCAAAAAACTTAACACCAAAAAAACAAATAATCCAATCAATAAATGGGCAAAGGAGCTGAATAGAAACCTCTCAGAAGGTGATTTTTATTCCATGTCATTTTGATTTATTTCTAGTTTTTAGGTTGAATTTGATTTTCTTTTGATTGACTTCTTCTAGTGTAGTTCCTCCCTCTGCTGGGTTTTATTTTTATTTAAATTTCTTCTTCATGAAATAGTTCATTGAATATGTTTTGTAGTGCTGACTTTCTAGCTGTGAAACTTAAACTTTTTCTTTTATAATGTAAGATTTCATTTCATCTTCAATTTTGTAACTTAATTTTCTTGGTAGGCATCCTTTTTCTTTCAGAGCTTGGTATATATGATTCCAAGACTTGAGGGTCTGGGTTGAGAAATCAGCTGAAATCTGGATTGGCTTACCTCTAAATTAACCTGTTATTTTATCTAACAGCTTTTAAAATTCTATCCTTATTCCATATGTTAGACATTTTCATAATAATGTGCCTTGGTGTGGTTCTGTTGTAATTTTGTATATTTGGAGTCTTGTAATAGTTCATTGTATATCTACCACATTTTCTTTTTCCATTCGTCCATGAAAGGACACATACACTGGTTTGAGAGTTTGGCTACTGTGAATTGAGCTGCTATAAATTTTGATGTGGTTGCGTCACTGTAGTATGCTGATTTTAAGGTCTTTGGGTTTAAACTGAGGAGTGAGATAGCTGGGTCAAATGCTAATTTCATTCCAAGTTTTCTGAGGAATCTCCATACTGCTTTCCATAGTGGTTGCACCAATTTCCAGTCCCACCATCAATGTATGAGTGTACCTTTTCCCCCCACATCCATGCCAACATCACCAACATTTATTGTTGCTTATATTCTTGATAATTGCCATTCTGACAGGAGTCAGATGAAATCTTAAAGTATGTTTGATTTACATTTCTCTAATTGCTAGAGATGTTGAACATAATTTATTATGGTAAGAAAATATGTTTTGTATAATTCTTTTAAATTTATTTAAAATAAACTTATTTAAAAATTTTAAATAAATTTTATTTATTTTCTATGTGGTTCATGCTAGAGAATATTCCATGTGTTCCTGAAAACAATGTATGTTTTAATGTTGTTGGGTGGAATGTTCTATCAATTTTTGTTGGATCTGCTTGTGTGTAGTGTTATTCAAGTTATTCATTAAAAACAATATTGTGTCTGATTACTATGGCTATTTGTGAAGTAGGGTTATTGGAGTCTCTAGTATTTCTGAATTTCCTATGTCAATTTACCCATAAATTCAGCGAGGTTTATGCTCTCTATTTGAGGACTCCATTGTTGGGCACACATATGTTTGTGATCACTATATCTTCTTTATTGATGGGCAACTTTTATCTATATAAGAAGTTTTTAATAACATTTGTGTTTAAGCTTCTTTTTATGGCATTAGTATAAGCATGCCAACTCTCATTGCTTAGTACTTACATATCCTCTTATGTTCCATTCTTTTACTTCCAGTCTATTCATTTCTTTTATTGATTTTGTCTGATATAGACAGAATATATATGGATAATATTTTTAGTGTATATGCATTGTATTAAAATCTTGTCTTTCAATTATATGTGTTATGGTTTGGATATGAACTGTTCCTCAAAAGCTTCTGTGTTAATGTAGGAATATTCAGAGGTAAAATGATTGGACTATGAGTGCTATAACCTAAACAGTCCATCCGAGTTTAAATGGACTTACGGTGTGGTAACTACTAACAGGTGGGGTGTGACTAGAAGAGGTGAGTCACTGGGGGCATGCTCTAGAAGAGTTCACCTTTTTTGTGGTCCCTCTTCTCTCTCCATTTGCTTCCTGACCACCAAGAGGTGAGAGGCACTCCTCCACCAAGCCCTTCTGGATAATGTTCTGTCATAATATTCTGCCTCAACCATAGCCCAGAGAAATGGGCTCAACTAACCATGGACTAAGCCTCTAAAACAATGAGCCAAAATAAACTATTGCTCCTCTAAGCTTTTTCAGTTGGGTATTTTGCTTATAGCAGCACAGAACAGTTTAAAACAGAAATTGATACCAAGAAGTGAAATTGTTGCTGTGACTAACCTTACCATGTGGTTCATAAGCATTTGGAACTGGTTTTCAGGAGGAGTTTTGAAAAGCTTGGAGATGAAGGATAGAAAAGCCTTAGAAAGTTGTAATAAGAGCTTAATGGGTGATTCTTATGGGAGCTCAGAAGACCAGAATGTTGATGGGAATGCAGACTCTGCTCATGAGGTTTCAGAGGAAAATAAGGACTGTATTAGGAATGGAACTAGAGGTCATTCCTGTTACACTCTGGCAAAGAATCTATCTACATTTTGCCAATGTCCAGAGACTTTGTGTAAGGCTGAATTTAAGGAGGCTGGACTAATTAATTTGGTAGAGAAAATTTTAAGGCAGCTCAGCATTCAGGCAGTGGCATGGATTTTCTTGGCAGCTTTTAGCCAGGTTTACTGTGAGAATTGGGAGCAGAAAGCAGAACTGGAAGGTTTAAAAACCTGCAGTTTGGCCAGAAAAGTACAGGTGACACTGGAGCCAAGGAAGTTGTGCTTATTACAGAGAGATAACATCCACTAGAGACATACGAAGCACTTTCACAGAGACAATAGGAAATGTGGCTTGAGGATATCTCAGGAGTTTGCAAGATCATGCCATTGCAGATACAAGAATGTAGAAGGGAATTCCTTTGAGAAGAGGAACCTGGGAGTCTTGCTTTCATAAAAGTGCCTAGGAAGTTGTGTCACCCTGCTTAGGCAGCAGAAGTTGCTGCAGCCAGAATCCCAGGGGGCTCAGCTACTGCATGATCTGGTAGCAGGACTTGGCATCATCCATGTGCTGCTGATTTTGCAGGAATAAAGAAAGTTCCAGTTAAGGGGTCATGGAGGCTTCTACTAAGGAAGGCCTGGGAGGTCAGGCAAAGTGTAACAGGGTCTTGGCCGACAGTCAACATTACTAGCATCTCTCAATTATTGGCGTCTCTATTCTGGCTTCATCTTCACCTTTACAGCTTCACACATTGCCTTCTCAGGGCAGCACATAGGGATTTGACCCTGTTGCACTTTACCTGACCTTCAGTGGAAACCTCTATTTTGGAATTTTGTTATATAACTCCATTTCCTCTCTACTCCCTTGTGCTATTATTTTCAATGATTACATCTTTTTTTCAGTCTGAATCATCCAATACAGCATTCTAATCATTACTTTATATAAGATAGGAGAAAAGTTAAAAATACATTTGCTTCTTATTTTCTAATTTGGATACCTTTTATATCCTTTATTTGCCTAGTTGCTCTAGTTAGGATTTCTAGTACTATGTGGAATGGAAGTGTTAAGGGACAGAATAAGGATGGTAGGAACATGAGATTAAAAGAATAATTCTATAAAATGGACCAACTGTGCTGACCCCAACATGCTTTCTTTTCCAAGAAGAAGTTTACCTGCAGCCTGCCCAGCCTATGTAGACAGGGTATGTCACAGTCCTCAGCAAACTACCTGTTCACTGCAGGAAAAATGCAGGCCCAAGATAATGTCAATGGGAGGAACCCAGGAGAAACTGAGAGACAAAGATAGTTTCCTCCAAACTATAAAATGTGTAAGAATGTATGGTTAAGAATCCAATGAGAACTGGTCATTATGACCCAATGTGACCTAGAGTTGTTAAGACAGTGGGGACTTGAAAGTCTGATGTTACCTTGTTGTCAGTCAAAAGTCAAGAGGTGGACCTGGATGGGGCTCCCTGAAAACTTCTCTGGGATTCCCAATAAAACTGAACTGCAGGAGAAGCATGTTGTCCTTATCCTCTCTGAGAGGACCCATTCTCTCCCTTGATAATGCCCCATTCTCTTTTCTTAGCCTTCAATGAGCTCATTCCTATTACTCTGAGCAACATTTCTAAAATCTTTCTAAGTTGATCACAAGGATTGAGGTTTGAAGAGGATGTCTTCATGGTGCCTCAGTTTCTCAGAAAGCCCCAGCTGTATAACTGAAGTACCAATAGTGAGCATCTTTAGTGAGGTGTGATAGTGCACACCTGTGATCCCAGAGGCTGAAGCAGGAGGATCATAAGTTAACTCAGTGAGATTCTTTTTCAAAACAAAAAGTAAGAAGATGTAGCTCAGTGGTAAAGTGCTCCTGAGTTCAATTGCTACACACACACACACAGCAAAAGAAAAAAAAACAGAAAAAGAAAAAAAAAGAAAGCATTCTGTTTCTGATCTTAGAGGATTGTGCTACATGGCTTTTATTGTGTATTCCTTCTACATTTAATTTGTTGAGAGGTTTTCTTTTTCTATTTGTGAAATGATAATTTTGTCAAATGATTTTTCTGCATCTTTTACAATGATCATAAGATGATCATAAGATTCTTATCCTTCATTCTGTTAATGTAGTGTATCACAATTATTGATATGCATGTTGAACCATCCTTAAATCCCAGGAATACGTTTCAGTTCATCATGGTGCATGCTTATTTAAATGTGCTATTGAATTTTGTTTGTTAGTATTTTGTTGAAGATTTTGGTTCTTTACATTCCACTTTTGGGTGTATAACCAAGGAAAATAAAATTAGTATCTTGAAGACAGTCATTACTATCTTGAAGATAGTACATTTTGCATTGCAAAATTATTCCCAATACCCCAGATATAGAAACAACCTGTCTGTCCATACATGAATAAATAAAGAAAATGTAGCATACATGTAAAATGGAATATTTTATTTAGCCTTAAAATGAAGGACATCTTGCTATTTACAATCACATGAATGAACGTGGAGGATATTGTGATAAGTGAAATAAGCTAGATATAGAAGATAAATACTGCATGACCTCACAAGTGAAATCTAAAAAAGTCAAACTCATGGAAAAAAATAGAATGATGGTATCAAGAGCTAGGAATAGGGAGAATGGGAAGATAGTGGTTAAAGGATATAAACTTGCAGTTATAATACACATAAATTCTGAAGATAATAATGTGCTTCTAGGAGAATAGATACACAACAAGATAACTATGGGAGGTGATCAAAGTGTTAATTGGCTTGATTGTGGTAACCATTTCACTATTTATACAAATACTTAAAAATCATATTATATGCCATAAGTATATACAATTTTTGTTTAATAATCATACCTCAAAGGAATGAAAAATATATTTATTCTCTTTTATATTTATTTATATATCTTTCTTTATTAGTGCTTTTGTGTTTTTTGTGTGCATTTGAATTACTGTTTATTGTCTTTTCAATTCAGCCTGAATTACACCCTTTAGTATTCTTTGTAGGGCAAAAGGGTGAGTGACACCCTTTGTTTTTGTTTATCTGGAAAAGTGTAAATTTCTCCTCTGGTTTTCAAAGATATGTTTTCTCAATGAAGAATTACTGGTTTGCAATCCTTTCTCTCAGCATTTTGAATGCTATTCTGCTTCTTTCTAGCTTCCATGTTTCTTGATGATAAGACAACTGTTAATCTTACTGAAGAAAACTTGGATACAATGAGTCTCTGATTTTTGTTTTTTCTTTTAAGATTCTCTTGATGGTTTGACATGTTAATATATGGATATCCTTGAGTTTATACTACATGGAATTTATTGAGCTTTTTGGAAATGCAGATAAATGTTTATCAAATTAGGAAGATTCTGGCCATGATTTCTTCAGATATTCTTTCTGTACTCTGCTCCTTTCCTGGCACTCTCATTGTATATATTACACTTGATCGTTTTCCACATATCTCTGAGGTTCTGTTCCTTTTTGTCCATTCTTTACTTTCTGTTCTTCAGATTGTGTAATCTAATTTGATCTATCTTCAAGTTCACTACTTCTTTTTTCCCAACAAATCATATCTGATATTGAACCCCTTTAGTAATTATTTCATGTTATATTTTATAATTTTCAACTCTAGAATTTGTATTTGGTAATGTAAAACTTACCACATCATTTCTTTATCAACACTCTCTATTTGGAGAGCCTCTGTTATCATACTCATCTTTTGTTCTTTAAATATAGTTTCCTTCATTTCTCTGAACATAGTTGTAATAGTTAATTTAAATTGCTTTTCTAGGACTGGGCATGTAGCTGAATGATGGAACACCTGAGTAGCACTCATGAGTCTTGGGATTTAACCCTAGTACCACTTAATAAATAACTAAAATAAAGTATTTTTTTTCTAGAAAGTTCAACATCTCTGTCTTCTCATGAAAAGTCTCTACTGATTGATCTTTCCTTCCCTGCTGATGGGTCATATTTTCCTGACTTTTTGTAAGTCTCCTATGTTTATGTTGAATATTGGATATTTTAGATAGTAAAGTGTAAACTAAGAAAATCAGATATTCTCCCATTTGTCTCTCCAAAAGCACCATGAAACTAGTTTGTTGCTGATTCTGTTCTTGCTGCTTTGTTTCTGCTCCTGCTTATTTCTATAGAGTCTGAATTTTCTGTAGAGTGCAGCCATCAAGGTCTCTGACCAGTTAGCTTAGTGGTGATGCAATAATTTAAAAGAGATTTCCTTAAATTCCTTTAATCAGTAAGCCTTCCACTCTCTGCTGATGTGCCCTGTGCAGTTGTGGAGTCACACCTTCCACACAAAGACAGTCTATATACTGCCTTAACTTCCACTTACTGGTTGCACAGGTCCTCAAGGTGAGCCATAGGTGACAGCTTGGGGTGTTTGGGGATCTCACTTGGGGCATCTCTAAGACTATGTCAGAGCTCTTCAAAGGTCCCATTCCTGGGTCTTTTGTTTCCTCTATCTTCCCTTTAATGTTTTAGCCAGGGTCTCGTTTGCCCTAACTGGCATCACAGCTTCAGACAGTTGTGACACTTAAGCAATTGTCATTAGGGTTTTGATAAATGGCTTGCCAATGGTATTTTCCTGCAGACCTGTAAGACAGGCTGATTTGTGATAATGCTCTGAGAATGGGACTTTTCAAGACACCCAAAACCCAATTTTTCTTTCTGATTGCTTCCAGGTTGCTGTTTTTCAATGCTCTGCTTGAACTAGGAGAGTAGGATGAAGAAAGGCGGGTTACACTGTCCTAACCCTGACTGTTCTAACCATCAGTAAGCAGTTCCCCTTGAAAAAATTCTCCCCAGATTGTTTTAAGTATGGTTGAATTCTAAAGTTCTGCAAAAGTTTGTTCTTATAATTTTTGCTAGGGCTTTCATTTTTTTTATGGGTGAGAAGATTTACATGGGCTCTTGGACCACAACTGCAAAAATATTTGCTCATTTTGCCTCATTTTCTCCCCATAGCAACAGTGTCGTGCACACTTGATCATCTCTGTGCTATTGATGAACATGTATTGCCTCAGTGTGTGCTCAAAGACACACTGCTAATGAGAAATCCAGCTTTCAAAGGTGTCTGGCCTTCCTAAAATGTATGATTTTCCTTTCACATATCAGGAGAATCCAACATTTTCTGTTTATGAGTTACATATATCCCTTAAGGTCCCTAGTTCATTGGCTGCTTTGTGCGCTGGATCAAGTCCATGATCAACAACCATGGAGAATCCCAGAAACAGTGGCATGTGCTCTTCCTTTGACTCTATGTTTTGTGACTGATTCTGGTATTCCAGGTGTGTTTTACTTTTTTCTTTTCCTTTTTCTTTGCGACTTGTGAAAGATGATGAAGTCAGCCATCTAACATAGTCATGCCAGCAGCTAAAGTCATAGAAATATTACCCATACCTCCTGTAGTAAACACATATTTCATTTCACTCCTGACCTTTCCCTCCCAAGGAGCAGAGTCTTTGAGCCACCATATTGCATATACAGCAGAGTTCCAAACCCTTCTTAGAGGTTGTGTGCTTCCTACCAATAAAAAGTGTGAAAGTGACAGAGGCTATTCCATTCATCTATGCTCGGGGGCTTTTCTACCCTAGTTGGCCTCTTTCTTTCTTTTCTTTCTTCTCCTTCCCTCCCTCCCTCACTCCCTCCCTTCCTTCCTTCCTTCCTTCCTTCCTTCCTTCCTTCCTTCCTTCCTTCCTTCCTTCCTTCCTTCCTTTCTTTCTTCCTTCCTTCCTTCCTTTGACTCTTTCACTTAAGTGGCAAAGCAGGAGAATTTTAAATCTGTGAGTTTCAGATTTGTGATTTTTGGCTCTCCACAAGCAGATGTGAAAGTTTCTGATAAGAAGAGATTGTCTTTGAATTTGCTGAGGTACAGATGAGACCCACACCAAGCATGGATCACACTTTGGAGAAGTTTGTCTGGCAATCAAGAGGGCTGCTGGCCTTTGTGATTCATAGATCATTTTGTCCTGGTGCTTTCTGCTCACTGCGAGGTGGGTCCCTGCTCTGCTGATGTCAACCTTTATTGCATTGGAGAGAGCAACTGGTGATTTCTTGTGCCATATTTGAGTACCAAGGGATCTGTGGGGTCTTTCGCACTGTGCCTCACAGCCTTCAAAAGCCTTACTCTGCTGGTGATGTGACTAATGATGAGTAGCACTGTTCTACATTTCTATGGATATGGTCTTACCTTGTTTAGTGTATGATGTCATGGTTTCACCATTCACTAAATCAATCCACATCTTGCATTTTGTGCTGAAGATCCCAGTTCAGGTCCTAGAATTCATTCCTCAAGGCTCTTCTTTTCAGGCTATGGTATAGCAACCTCTGTTGCTTAGTGGATGTCTTGCCTTGCCTGCTTGAAGTCACTTCCAAACCTGGTGGGCAGGGTTTCCTGAAGCCAGTGATATACACTGGGGTGGGCCAATGCCAACTCTTGTCACTAATGCTGCCGTCTTTGTTAGCCCTGACCCAAGGGAGGAGACTTTAGGTGGGTTAAACATCTGGATATTTGAAGATACTTCTAATCTGGAATATCATTTGTTTTAGAGGAAACAGTGTCCTTCCTCCCTCACTCTTTCCCATTCTTCCCTTCATTTCTCCCTCTTTTCTTTCCTCCATTTATTTCCTTGAGTTTTAACTATTCTGTGCAGGTTGCTCTGCTAAATAATTGGTCATTAAAGATGAATAGCCAAGGGACTGCCTTTAAGAAGAAGCCCCTTATCTCATGGGAGAGTCAAGCAGGCAAACAATTGAAAAATGAAGAGATAGGGGAACTGTGAGGGTGACTGGGAGTGAGACAGCACACAAAAAGAGGGATCCTACCTTACCATCAGGCCCAGAGGATGCACATCAGTGAGCAAGATCTCACAGAGCCAATCCTGGAAGAAGAAAGAACCCAACATACAGACAATGGGATAAGGAAGAATACAAGGCAGAGAGGACAGCGAAGTCCTAAAGAAAAGTGAAAACGTGTGTTAAGAGAAAAGGCAAGGTTCAGGGTGATCTGAAGTGTGGATAAAGGTGGGGTGGAGAACAGCCAAGGTAAGGCCTGAGAGATAGGGGCTGACTAGGAGCTATCTTAGATACTGAGCCCAGGAGTGTGCACTGGTCACCTCCAGGTCAGTCCCCTGGAGTTTACTGGGGGGTCTCCTTTGCAAGGTGGCCTGATTGAATCTATATTTTAGAATGATCATTCTTTGGCAGCCTGCAGGATATGTAGAAGTTGTCAACATGGATGCTGATGCCATCAGGGGCTATGTGAGTACTGTGGCGAACTTTGAGGTCAT
Source organism: Xerus rutilus (assembly GCA_028644305.1). NCBI lineage: Eukaryota > Metazoa > Chordata > Mammalia > Rodentia > Sciuridae > Xerus > Xerus rutilus. The sequence continues at coordinate 59,668,480 of CM053402.1, forward strand.
TGTTTATACCAGGCACATGTCGCTCCAGCATTGCCTCTGCTCTTTCGACAAGCTTCTTGCTCCCCTGTGGCTTTGTGCATGTGGGCAGGATGATTCCTTGGTAAGCTTTGCATCAGGGCGTGTGAGTGCAGAGTAGAAGGCCAACTGCCCTGGAAAAGAGAGACTTATTAAATCAATGTGTTTCCCCCTCCTATTAGGAATGGCCTCCTTTTCCCTCCCCATCTGACCTGGGGATCTGGCATTACTCAGATTCTGCTCAGGTCTAGCTTCTCTTATAAGCCCTAATTTTCACATAAGGAAGATCAATCACTTGATCACTTTATTTAGAAAACAATATGTGGGTTTCATTTTGAGTGTAAACACAGCTGGTCCCTGCAGATGAGGGAGTGCAGGGGAGAAGAGTTCCAACTTTTGATCACGTAAATGCCTGCATAAAACAGATTAGCTTACACAATGCCAAGGAACAAATTCAACCTGGACATCTTTGTCACTCAACAATTTCTCACTTGTTTAAATTCTCATGCCAGGATATAGTCCATTCTCCAGAAAGCTGTCCTCCATGCAATGATGCAGAGATCCAATTGTCTTCATCTCATAGTTCTGCAATGATAACATAGTCTCATAGCTGCAGCTGTGGGAGAGGCTGCAGGAAGGATGCAGGCCTACTCTTCTAGCTGGGCCCAGAGGTGACAAACAGTGCTAGGATTAACCCTCCTCAACTTCCTAGACAGAAGCAGTCACATGGTCCCCTTGAAACACAGCCAGGATAATGGCATCCCAATATTTCCAAAACTTAGAGAAAATCCAAAGAGAGTTAGCACCCCAAGATTGGCCCTGGCCTTGTTCCTTTATCCTTTAACTCATGTAGCTAGCTCAGAATATCCATGAGATTTGACACCATTTTTCGCCTGATCATGTTTTTTTTCAAAAATATATTTTAGTTGTATATGGACACAATATCTTTATTTTGTTAATTTATTTTTATGTGATGCTGAGGCTCAAACCCAGTCCCTCACATGTGCCAGGCAGGTGCTCTACCACTGAGCCACAACATCAGCCCTCTCCTGGGCACATTTTAGCATAGGATTTCCTCCGGGCTTATTTCTTCTCAGTTCATCCTCTCTGTTGATTATTTCCAGAACTCTTAAAACATTTTGCTTTGCTAATGATTCCCTGATTTTTTGAGAAATGTGATCCATATGAAATTCACCAAGGGCTTTTTTTTTTCATTCTTTTCCTGAATTTTCAGGAGAAGGAATTCATTCTTTTTTTGTGTGTATTTGCTTTTTTTTTTTTTTTTTTTTTTTTTAGGTTTGCTTGGTGTTCAGGCCCTACAAAAATTCTGTAGTTTCCTGAGTGCTCAGACCATGTCCATTTGGCTCAACACTGAATGCTGTGGCTGGTTCAGTGCCTAGCAAACAGTGGACATCTGATATTTATCTGCTGAATGAATGACTGCATACGTAAGGAGATGGATGGAAGGAATCCTGACAGAGGCGAAGGGATTATGTACATTGGCTCCATGGGCATTTAATTGCTCAGTGCTTGCCTGCTAAAACTGTCAGCTCTTCCCAATTAAATTGAAAATGATACACAGGTAAATATATGGTCAAAAGAACAAAAACTTGGATGTTCAAGTAATCCTTAAAAAAGAATTAGAATCGAAAAAAATAAAAAAATAAAAGTAACATATGATCCAGTAACCACATTTCAGAGTATATATATCTAAAGGAAATTAAATCATTGTGTTGGGGAGACATCTGAACTCTCATGTTCAGCACTATTCACAATAGCCAGATATGGAATCAAACTAAGTGTCTATTAGTGGGTGAGTGGATAAAGAAAATGTGACATAGATACACAATGGTTTTGGACAAAATGGATGAGCCTGCAGGACATATGGCTAAGTGAAATAAGCCAGGTACAAAAAGACAAAAACCACATGATCTCACTAATATAGAACTAAAAATGTTGAACACACAGAAGCAGTAAATAGAATAAAAGGTAGTTGTTAGAGGCTGGGTTTGCAAGCTGGGAGATGTTTGTCCAAGCATATAAAATTTCAGTTTGAATAGAGGGATAAGTTCAAGAGATCTACAACTCATTATTGTGACTACAGTTAATAGCAATATGTTGTATATAGATGCTTCTTGACTTATAATAGGGTTGTGGCCCAGTAAGCCTATTGTAAATTGAAAGTATTGTAGGTCCAAAATACATGTAACACACTTCAGGTATTATGACCTAGCCTAGCAGCACAGAATGCTGCACAATATCAATTCTTTACCCTCATGATTTCTTGGCTGACTGAAGCTCCATGCCACAGCCCAGCATTGTGAGAGAACATCATAGCACATACTACCAGCCTGGAAAGAGATGCAAAGTCAAAATTCTAAGTACAATTTCTACTGAATGTGTATCACCTTCATGCCAATGTCAGTCACAAAATTTTAAGTCGAACCACCACAAATCAGAAAGTATTTGAGTTGAAAATTTGCTGAGAGTTGATTTGAAGTGTTCTCACACACAAAAATAGTAAGTATGTGAAGTCATAGAAAATTTAATTACCTTGATTTAGCCATTCTACAATGTATACATCCTATTTCAAAACATCATGTTATATACCTTAGAAAAACTTTACCATCAGTCAAAAACGAGAAAACAAAATGAGAGATAGATAGATAGATAGATAGATAGGAATCAGTCACACAGTACAGCACACTGGATACTAACATACTGGACTCAACCTGTGCCCCAAAGGTGGTCATTTGACCTTGGTTGACTCAATTAATCTCCATGCTTGGCTTTTCCATTTGTGTGGTGGGCATAGAATACTTGCCTATCCTACAGGGTGTTTGGTTGGTTAAATGCATTGCCCTTATTTGAGCAAGTTTCTTCACAAGCTAGAGCCTTGCAAGTACCCAGGCACCTCAGGGACTTTTCCCTTTCCTTTGCATGGCCATTTCCTGTGGGAGTATGTCATCATTAGGTAAATCTGCTGGCTGTTTAAACCTATAACCTGAGTCAGAAAAGCACAAATGGTGTTTCCACAAAACTAGATTGAATTAGAATTAGCTGGATTTGTTGTCTGTTCAGTTTCATTTAAAATCAGTTGAATGAAGCTTTTAACGAAATCAATTCTTATGGTCTTAACATCCCGAATGAACACTTAAAATAGCGTTATTATTCCAAGCAGAACCATTTGGCATGAAGAATAGAACTGATGGCATTTTAAAATGGTGAGGAATAACCAGCACTGGAACACATTGAAAGAAAACTAAAATAAAACCCCACAGACAGTCCTGGATCACCTGGTAGGGGAGAGAAATGTCTGATTTTCTGAGGAGACTTCTAGCACCAGGACAAGGGGACAACTGAGGTTGGGGTGCAGGCAGCATAGGAAAGGGGGCTGGCCCCATCTGGCACCTGTTTGATGCAGTAAACTAGATCTCATGGGGCTTTTCTCAGGTGGTCTCAGTGTCTTTTGTATCATAGCTGGGCCTGAGATGGGTATCAGAGTGTGGGTGATATGGAGGATGGCCATGGGAAGGATAATCAGGGCCTGTAAAGGCATCAATTTCTTCTGGCATTTACCGCCAGGATCGTACCTCTTCTGTAGGACCAGAATGCATGTAGTGGTCTTGTGGTGTCTGGCGTCTCCTCAATGAGCCTATGCTTTCATAACCAGGACTCTTGCCTTGTGGATCCATTCAGCACTTTCTCTTTCCTTAAGGTTCTGACAGCCATGTCATCTGTCATGTGCTCCCAGAGACTACCACACCACTGCTTTCATCCTTCAGGGAAAGAGATCAAGTCTCTAAGAGGTCAAGTAACTTTAAATATCTCATGCAGACCTTTTGCACTGAGCAGGGATTCACAAACTGGAATGGACTCTGAAATCTATAATGTTCCTGTGACTCTTACCTGTAGACCTGGGCAAGAGATTCAGGGATTCTTTCACTCCTTTGGGGGTTCCACTCTGGTATTGTTCTAGTTGGGCCTTCCCTGCAACACAAGGACCCTGTGGGCAAAGGGCATGTCTACTCAGAGCACTCTTCCTTCTAGATCTAGACCCTCTTTCTGGCCTGAGGGAGCCTCTGTACTGGGGCTACTCCTGAGGGTGGCTTGTGACACTGACGGGTATACCTGATACTTAACAGGTGGCTGAGAGATGGTTGATGCATAGAGTAAGTATGGATCTTAGACAAGTGGACTTTAGTGTTTATATCTGTATGGGGCAGGCCCATAGTGGAGGATGGAGCTGCTCAGGGGGAGAAGGACAGGTGAAGAGCCCCAGGCCAGGTAGGACGCTATGACCAGGACACCCTCTGACTTGGTGTTCTGTCTCAGATCACTAAGGAGTTCAAGTATTTTCAGACTGAATTTCATCTTCTAGGTTGTAAAGAACACATTCTTATGGAGGAAGAGAACCTAAACATTACACTTAAAATTTTATTAAGTTAGCATTTTTAAGTATTTGGACATATGATTCATGAGCCTTCTGTGCTTGCCATAAACCCCCAAAATATTAAGGGGGCTCGCGAGATCTCACATTTCTTCTTGCGAGGTGGATGCAGAGCTACAATGTGGTGAGCTCCACGCGGCAGCAGCAGACGCAAGACATGCAGCGTGGTGGATTCCGCACAGCTGCGGCGGGTGTAGGGCGTTGGTTTGGAGCAGCTGCGGGGAATGAAGCATCAAGCAGCCCGCATGCACAAAGGAACAGCCTACCAGATGCTGATATGTAAGCAGTAATGGAGCCTTCTACCAATTGGTGGACTTTTCCTGACTCATCCCTGAAGGACTCTGACCTCCGCAGGAACCCCTGACCAATCCCAGGGGACGCAGGACTCTAGATATCTCCTCTTCCTATCTCATAGCCCCTTCATTCCTACCTTAAGCCCTCCCCTTCCTGACCAGGCTCTTTAAATTTTCTGTACCATGGAACACGTGCGCCACTCTCCTGGACACACTCTGATAGACGGGAGAGTTCAGCTCGAGAGCGTGTATTTCCAATAAAGCCTGGCCCAGCGTGTATTTCCAATAATTTGCCTCCTTTTGGTCATCTGGCTTTACAATCTTTATCATGAAACACCACCTCTTAGAGAATAATAGCTGTATTTATGCATGTTTAAAGACCTCCATATATTAAACTCTTGGATTCAAGAGCAATAGTCCACCACTACCTGGTTTGCTGGGCATCCCATTACTCAGGTGTGTTGTTACACAGAGACCACAAATGCTATCTTGACTGACTGAATAAAATAATTCCTGTGAGGTTCACAGAGCAGGAATTTTGTTCCCTATCTTTAAAGAATAATAAGCAAAAAAAAAAAAAAAAAATGGAGCTACTTTGGATGGAAATAGTGAAAGAATCAGAATTTCCAGAAAGCCTTTATCATATGACAAAATGTGATCTCAGAAAAAGGCAGCTTGAGGAAGAGGGAGCCACATGGCCTTGGTGAGCAACAGCTGTCCTGCTCATGGAACTTCCTGCTCATGGCAATTTATGTGAACCTTTCTTTGAACTCTACCTTCCCAAGATTTCCTTCCGTCTCTGATTTTATCTGCAGGATAAAATCCATGAAAATTCCTCCCACTGTCACTGAGCTTCCCTGAGTTTGCTAGAACTTTCTGAAGATGTGGTGATTATAGGAAAGATTGCTGCTGACCAATGGACTCTTCCATTCCATTCTGTCTTCTCCTTATCCATTCTCTCTGGGCTGCTCAATGAACTACAAACTACTCTCCTTCCCAGCTTCTCTGCCTACCATTACACACTCCAACCACTCCATCAAGGGTTCCCATGCAGTCAGCCCTAATCTCTGCACATGGAGCTCTGATCATCAGTGGCATGTCTGTTCTTTGTCTAACACATTCATGTTCATGGGACATCAAACACTCAAAGACACAGTTGGGTGGCACTTCTTGGCAGTTTTCTTATCAGATATTTATCATATATGACCACATGCCTTAAATTCTGTGCAATAAATGATGCTGAGAATTTTATATCGATTACTGAATTTTGTTTTACAGTGATGCTATGCAATATGCACAACCATTTCTCTCATATTAAAAGTGAGAAAACAGTCTCAGAAAGACTAAAGAGAAGTCATATGATCAATGGTCAGCAAGGCCAGGATGCAAGTGAATCCACACTTTAATTACTATCATACTTTGCTTTCAGCTCCCAAGCAACTAGATTTTGTGATTAAACTTTCAATGACCTCTTGAAAAGCCAGGACTGGGTCTTGTAGTTCGTGGATCTTCATGTTTATTCCTTTCCTTTATATCATAGAAACTCAAACTATTTCTTGAACTATTGTGTTAACAAGTGATAAGTTAATGGTGTTTTTAATCACACAGTGAGAAAAGGTGAAAAAAATCCACAGACAGATTAGGCTGCTGTTCTGGGGTACATACATTTTCACTTACCTCCTAAAAACAAATGCAGAACATACAGAAGTAAAACTGTTCTGTGGATATTGCCTTCGAAGGGCTCCCAGATTAGTAGAAAAGGCACATATGCATCTAGACACATAGACATTCACGTTGATAAAGAGACCATTCAAAAGGAAGGTCATTGCTGCTGCGTCACACATCTGGGCTTGGCAAGGCTCTATCCCTTAATGGACATTTGACAGCAGAGGATTGTTTGCCTTTTGTTCGTGTCATCTCCCCAGAAGACTACTAGGAAAATCTATTGTTCAAACAAATTTAAGTTTATTAAATCCACTGAAATAAAGGAAAGCACTCTTACTGAGTCTTAATAGTGTATCACAAAAGGGAAAATGGGGGAGAACTCAGGCTGGGGCTGGAAATGAACAGAATCAGAGTTGATGACATAATGACTTTGAACTGGTGGCAAGGGTGGGGGTACTGAAATGGGCCTGGATAACAAAAATGAGAAGTAAGCTGGTTTAGCCTGTTCCCAGTCCTATCTTCTGGCAGCCAGTATGTGCTGGAACATGTAGCTGAGTGTCCTCTGATTGTTTGCAGCATGGATTAACAAAGGAGCAATGATGATAAATACAGTTTAGACAGAGAGAGGGAGTTATGCTGTTGCCTTAGTCAGCTTTGTGTCACCATGGCTAATATACCTGGCAAGAACAACTTAGGAGAGGAAAAGTTTATTTTGGCTCATGGTTCCAGAGGTTCACTCCATGTCAGCCAACTCCACTGCTGGACGCTCAAGGTGAGGCAGAATATCATGGCACAAATGCATGACAGAGAAAAGTAGCTCAGAACATGACAACCAGGAAGCAGAGACAACACTTTGGTCACCTGGGACAAAAATAAACCTCAAAGGCAACCCTCACACACAGTGACCTCCTTCCTCCAGGCAAATCTTACCTGTCTATAGTTACCACTCAGTTAACCTATTCAAGTGGATTAATCCAATGATTAGTTTACAGCTCATCTCTCGTACTCTAATGATTTCACCTCTGAACATTTTTCCATTGCCTCACACATGAGCTTTTGGGGTATACCTTGTGTCCAAACCTTAACACTTAGTTCTTTCTCTTAAAAATGAGATACTTTGCAGAGAGCCCTACACATGGCAAGCTTGTGGCTTGGGCCCTGTTATAATTCACCACGAAGAATGCATCCTCTGTAACAGGGAAGCTAATGAGGGTGTTAGAGTTTGGAGGTGTGGTCTGAGCATACATCTAGGTTGTAAGGGGCATATTTCATGGTCTGGGAGAAAGAATGTGAATATTCATGGAGAGGTTATGGAGCAAACAAGATATTGAGGGAATACTTTGCTAGGTAGAAAAGAAGATAAAAAGTGTTCATGATAGATGTAACCATTTAGTCAAAAGCACACTCAGTTATGTGCATGTATGAATAGGTTACAATGAATCTCATTTACATATATATATCTGATTTTTTGCATTTATATATTTATATATATACATACACACACATATATAAATGTAGTTCACCAAATTAAAAAAAAATTAAAAAGAACATGGTGGAAAATAGAATGCTTTGTACTGGAAAGATCAAGAATATTTAGTCTAATATATAGCAGAAGAGTAAGGTAGTAATGAGTATCTCCTCAGTAAAAGTGTCAATTTTTACCTGGAGGCTATTGCTGAAAGCTCTTGTTGGTGTGCACATGTGTAACTCAGGAGGCATGAGAGAATTCCCTCTCTCCTTTGATACTCAGGACAATGATAGCCTGGGTGAATTTGTCCTTGAATGTACTTTGCCCTGAGAACTCCCTTGGAAAACAGAAACCTGGAAGGGCAAGGTTAGGTCTGAGGGCACAGGGGTTGGTATGCCTCCAAGGGCCTGCAGGGATGCTTGTCATGACACATGAGAAGGAGTAGAGGAGTGGCAATCACTGGGGCAAAGGAGATGAGGAAGATCAGACAAGTGAACTCAGTTGTCCCTGAAAGGAAGAGTAATCCTCACAAACCACTAATGGTAGAGCCCTAGGAGCTCTCAGTCTTTTGAAGTAGTAAGTGTACTTTGCACAGAGGCATACTTTGTAATTGTTTTTTTAAATAATATTATTGGCACATTATAATTTCACACAATGATGGAATCATTGTAGCATACTTGAACATAACTATTTGCTCAACTTCATTCCCCAGTACTTCACCATTCCTTCCTCTCCTCCCTTAACCAACTCTCCTTCTCTACTCTGCTGGCCTTCCTTCTATTTAGTTTGTTAAATTGGTTCATTATAATTATACATAAAAGTGGGATTCATCATGATGCATGTGTACATGTGCATGGCATCATTTGGTTGATTTCATTGTTCTACCCCCTAGATCCCCTTCCTCTCTCTACAGTTCTACCTTCTATTTTATGTCAATCTCTTTTTATTCCACTTCCTTTCTAGCTTTCACATATAAGAGGAAACATTCAAACTTCAACTTTCTAAGTCTGACTTATTTCACTTTGCATGATGTTCTCCAGTTCCATCTATTTGCCAGCAAATGACATAATTTTGTCTCTCTTTGTGACTGAAACTCCATTGTGAATAGATACTACATTGCTTTTAACTGCCAAAAGAAAATATAGGATTAACCATCCAATACGTAGGCATAGGCATTGATTTCCTTGATTATTTGTTTTAGAGAGTATTCTGGGATGACTTCTAATTTGACGTATATTTGTGTGTGCCTATATAACATATACTTAATGTCTTTAAACATGCAGGCTTAGACATCCTTTTGGAATATAGATAACCTTAAAACATATTAAGATTTTTGCGAGGCATGGTGGTGCATACCTGTAATCCTCCCTGACTTGGGAGGCTGAGGCAGAAGGATTGCAAGTTTAACTCCAGCCTGGGCAATTTACCAAGACTCTGTCTCAAAAATAAAATAGATCTGAGGATGTAGCTCAGTGTTAGAGCACCACCAATTCAATCCTCAGTACCACACAAAAAAATTTAAATACAATTTAATTTTCTTTAGAAGAGTTCCTTATTATAAAAGTAGGAGGCATTCATTTTTGAAAGCTTAAAAAGTTGGCTTTGAACCTACTACCATAATTGAAACATTGTTAAAATTTTGGTTCACTCTTCTTTTCCTATTTAAAAAAATTTTAAATTTAAATAACCTTTTTGAGATATAACCACCAATTTAAAATATACAATTCACAGAGTTACACAACTATCACTACAATCTAATTTTAGAACATCTTCATTCCTCTCTGAAAATAAAAAAAATGAGTTAGCATTTTACCTCCCACTTTCATCCACCTAATGTTAAGCAACCTCTAATTAATCCTTTACCCCTGAGAGCATGCTTATTCTAGATATCTCATATAAATCAAATAATATGTGGTCTTCTATGGACTCGCTTCTTTTGCTCAGCCTAATATTTTCAGGATCATCCATGTTGAAACATGTATCAGCCTCTTTCTTTTTATTGCCTAACAATATCCCATTGCATAAATACACTAGATGTTCTCTTTTTGGGTCATTATAGCTTTTGATGTTTTTCTGGGAATATGCTAATTTCATCCAGGTTATCTGATTTGTTTGCATGCTGTTACTCATTGTATTCTTTCATAATTTTATTTAGTTGGTAGTGATGTTCCCTCATTCATTTTTTATTTTAATAATGTAATTGTTCTCTATTATATTTTTTCTTGGTTAGTCTAGCTAAACATTTTTCAACTTGGCTGATTTTTGTTTCTACAGGTTTTTGATTTTGTTTCTCTGTTCTTTATTTCACTTATTTCCAATGTAATCTTACTCTCCTCATTCTGCTTATTCTAGGAATATTGCTTTTTATATTTATATTTTTATATATATTGCTTTTTACATTTTTTTAGTATATTAGAGTAATACATAATAGTGGGATTCATGTTGGCATAATCATAATTTCCCCTCTCTCAGTCGACAGTACTTTCTCTTTCTTTCTCCTTCTCCCTCTTGTTCCCCTTCCTCTGCTCTACTTGTCTTCTTTTTCTGTTTTCCTAATTTGGCACATTAGGATGTCAATTTTTTTGTTTTTCCTCTTTATAAATGTAGATATTTGCAGTTATTTTCCTATGAATGCTACTTGTGTTGTATTCCATAAATTTTGCAAGAGCTGAAATTTTGGGGTTTCAAAATTCTAAGGACCAGGATATATCCCCAAAGCATCTACAATATACTTGCAGAGACAGTTTTCAGACTGTGGAAGGTGAAGAAAGAGAAAAGATGAAGAGTGGCAGGTGTATCATTGAAAGAGGTCTTTGACAGTCCACCCAAGGTCAGGACTCAGAGGCAGAAAAGTGAAACTGTAGAACCCAATAATGGTGACTACAGGAGAGAGCTGGAGTGTTCTCCTGGGGTGAAGTCTGGTTTGGTGGCCACCTCCACAGAGAAACACCACAAACCTGGTGTCCAAAAGGACAGTGTACAAACATGCCCAAGGTACAAAGTCTCTCTCTCTGGAACATGTGGGGTACTTGGCCAGTGACATGTTTAATTTTCACAAACCTATAAAATGACAAAGTATTTCCTAGCTAGGTTTGGAGGGGGGAAAAAAAGATCTACTTGAAAGCAGAGAATTTTTACTTAGTATGGGTCTCTGGGGAAAAACAAAATCCTATTATAGAATGGAAACTGTTTGATAGGAGACAGGAAACACCCAGGATAACCACGTGCCGGGCTCAATGACTGGCAATAAGCATGAAAAGGTTAAGGACTGTTGTATGTTCTCTACTGAGGTCCTTCTCAGACCTGTTCCTGTTTCTGGAAACACTATCTGTGCGGGGCAAGCCCCTGGGACACTCACCTCATACTCTGAACTTTCCTTAAATGGATATAGAAAGAAGCCCATGCAGAGATATGGGCATCAACATTGCCTTTTTTTTTTTTTTTTTTTTTAAATCTCAGAAGATAGAAAGAAGCCCTGGATTGAGAACCTTGATTACAGCTCTGAATGGCCACATCTCGCTTACAGTTAGCCCACCTTGCTGCCATCAGAGATTCTGCCAGCTAATGGGGAACCACATCAGACACATTGCTCCATGGATTTAATAAATGTCAGACACACTCTCCAATTTCTATTCCCATTGCCATCTCCACAGGAAGTTTTCGCCACAGCACATGAGGACTTCGTTACATGCTTGTCATGTCTGTTAATGGAAAGAGCACAGCTAAATCTTCAGGCAACACTTTGAAACCAGCACCCCTGGTGGTATGATAACATTTTTTTCCCATTACTTTTCTTACTTCTTAATGAGTGTGGTGGAATGTCAAAGGAAATGCAACACTCCGGGAATGGGGGTAAGATGTGCAAGCCTCTTCAAAACCAAATAATATGCTCACTTTGCCCTGTCATAACTTTTTGTATCTGATTTAATAAGTCTAAATTGATTATTTGTAGGCACAGAGGGGATAACAGAGAGGAAACACTGTGCTAGATAATACTGCGATGACAGTAAACTCTCCCTCCTCATTCCCTATTTTTTCTTTCAAACTGAGAGGAAAAGGGTGTCTCTCTTTGGGAAGGTAGATTTCTGGGTTAATACTGCTCCTCAGGGACAGTAATGACACAGAAATTTCGGTTCAAAAGCACCTTGAGTGGCTTCAGCTATCCTAATAACTCGAGGATAGAGAGAGTCCCACATGGGGTGCAGGAGTACGCACCAATCACAGGGCCGACTGACAGGAACGGCATAGCTCTGCATTGGGGCAAATCCTTAAAAATGTCTCCTCTCCTAGAAAAGGGTAATGGCATCATTTCTTTGACTACAGAGTAGGAATTATTTCTCAGGATGCTGACATTGTGAATGTCAGTTTCTTGATGTATGATCCAATTTAGCAATAACTCTGCCTTCCTGTCAAGCTCGAGGAGAGGGGATACTTTTCATATGCCCAGACTAGAGCTTTATGGGGTCTCCTCTCCCTGGGAACCTCATCTGGCCTCATCCTGTAGCAATGTCTCCTGAAATGAGATGCTCTGAAGATTTCTCTGCTGCAGGATCGGGGATGCCAACAACAGCATATGCACTGAAGGAGTCTAATGTGGTGCAAAGCCATTTATTCCTTGTAGTGCTATCTGAGGATCTGCAGGTCATGATCAATGGACTTTCTTTCCCTAACATCAAGTGCAAGTTCTTAAGGGGCAGAAGGACTCCACTCACTTTGCCTTCAAACACTATAAACAGTCAAATCTTGAAGAGTTTGGTGTGGGCACCTCAAGGTGAATACATCAAGAGTCTGAGACACTGAAAACTAAAATTCACAGTCTGATTGAGCACATGCTGTGATAGAGGTACGCAAAGGAAGAGGGGATGAAAAAGTTGAATATATTCAGAATGGCTCATTCTCAGTTGAAGTTATTCTCAAGGTTAGCAAGCTCTACCACATACACTGGAATTTATTGTATTTCTCCTAAAATTTTAATGATGAAACATTTATGTCTAGAAATCCCCTTTATATTACTAAGTGTCATGAGATGATTGAAAAGAAAATATACTTTAGGCCAAGCACAATAATGACATCTTATATCTATTCCAGGAGTCTTGTGCGGGCTCAGATTTACTACATTTAAAAGAGGCTTGTTGGAATGTTGGAGAAACAATGAACATCCTGTGCCCAGCTGCTTTCTCATGAACTGTATCTGTATCCCCATGTCTGGAAAAGCTGGCAAGATAAAACAGTGAGAACAAGACCATATCCATCATTCCCTTCTCTATAAAGAGTAGAAACTTTCCCTGAGGCCCTTTGGAGTTGATTTGATCCAGGACACCCTCAATGCTGTGGGATCAGTCATCATCTCTAGCATATCATCAGTGTGTCTGGCTCCAGCACACCTGCATCGTCAGCATGCCATGCTTTACTTACAATCAACATTACTTGAGACGCTCTGGGATGATGTATTTAAAATGAGAGTCATATATTTTAGTGGCACTAGACCGAATAAGGGAATAATTACCATTCCACCTGCCTGCATATGGTATAAAACAAACATTGAGAATCAGACAGGTGAAGATGATGGCATTTCTTCTGCAAAGGGGAAAGAGGAAGAATCAAAATCTTGAGTAACTGTATTTATTCCTGAGTTCTCACATTCACCACTAGTTATTTCCTGACTCCATCTTTAAATCTAGAATTTTTTTTGGCTATAATCAAAATTCATACAAATTCATTTATTTAAGTAAACTTTGTACTTCACATAGTTCTACATTTAGAGAAAAATTGCAAAATTTCCATATACACAATATCCAGCTTTTTGTAGTATTAACATTTTATAACCGTGGTACATTTGTCACAATTAATGAAAAATATTTGTCTATTATCAATTATTGTTCATATTTTATTCATATTTCTTTAGTTTTTACCTATTTTCTTTTTTTCTGTTCTAGAATCTCATTTAGGTTTAACATTTAGTTGTCATATCTCTTTAAACTCCTCTTGGCTGTAATAGTTTCTCATGCTTTCCTTGTTTTTGATGATCTTAATAGTTTTGTGGAGTACTGGTCAGGAATTTTGTGCAATGTCCTTCAATTGGGATTTGTCTGATGCTTTCACATGACTTACTTGTACACTAGTGTTAATAGCAGAATTATTCACAATAGCCAAAAGGCGGAAACAACCCATGTGTCCATCAACAGTAGAATGCCTAAACAAAAAATGGTGTACAATTCAATAGAATATTATTTAGCTTAAAAATAATGAAATTATAGTCTATGCTACAACATGAATGAACTCTGAAAACATTATGCTAAGAGAAAAGCAAGATACAAAAGGATAACAAATGTTTGATTCTACATACTTGAGTTACTTAGAATAGGTAACTCCATAAAGACAGAAAAAAAAATTAGCAGAGGCTGGGAAAAGAGGAATGGGGAGTTATTGTTTTATAGGTACAATTTCTGTTTAGCATGATGACAAAGTTTTATAAATGGATGCAGGTCATCACCAATGCAACAGTGTGAATTTACTTAATGCTACTGAATTGTGAATTTAAAAATGGCTAAAATAGTAAATTTTGTGTTATATATATTTATCATAAAAAATTGGGGAAAACTGTCTCATAAATCTTCCAGGTAATGCTAGTATATAGCAGGGTTGATAGCCACTGGCCTTGACCCTCTGTGCTATTTCATCTGAGAGGTACTCTCCCTTAAATAAGCCTCTTCACATTTTCACCCTCAGTGTGGCCGAGTGGATGCAGGCCTCTAATTAGATTGTCATTGTGCAAACCTGGCTCTTACCACTTTATATGCACCATGAATGAATGTCTTCTTTAACTTCCCTAAGACCCCCATTGCCTCATTTATAAAACTGGAATGTGTCTTAGTTTTTCAAAAACTAAGGTGTTTAATACAGAGGTCTTAGAACAGTTCTGGTTCACATGTGGTGATAATGATAAGGCAATGGTTAAGATTTCCTGAATCAAAGAGAGGGATGTGTGGATAAAAATGGGAAGGCCATAATTGACTTAGTGTAATAGTTCACCCACTGTCAGATTAAGGCTGCGAAGAATATGCATTTCTGGCAGCTAATCCTCTGAGATGTTTCCAGTGTAGGGACATATTTTGAGAACCATGAGCTTAGCCATCAAGGAGATCCTGTCTCTTTGGATTATCCAAAATTGACTAAAAGACTCTGTTCCTGGAATGTAATTTTAAAGGATGTTTATTATCTTATTTGAAGCATTATATCTTGGCTTGTCAGTCCTGTAATCTTAATTATTACACTTCATCAAGCATTTCAAAACACGTTCTGTAAATGAAGTAGTTAAACTTTGAACTAAGTATTAAACCAAGCTAAAATAACTTCTGGTGTTCTATTGCACAGCAAGATGACTACAATTAACAATAAGACATTGCATACTTCTAAACAGCTATGAAAGAGAATGTGGAATGTTCTCACCATAAAATGATGAATATATAAGGTGATGAAAATGCTAATTAGTCTGCTTTGATCATGCTACAGTGTATACATGTATAAAAACATCATATTGTACTCTATAAACACATACAAATATTATTTGTCAATTTAAAAAGTTTGAATCTTAAGGTTTTGTTAAGTTCAGTCATGTAGATTTGGAAAACCTGGAGGATTACTGAGTCATGCTTCAGGGAGAACACACACCAGTGAGAAACCACTCAAGAGTCCTGAGTCTTGCTGCAGATGTTGAAATCTCTGCTGCCTCTGAGAGAGAATCGATCTCTTCATGCTGTCAGACTTCTGCCTGACAATCTTATCACAGCTTTCTGACTCACCAACCTGGACTTTGAGAAATGTAATGAAACAAGCATATGCCAACACGTGGGCATCAGAAACCAGTGGGAAAGGACTCCAGCCCTTTTCCTGTAAACCAGTCTACTGGGTGTGAGGCCTGGGATCCCTGCTTAAGGACAGGACAAATAATTTGTCAATGTCCTTAAGATCCCTGCTTAAGGACATTGACAAATTATTTGATATTTCTTAGCATTTGTAACCTCACATACAAAATGAGAATAACAGTCTCTTCCTAAAGGACTTGCTATTGTACTTGGTACATACTAGAAACTCAGTGAATGACTGTATTTTAGTTGTTCTTATTTGATGACCCCAGGGGAAGAAATAAAGTCTCAGACTCAGTTCTTTCAGGTCACACAAAAGATCACTTGGTTTCCTCTTCCTCCTCCTGCTCTTCCTGCTCTTATTCTTCCTTTTCCTCATTCTGTTTCTGTCCACTTCCTCTCTCATGAAAACATATTTCCTCTTGGCAAACCTCTATACATGAGTTTCTTAGCAGGGCTTTCTAGAATGTGCTTGCACATTGCTCCCTCCTGCACTTCCTCCTCTTCTGACCCCATTAGGAATGGCAGCATTCTAAGGAGTTGCTCAAATTTCACCTGAGCCTCTGCAAAATCAGTTAAACAAGGCCAGCAGCATCCCATGCCTTCTCATTGGTATGCCATTCCACTCGAGAGTGCTGGGCACTGTAAATGACACATGAATTATGTATGCCAGGGCTCAGCATCACATTTAGCATGCCTGAAGCAACATGCATTTTGAAGGAAAGTCATTTTGAATATGTGATGTATTACACATCTAAGCACTTAGCAGGATCCAGGGCCTGCGTGCTGGGGTCTGAGAACTTGGAAGGGTGAGCACACAGTGTGACTATGGCCCTCTCTCAGCTCCTGTGGTCATTGCACTCAAGTGGGAAGACTGCTCCTCCATTGCCCCTCCCACTGTGGTCAACCTTTAGGACTTATTCTTTTTTCCTCCACTGCAGTGTATTGATCTCTCAAGCTTCAAGGTGAAGCTCAGTAAAGCTTAGCATTTCCCTGTACACCTCATGGCACATGATATCTAAGCCCCTCTTTGCTGTCTGTAGCACAAGGTTATGGTTCCTGCAGTCCTTCAGCAATGATGACTTGAATGAACTGAATGAGATCATCCTCTACTCATAGGACAATGCTGTTCTGCACAGGTGGGGACTTCATCTGGGAACGTCACAGAAATGAAGCAGATAAGCCCTTTTGGAAGCAGTGCACTGAACACTCTGCTTCCAAACACATTGGTTCTTTTGCCAAGAATGCCACCTCTTTCCTTCTTTATCTGGAAAACTACAGGCTTCCTTGGAGTTCATTCCAGTTGAAGTCTTTTAAGCTTTCCATATTCCTGTCTGCATGTTCCCACTACCAACCTTCTTCCCCAAGGAAGCAACACACAAAAAAATCAGAAACAAAATCTCAAGTGGGTATCACTCTGCCTGATATAATATCCTTGTTGAACAAATTACATTTCACTGCAATTATTTTTCCCCTACTAGATTCCTGTCTTCTGGAGATACAGAGCTATGATCTCCTCTTGTATCACTAGCCTCCAGTACTGTGATCAGTTCTGGAACTTTCATAAAAAGCACCATCTTGATTTTGTGACACTATGACTTATGTAGATGCTAGTGTTTGCATGAAATGGTGCAAAGTTGGAGGCATTGGGATCTTGAGAATTAACTCCCTTTGGCTTCAGTGCTAATGTGGTTCTTTATCCCAGGCATGAATGACTTTGATGGCTAAACCCAAGTCTACTGGCTTTGTGGTCTACTGAAAGGATCAAATTAATTCAATATAGTTTAGTAGATCAGCCTTACCATGGACAGATGTGAAGGACTTTTAACAGTATGGGTGTATCACCTGAAGAATGTATTCCACATTCTAAAGAGTTCTTACTTATTTCACTTTAATTGCCCTAAGAACAGTTCTCAAAATGTTAGCTGTGGCATCTGGGAACTGTAATCACCATCTTTCTTGTTTCCTGTGCTAAAAACTATTGGACCATGCAAAAATAACCTTAGCTGCTTTGCTCTGGAAAACACTCATTCCAAGAAGATAAGGCTGGGCGCTGTGGAAAATAGCTTCCTTATCAAAACTGACTGCTTGTTATATCCTTACTCACTTCAAGGTCCTCACCTATCTGTACCTAGGAATCAAAATCTATTATGCAAAAATTCTTTCCAGTCCCCACCAGTTTCTTTCCTTAAAAAGTCCTGCCTTAAAGTGATCCAGTTGGTAATATAAAATCCTATAAATAAATATCCTTCAGGTGGTCCCCTTTCTGAGATGATATGAGAATTCTGTCAAGGTGGTGCTTTTACAGTAATTTCATTAACTTTACTTTGCTCAACCAGCAGTTTTTAATGGTCTTTTGGAGACCTGCAAGCCTATGGCTCAGATACGTAAAAATGAGACAGATGTCTCATGATCTTTCCATCTCTTTAGAAAAGCTTTGGAGATCAGGCCAATAGCAAAAAAAAAAAAAAAAAAAAAATCCCTCAAGGTAGAAAAACCATCACCATATCTACACTTTATATTTCATGTATTTCTTTACTCAACAGTCAGAGAATATCTTCATTCCCCCTCAAATCTATTTGTTCTTGTTTTCAATGTAATTCTAACAGCCTTGGTTGTCTGATTTCCCAACCTAAAGCAAATGAAAAACTTTCAAGAAAATGCAGCAATGGAGTTCTCTCTGCTTAAAGACAGAGAGTAATGAGGCATCTGACTTACATCTGGCCAGGAGCACAGCTTCCACCATAGGGCAGGGCACAGGCCATGGCAGCATGCCTTAGGTACCCCGGTACTTGCTGTACGCCTAGGAGGGTCTTCACCTATGGTAGCTCCAGTGCTGTTTGGTCCAACTCTAATCTTGCTCTCACCCTACTGACCCTGCTCTGTCTTTGTCCCTCTGACCTTGGTGCTGTTAGTTACTTCCCATGTCAGGTCCCTCAGATGTGAACTAACATTGGAACTTCCCCAGAAACTCCCTACCTCATTTGTGGCTAAGCTGGAAATTTTTGGCCCAAAGTTATTTTTATTCTACTTCCTGAATTAATTCAATTTCATATAAACCTAATAAAAATGTTTATGGGAACCACTTTCTATGTCTAACTACCTCTTGGCATCTCCTATAGACATTCAGGCCTCCTCTGATCAGTTGTACTAGGTAATTTTCTCCATACATTTTCTGAACCTTCCCTTGTCCTGTGTTATGTTAATGAACGATGCTACCATCCTTCTGGTCATTTGAGAGAAGAAACTGGACACTATTCTCAACTCCTGTTCCTGTACTTTACTGCCCCAACTCATTGTCAGTCACCAAGTCCAGGAGAGTTTTCTTCTGTTTTTCATTATAACCTCACAACCTCATTCCCCTAGATTATTTCTGTAGTTTCCTAACTACTCCTCCAGCCTGAAGTTTCTGTTTTCCCCATCCCATGTTGCTGTCACAGTTACACTGCCTAGCTATAAATCAATCATGCTACTTCTTAATTAAAATTCTAACCTAACACTCAGTAGCATTAGAATATTTGCCCATAAAATTACTGAGGCCTGATCCCCATTATTAGATGTTTTGACACAGTGGATTGAGTTTAGGATGCCAGTTTTCCAAATAATTTCGATGTGCAGCTAGTATCACAAACTCCATGCTGAGGATAGAGCCTAGCACCTTGTGTTTACCCACTAACATCTCAGGCACAATACTTCCTGCTGGGCCTGACTTCATTCAGATCCTCAGATTCTGAGAATGATCCCTTTCTCTCAAAATTTTTTTTCTCCTTTGTGTTTCTAACATCACCACACGCTTGGTGCTTACCTGCTTTTGTGAAGAGTCAAGTGAAGGGACATTCCCTCAGCTAAATTTTGTGGTCCTTTCTTGATACATGTTGAAAATCCCTACTCTGCAGATCTAAAATGCTTCAAAATCTGAAATTTTCTGAGTGTAAACAGACAATGCAAGTGAAAAATTCCAAAACATGAGACTTTTTCATGCATAAAATTTTTAAAATATTATATGAAATTATATTTAGACTTTGTGTTTAAGGCATTTGTAAAATTTATACTTGGGTCTCATCTCCAAGATATCTCATTATACATATGCAAATATTCAAAAATCTGCAAAATATTGAAATACAAAAACTTGTGGTCCCAATTATTTAAGACAAGGGAGGTTCATCTGGTAACTTGACTGCTTCCTCTGCAGTATCTCATATTTTCCAGATTTCTTTATTGTCTCAACTAGAACACTGGAGGATACTTATTTGCTTTATGTGCCCCAGAAACCCATTTTTTGAGAGCCAGCTCTTGGTCAGGCCAATGCTAAAGAGTACCCCTGTAAAATTACTATCTAGTAAGGGAGTAGACACTAAGAAAACAATGAATATAATTGTGGTATATGAGGAAGGGAAGGAAGTAAGTACAATGAACGAATGAGAACCATGGGTAACCACTGTCCCCTAGATGCTCACGGAAGTTCTTTAATCTGTGGAATTCATTCTCACTACATGACGGGCCCACTTATCAGGAAATTCAGAGGAGATCAGGTGGGAAGGCAGGAGAGAAGCAGCTAGCATGGGCTTGTGAGGCCTAGGTCCTTGTGTAGGTTTTTAAATTATTCATAGTGCCTTGCATAGCTTGAACTCCCCCAGCTTTTCATTTTTTTCTGTAAGATTTATGGTTCCTGTGTGCTCAAATCATTTTGTTTAGTGAAAGGCTTTTGGATTCTAAACCTGGATAGAGGTAATGGAGATATACACGGATACCTAAGTCCATTGTCTTAGTCAGTTTTTCTACTATAGCAAAATACCTGAGACCAGTCATTAGTAAAGAAAAGACATTTATTTCTCAGTTCTAGAGACTGGAAAGTCCATAACTGAGGCTCTAGTAGTCTCCATATCTGCTGAGGGCTGCTTCAAGATGGTACCTTGAACACAGTGTGCCCTCGTATGGTGGAAGGGATGGAAGGGTAAATGAACTGAATGCAGTGTGAAACCTCTTTTGCAATAATCCTTATCCCATTAATGAGGGAGACTCCACCTCTGAAGATTATTTTGCTGGATATTATCTCAAAGTGAATTTTGGGAGAGCACAGACATTCAAATCGCAGTAGGCATCTATGTGACAGTAGGAACACAATGCCCAGACCTGGACATTTTGAGGAGGGATCCAGACCCACAGCCTGGAATGGGCAGAAAACTTATCAGTGTCACCCAGCACCTTGAGGAAATCAGATTCCCCTCTCCACCTCATGCTTGGCCTGAACACTGAAACTAGGATTTGGCCAAAGTGAAGTCATCAATGTAATGTCCAAGCCAGGTCCACTGTGAGCCTTCTACTCCTGCTTGTCCCAGGACATATCCCTGCAGGAACAACCTCTCCTATGTTCACTCCATCAGGCTGAGGGACTATCCCAGGTGATGCCAAGGCTCAGTGAATTTCCAGGGACTTGTATTAGTAAATCTCATGGAAGACACAAGGAATAAGAGGGAGTGACACTTAGTACAGACCCACAGACATTGGAGTGAGCTCTGAAAGAGTACAGCCACCAGCCTATGTCCACAAAGAAGTTCTTCCCACATAGTAAATAGTCAGGCACCTTTGAGTGTAACCCTGATCACAGCACTCATTCAAGGAAGTCATCAAGGGTGAGAATGGACATCCTCAGTGAACTGATAAAAATCTCGATGAAGAACAAAATCCCTCATGTTGCTACCATGGGCTTCTCAAAGCAAGGTAGTCATGGAAATGACCTCAGAAATATAGTAATTTGCATGACTCCCAGAAAAAACACAGAAAGCATAATAGTTTTCAAGATTTTTCTGAATATCTTGAAAAGATATACTAATACATGTCTGTCTTCTTTGATGGTTTCTTTGCATCCCATTCTGGAGGGAGTTGGTGTGCACGGTTAAGAGGAGGGCAGAGGAACCCAAATAGAGATTGTCAGTGTAAGCCTGCATCCTAGCCTCAGGGTCGAGCATGTGCACTGGAAGAAGGAGGGCCAAGATGAAGTAGACCTTCCCTGAAAGGTCTTGAGGAACAAAATGCCCAGGCAAGAAAGGTTGGCTCAGGCCTGGGTGACAGTCAGTGTGGACTTGAGAAGCATGGTTGTAGATGTAAGCAGAAAAGTGTGGAGGTGAAAAGAGCCAAGACTTATGGAGAGAGGGACTATCAGGAGGTAAGGAGGTGAATCTGGCAGTCACATTGTCTGGGCTTGCGGAGGATGTGAGAGTTGAACCAGATCACACTCTGCCCTCACAGATAACAGGATATGGGTTTCTTCAGGGTTGATACTTAGTTCTGCCACCATTTCCAGACCACAGTACAGAGATTGGCACATAGAGGGCCCAGAAAACATGAATCAATAAATGATATGCCTCAAATCTGTGTAAGAATATTAAAAATTCCCCAACGCTGCTCATCAAAAAGAGGAATCATAATCATATAAGACATTGTGCGATTAGGTTAAAACCAACAAGAACACCAAATATGCATCAGGCAAAGCCAGGGAAATATGCCCACAGTGTGGTCGGCCAGATATTTCAGCTCTTTTTTGTTTTTGACACTAAAACTTAGGTTGAAGTAAAGTACCTCGACTTAGGCTTCCAAACACCAGAGTCTAAAACAAAAATCTGTATGCAGGGACCTTATTTGGAAGGGATTCCAGAAAGCCATAGAATGGAACTTAGAAAGAGAATGATAGTCAGTTTAAGAAGACATTGCACATATGGCCATGTCTGCTTCTTTCTTTGGCCCAATTCTGCAGGTCTTTTGAGTAAATTTACAGCATTAACTGTCCATTTGGGGGAACAGAGTTTAATGACTCTTTTTTAAAAAATATATTTTTTAGTTGTAGATGGACATAATATCTTTTATTTTTATATGGTGCTGAGGATCAAACCCAGTACTTCACACATGAAAGGCGAGTGCCCTACCACTGAGCCACAACCCCAGCCCACTTAATGGCTCTTGATCCTGTTAGTGAGTATATCCCCAAGGTGCTTGGCTACCATAGTACTAAGAATCTGAGACCTGAATTCAGAATCTGGTCTTCAGTATTTACTATCAGAATTTAAAACATGTGTGTGGCCATTTGCTCATGTCAAAGTGGACAAATTGGTGATGTCTACTGATTTTTGTGGGAATAAACCAAAAAAATAGTATAAAGTACTTGCCACTTTGCCTAGAGGTGTTTAACAGGCTTTTTCCCCTATTGAAGTTGTCTGGTGGATATTTTCCAAACTTTCCTGAAGTCTCATCTTGTAGTTTTCTAATAATTCAGATTCCTAAGCCTTTACCCTGCACAGCCTCTGAGTTCAAAAGATTCCTTAGAGACCTGTTTTTGCAGTCTTATTTGAAAAGAGCTTACTGTGGGTACACATGTGGGTATGTGTGTGACTCACTTCTTTATCCTGAGAAGGAGGCTAGCAAACTCTTTGTTAGTCAGCTTTCCATTGTTGTGATAAAATACCTGAGAACATAAACTTGTGAAGGGAAAGGTTTATTTTGGCTCACAGTTTCAGAGGTTTCAGTCCATGGCCATTTGACCCTGTTGCTTTGGGCCTGTTATGGCATAGTATATCATGGTAGGGAGGTTTGTTCCCCTTGCAGCAGTCTGGAAGCAAAAAGAGAGAGAGAAATGAAGATGCTGGGGTCCCTATATCCCCTTTAAGGGCATTGACCCAAGACCTAACTTCCTTACCCTAGGCTCCATGTCCTAAATGTTCCACTGCCTCCCAGTGGTGCTGCAGACTGGCAACCAAGCCTTTAACACAGGTCCTTTGGGAGATACTTGAACCTATAGCTTCCTTTCAGGTAGTTAAAAAATTTCAGGAGGTATCAAAATTTACTGAGAATTCTCTCTCAAAGTGATATCTTCAGGAAATTTCCAGGATGTAGGATACCTGGGAATTTAGTTTCCAAAGTGAGGGAGGGAAGGGTGTGAAGGATGATTAGAAAGTTCATTTTGAAGCCAAAAGATAACAAACAAGAGTAAATGTGTGTCTTTTCCTAAGTGAGGTAGTTGGGCAAGCAGGCACAGAACCAACCTACAAAAAAATAAAAATAAAAAAAAAATAACCAAACAGACGTGAGCCATTTCATCTGAGTATCAAGCATGTGCAAGCATGATGCAAAAGATGCACTGCCCTATCTACCTCCTCAGAGGGGACTGGAATGGTGTCTCCTTAGCTCACATCCCCAGTCAGCTCTATCAAGGATGCCTCTCACACCCCAAGAGAGACATGGGGGCACTTCTTGATCTTTCTCTGCTTCCCATGCTTGAAAAAGGCTAGGTAATGAGAGAAGATACAATTTCAACCTAGAAGGCTAGGTAGCCTCCCTCTGGGATCTCAGTGCCTCTGGAGGGTTATCCAGGAGAAAAGAACAGAGAAGTCTATCTGCAGAGAGAGGTCCATCCCCAGTAATGGAAAAGACAGGAGAGCTTCCTGAAGAGGCCTGAATGGGGTTCCTTTGAACAGTGAGGAGGGGTTGGGAATGCAGGAAGTTGCTTCCTTTTCTCACATTTTTAGTTCAGCAGTGACTCTGTCTCCTGCCTCTATCCCTGCCTGAGCCTGTGTTTCTTAACTCTACTATTGACCTCCTCCATTGTTTTTCCTTCATCTGATCATCTCTTCATTCCCTTCCGCTGGATCTCCTCTTGTATCCTTTCCACCTTCACTTGGGCCTTGTTTCCATGTCTTCCTCCTCCCCAATCTTCCCACTCAACTTCATTGAAGATGACCCCATGTTTTCCTTCTGGTCCTGTGAGCTCTGAGCATGACACAGGCCACTGTATCTAACCACCCAACCCTTCCAATATAGCTTCCTTTCTAAAGGTCCCCTCCTCAGCTTGATCTAGACTTCAGTTCTGTATACATCATTTGTGGGAAAGGTAGTGTGGTGGCCTCATAAGCTTCCTGACCTCCTCTGAAGCATGCTGGGATCAGACTAGAGGCCTATCAGAAAAAAGGCCTTCAAATTTCACAGAAGAAATGATGGCAGCCCAAATCCCTGAATCCAACAGGACCCAGACAATGTGGAAGTAACTTGGAGGCCATCAGTGTGAAGGGCCTGATGTGCAATGATGAGGAATGCCTATAGTATGCACATCTAGAATAGGATTAAGAGAAAACTGACCGTAGGATCAGAGTGAGGGCTGCCAAATAAGCAAATAAAATACAGTTGCCCCAGTTAAATTTGAATTTTGGATAAACTATGGACAAATTCTGGTATGATTATGTCCCATGCTATATTGGGTATACATGACATGCTAAGCTGAATAAATCTCCCAAAAATGTTCATGTCCCAGTTCCCAGAATTTGTAAATATATTACCTTACAAAACAAAGGGTTATAAAGGTTTTCCAACAATCCCCCCAAATAATATTATACTAGATTATTCGAGTGGGTCTGATGGAGGCAGAAGAAACCAAATGGGCAAGAGGGAGGAAGAATAGCCAGTGTTAGCAAGATGCATGGGAGAAGGACTTTATTATCCACTGCAGGCTTTGAATATGGTGGAGAGGCCAGGAGTGAATGACCACAGGAGGTTCTGGAAGCTGCTAAGTGTAACGAAATGGATCCTCCCTAGAGGCTTCAGTAGGAAGCCCTGCCAACACCTTGATGTTAGCCCATGGGGACCCATCTCAGACTTCTGACCTCTGAACTGTGGGATAACAAATGTGTGTTGTTCTACACCACTGAGATTGTGGCAAGTTGTTAAAGCATCAGTAGGAAATGAACACACAAATACTAAAAAATGATTACTTAAAATTCATATTTTAATTATGCTGTTTGTATTTTCTTTGGTAACTTGAATCAGAGCTATAGTAAATGACCAACTTGATTGTGGCTAGAAACCAGACTAGAATCCCTGATGGGGACTCCAAGACTGTGCCCTGGGGGATCTAATAGGAACTTCACTGTCCTCATCTATAAAATGGGGACAATAGCAAATAAGTTAATAAGAAAAATTTTTATGGGCTGCCCTGGCAAGACAGGTCCTGATACCTTCCCTGAACCTCATTCTCCTGAGTATTTAGAGGGAGTGATCCAGGACTTGGATGAGCAGCTTGAGTCATTCACACTATAAAGGGGTGCATATTTCAAGGGGGTTATTCACTACTCCCAACACATCAGCTGTGAGTAGACCCCACAGACAGAATCCCACTGCCAGGAGAAAACTAAAGGCTGTCCAGAGCAACCTTGAAGACCAGGAGGGCAATCTCACGGCTATCTGGGAGGCTCTATATAGAAAGTGACTTCACTTCTAAGCAGAGGGCTACTTCTGCCTCTGCAGTGTAAAGTTAAGGTCCAATCAGCTGAGGGACAAATTTCTTAGAAAAGTTTTTCTTAATTTGAGCCCCTAATTGCCATGCACTGATTTATGTCTGTGTACATGTGTGTGGGTGTATATGTGTGCATGTGTGTTTGAACATGCACAGTTGACAGGTATCACAGCATGAAATGCGCATACCCCTGACTAGTTCCACAGAAATTTGTCCCTCAAAAATACCTGTGCAAGTGTGTAAATAAATGTACCAGAGTGTTCACTGGGGAAATGTAAACATGCACTTACTGTATTATGCATACTGAAATGGGACTGTTCAAACAAAACTCAATTGACTATTGGACCTAGTGTTATAGTGATTCCTGAGTCAGATGACATATCAGCTGCATAATTGACAGATCAAAGGTAATTCCAATTATGAGCATTTGAGTTGCTCTGCTACAGGAAAGGAGGGAGCCAACCTTCTGCTTTCACTGTCTGTGTGTCTTCTCTTCTTAGATTCTCCTTCTCAATTCCACCCTGCCTTCCCCCAGGATACAGAGATGAGGATAGACCTCAGTGAGCACCAGGAGCCTTCAAGTAGGCCTGGGGTATTCAGATGATCAGAATGATACAGAAGAAGTGACATCATTGGGAACATGATTGGGAAGTGAACATCCCAGGTCATGATCTGTTCCTCTAAAACAGCTGGCCGCTTTTCTTGGGTCTTGTAGAGACTTTCTGCTAGACTCGTTCTCTCCTCAAGTCCAGCTCTGTCCAGTGTGATCTCAGCTGTTGGACCCATGCACGACTGTGACTCTACCATGGCTCTCTCAGGAAACAATGAGCCTTCTCCTCCTCTACCAGGCAAAGAGGTCTTCCTGTACATTTGAAGAGAACACACCTAAATATAAAGAGAGTGGTCAGCAGCATGCTTGGCTATTGTATAGGGTTCTGCACCAGTTTCAAGGAAAGGAGCTCACTGGCTCTGAGGCAATTTCAGGTTGTGATCTCTCTCTTTCTCTGGTGGCCAGGACAACTGGAATAGACCTCCTAACCTGTGGCCCTCTGGTCCAGCATCATGGCATTAATGGATGATGGGGATGATGGATATGATACTGTGGATACCAGTCAGAAAAATCTGCATGGATGTCACTTCTTGTTTTCTAGTAATCTGGACAAAACCATTAACATACATAGTACACACTGACTATGGCACACTATCCTTCCTTGGATAGTTGTCCTTCCAGGTCCCCAGAAGAGGCACTGTGCATGCCCACAGCAAAGCTGCTGGAAGTGAACATTACAGCAAGAGTCCTGCCTATGCTTCTCTGACCAGCGCTGTTCAGCCTGTGGTGGTTCATCATGAGAGGAGGTCACCCAGCAAAGCCTAGGGGAGAAGCAGTGCCAACATACATACACCCCACCCCCGCCAGGCTTTCACTTTCACCTAGGCCATCCCATGTTTTCACAGTTTTTCTCTCCTTCTCTTTGTGACCTGTCCCTTCCAAGATGTTCCTTTATGGCAGGGGTCAGTCCTCTTCCACTGACTTCATGGTGTAAAGATGGGATTTAAGACCATGAACTTGAAAAAAATCATTGTAGAAAGAAAGCCCACATCTCACTAAGGGGAGGTGTCAGTGGGGGTGTTATGGGATGAATCATGTCCCTCAAACTAATTTGCCAAAGTTCTGACCCTCAGTACTTTATAATATGACTGTATTCAGAGATTGGACTTTTCCTGTTTCCAGAGTGATTGTTAAAACTAGGCCATGCTCTACTTCAACATGACTGGAGTCCTTATAGGAAGAAAAACATCAGGGATACACATATTTGGAAGACCATGTGAGGACACAGCAAGAAGACAGTCAATGATGAAGGGCTAGGGGGAGAAACCAACCTTGTCCACACCTTGGTCATTGGACTCCAGAACTGTGAGAAAATGAATTCTTTTATTTAAGTCACCCACTCTGTGGTACTCTGTTATGACAGTCTTAGCAGACAAATACAGCAGAGGCAAAGATGAGGGTGGAGGTAGCACAAAAGGGGCTGCATTTCATGAAGGCAGCAGTTGTTGGTGCAAATCCCATGTGGATTTGGCCATAAGGTCATAGTTAATGAACCTAGTACTCAAGAATCAGCCCCACTTACAACTTCTACCCCATGCCATCAGACGGATTTTCTTATATTGCACATTTTGTGCCTCCTAATTACTCTATGTTGCATGGCAGACAGTTATTAATCATTTCCATTCAGCCTTCAAAAAACTGAGGTTCACAGATCTCATGACTTGCCTGTAATTTTACAAACAACAAAAAAATAAGGGTCGGTCTCCTGAGCTTCTTATTAGATCCCATAGCCATTCTTCCAGGTCACTGTATGAGAAAAGTGGTTCTAAACTCCGTATTGGAGAATGCTTATTAAAGCCTTATCACTTTGGTTCTGTCCTGATAGGAGAAAAGCCAAATGCAAGCCAGTGTCTCAGATGGATAGAAACTTACCCCATTTTGGCAGCTACTTTGACAATTCCAGCCGGTAAGGGTTTTAAGAAGCTCGCTGAGGGTGTTGAAAAGCCAGGCTAAAGCTGGGAAACAGTGAAAAGCACTGGACTGCAGGAAGGGCAGAATGTAGTATCACACCATGTTGTTCCAGTGACATATGGGAAAGACCTCATTCTCCTCTACAATACCCAGAAACTTGTGTATAGATCTCTGGTGTGGGGAGTAATTGTGTGTGTTGTATTTTGCTTCATGAGTAGTGGAAACTCTAAGAAGTTGATAACTAGATATGTGGGGTTACTCTAAAGGTAAATCAGTCTCATGGAAGCTGCAGCAGCAATTCTACAAGCACCCTCCCCTTTGTATTTCCCCTCCTCACAATCCCACAATGCAAAGATACTTGTTCACTCAATCATCCCAGCCCCAGGCCCTCAGCCTGAGCTTGTCCATGTGCTATACTTTGTATGTTCAATATCCCTCAAAGGCTTATCTATTAAAGTCTTGGTACTCAGGTGGCACTAGTAAGAAGTGGTAGAAACTTTAGGAGGTGAGGCCTAGTGGGAGGTCCTTAGGTCACTGAGGTATGTGGGCCCCAGTTTCTTACTCTCTTTCTTTTTGCTTTCTGATCATGAAGTGAGCCATTTTGCTCCATCATATACTCTCATCAGGTGCTGCATCATCCCAAGTCTAAAATAATGGGTCAAATCAGTCATGGATTGGAATCTCCAAAACTGAGACAAAATAACACTTTTCTTTGATAAATTAATTATCTCAGGTGTTTCATTATAGTAACATAAAGCTGACTCATAGCATGGGTAGTGCAATTGGTTTCCATGGATCTGTATCTTTTACCTGGGATAAAACTCCTCAGAAGACCTACTTTGTTTTGTTAATCTAGAAGCTCTGTTGGTTCAACAGTCATTTAATAAACCTTCACAAAACATCCTCAACTGAGTCATGGCCAGGACATAGTTTCTGATCCAGTTTCCTGCTCCAGCCAGTTGGCAGCTGTTTAGAGTGGTTCCGTATTCTAGTGAGACCCTGAGCAAAGGGCTGGGCTGTGGAGGGCAGGGGTGGAGGCAGCAACAGCAAAGGATTCCTTTTCTTGTGTGTATGTGTGTATGTGTGTGCACGCACGCGCGTGTGTGTGTGTGTGTGTGTGTGTCCCATAGCACTCTGCCAGGGTCCTTTCTAGCTGAGGACAGAGTCTTGGGGAATTACTTGAATCACAGAGGACACCTGGGTCAAGATTTACTGGTGAGTGAATAGATGTGGGTAAAGCATAGGAGTATGGTGGGGGCACCACCACCTCACACCTACTCACAGGATGGGTGCACTGTTTGGGAACAACGTTTTAATGATTCAAACTCATTCCCTGTGAAGCTCAATAATTCAAATATATTTTATCTAAAAGGGGGAAATGTGCAACAATTAGATAAGCGTCTGAACTAGGAACAAGGAGAATTCCCTATTTTATTTTCTTTCTAGAATTACCAATATAAATGATTCTTTTTATATCACAAACTAGCGTGGACACACAGCAACTTAATTGCATGTTTGTTATCACAAAGTGATGACTATGACTGCTAGAACTGCAGAATTTAATTAGGGAGAGAAAATCCAACAGCTTCTCTGTTGAGCTGAACATGTAAAAATTCCTGTCACCCTTCAGCAACTGCCCTTTCACCTTTTAGCCTGGGGCTGGGCCATTCAATGTGCAGCCCTCCCCTCCTCCCCCAGCTGGGCCTATATCTGCCTACTGGCCACACAGGATGCATGGTGAATCTTCTCAGTCTTCAGCTCTGACTCCCTTTTGGAGTGCTCTTATAGATGTCTCAATGCTTCCTGCTGCTTTTCTAGACTTTTCTAGATTTCCCTCAGCTCCAGATACTTCCCTAAGAAGGAAGGATTGAGAAGAAAGGGGGAAAAATGCAGGTCTTTGTATCCAAGCATCCTTAATTAGCAATATTGTGCAGCATCAAATTAAGCTCAATATCCCATCCCCAAGATGTGCAGCACAATGATCACTCTTAAGAGGTGTTTTTAGGATGAAATGAGTTATAATAATAAAATCCCTTACCTGTAGACATCCCTTTCTGTCTCCTTTTATGCAGCATTTATGTACACATGCCCTATCAAATCATTCATCCATGCATTTATTCAACAAATTTATTTCATGTCTAGCTATTTGGAAGGCATGTTGCTAGGGGTTAAATTGATAATGAAGTAATATGTGCTTTTTGATTGTTATCCTGACTATTTCTCCTCTTGTATCATCACAGTACTGGCAGTGCTTCATCAGGACTTGCCATCCTGCTGACTAGCCTGGGCTCACTGTCCCATGTAATTGCTTCAACCACTTCCTTTACCTGCCTCCTAGGCACAGCCTCACCAGTCATATAGTTTTGAGAAGCATTAGTTCTTACTAAATATTAACCTTTGTAATGTGGGTTTACATGATTAATCCTTCAGGCATACTTGTTTTTCACTAGAATAAATGCAAGTCCTTGACCTTGTGGATTCATAGTTCAGCTGTTCCCAAATTGTCCTGACTGGGTTTCTGGTGAATGGATGGAGGTGACAGATAGTCCCTAGGTTAATTAGATTTCCATCACTATAACAGAATACCTGAGATAATATCATGTAAGAGGAGGAAAAGTCTATTTTGAGTCAAAGTTTCAGGGGTTTTAGAATATAGTTTGTTGGCTCTATTGCTTTTGGTCTGCAGCAAGGTAGACTACATGAGTTGGAGCAACACAACACAACTCACCAAATGGAAAGAAGCAAAAAGAGGGAGAGCAAGAACCAGGGTCCCAAAACACTCTTCAAATGCACACTCTCAATGACCTAACCTTCTTCCACTACGCCCCACCTCTTAAAGGTTTCACCACCTACCAATAATGCCACATGCTGATGAACAAGCCTTCAACACATAGACCTTTGGAGGGTCATTCAAAATCTAAATTGTTGAAGCCCCTCACTTGAGGTTTGTCTATTCATTCACTCATTGGACAAACATTTGTAGATTTTTCTTAAGTCAGTGTTGAAAAGTAAACTCGTAGTTTGGTTGCAAAGGGCCTGGGCTCTTGTGGCCTTCACACTTCCCCCTCTGATGATGACTTGCATGTGAGACACATGTGCACAGCTCACTATGAATACCTGCAACTGTCTGCCTGTGGATGAGGCTGTAGTCATGCTCCCTATGTGACCTTCTGTGTAACCTTTCCTTGACTCAGTTTACCTACAAAGGGTGAATAATCTATGCTTTCCTATACTCACACGTGTTGATTTTACCTTCATGTGTTTTACATTTGGAGAATTGTTTAAAGACAGTCTTCCATATATTTCTTGAGAAACTTTAAGTTTTGCTTTCTCCATGTAAATTTGACACTTAACAATTGTCCTAATACCATATAGTGGGTCTTCTTTTCCATTGATTTGTAATGAAACCTATTGTCCTAAATTGAGTTTGTAAACATGTGCAGGTTAATTTTTGGCCTATTTTATTCTATTTTTTCTATACTTGCAGTAATCATTTTAATTACTCTAGTTTGATAATAAATCTCAAATCTAATAAGGAATATCTCTTTCTTCTTTTACCAAAAAATTTTGTTTTTCTGGTTTTTACATTTTTGTATAAATACTAGAATTGACTGAAAAAATTCAGGAAAAACTGTTGGGATTTAAATTAGAGTCATAACAAAATTTTAGATTAGTTTTGGGAAAGCTGTCATTTTTAAACTATCAAGTCTTAGCACATGTTAGTATGAAACTGCTCTCCATATATTCAATTCTTTGTTATAACTTTCAATTAAGTTTTAACTTTTATGCATAGAGATATTGCCTGTATTTATTTGAAAGTATTCTTCTATAATATATTTTTTTTGTTGTGACTAGAATATTATATTTTATTGCTCATTCTAATTAGTTATTGCTAATACATAAAAGTGTTATTAATATTTATATGCCCATTTTTTATACAATCATTTGTTCTTACTAGTTCTAATTAGTGTATATAAATTTCTTGGGTTTTATAAGTGAGCAATCATAATGCCTGTGACTTCTGTTTTGTCATAACTAATTTGTTGTAGTTATTATGACTCCTGTGTCAAGGAGAAAGTTTTAATGATTCACCATTATTTCAATTGTTCTTACAGATATTCTTTATCGATTTGAAAATTTCTCATATTACTTACTATGATCGTCTGTTTTTAAACTGTGAATAGTGGTAAACTTGACTTATGCTCTTCAATATCTATTGGTTCAATTCAAATATTTTTCTTTTCATATATTAGATTTTTATTTGATCTACTTAAATTGCCATTTATTGTCCATATAAGAAACACATTTCAACATTTCTGAAATTAAGATGTGCTTTACAATCTGTATCTTTGCAGTGTCAGGGTTTTATTTAATTTTTTTACCAATGTTATGCAGTTTCCTGTGCATGAGACTTGCATTTGTTTTGTTGAATTTTATTTTTACGTTGTTGTACATGAGGATTCTTTTCTTATTTTCAGTTTTGGATTTTTCATTATTAACATATAGAAAGGGCTTGTACTTCACACTTTCTGAATTAACTCATTAGCACATATTTTAAGGGGAGATTCTTTTGGTCTGTATAATTTAATGTCATTTGCAAATAGAGATACTTCTACTTTTTTCTTTTATACTCTTGATGAATTCATTTCACTTTCTTGATCAATAGACCTGCTTAGATTCTTCAGTACAAAGTTGGATAGTAGTGGCCAGAGTGGGCCACTTTAATTTAGGAGAAAAACTTTCAGTCTATTATCTTTAAGAATTATATTCTCTGTCTTTTTATTTATTTATTTATTTATTTATTCATTCATTCATTCATTCATTCATTCATTCATTCATTCATTTATTTTTTTGCATAGATGCCCCCTTCTGGGTTATGGAAATACCCTTCTATTCATAGTATTATAGTGATTTTTCATTTTTATTTTTTTAAAGGAAAGGATGCTGGATTTTGTCAACTGCTTTTCCTATGCCTATTGAGACGATCCTGTGTATTTTCCCCTTCTATTTTTTAATGTTGCATCTAATATTTATTGAATTTTATATGTTGAACCAATCATGGCTTCTTGGGATAAATCTCAACCAGTCGTAGTATATAATCCTTTTTATATGCTGCTGGATTCAGTTTGATAATATTTTTCTAAGTATCTATATTCATATGGGATATTGCTCTAATAGTTTTCTTTTCCAGTGATTTCTTTTGCTGGTTTTGCTATGCTAGTGACACTGGCCTCACAAAATGCATTAAATCGTCTTCCCTTTTCTTCTGTTTTTGGAAGAATTTGTGAAAGATTTTTGTTAATTGTTCTGAAAACACTTGGTAGAAATCTTCAGTGAGGTCCACTGTTAATGGGCTTCTCTGTAAGATTAAAGAAGATATACCTCAACCAATCCACTTATAATTGACCTATTCATGTTTTCTGTATTTCTTAATCAATTTGATAGTTATGTTTTTCTAGGATTTTATCCTTTCAACCTTGATTAAATAAGTTGCAGTGATACAATGTTTCATAGCATTGCCTGATGTAATGCTGGTAGTGATGATTCCTCTTTCATTTCTGATTTAGTGATTTTATTGTCCTATTTTTTCTTAGAGTAACTAAAGTTTTGTCAGTTTATTAATATTTTTCAGAGACATACTTATTATTTTGTTGCTTCTTAGCTCTACTTGTTTATTTTTATTTTAATCTTTATGTAATTTTCTTCCTTGCACTTTGGTTAGTTTTCTATTCTTTTTCTAGTCTCTTAAGTGGCAGGTCAGGTTATTGATTTGATTTCTTTCTTTTTCCCTCTTCATTTCTAAAGGATATTTATGAGGATTTAGAATTCACAGCAGACAATTCTTTGCTATAAGCCTTTGAAAAATGTTATGCCACTTCATCATGGCCTCCATGGTTTTAGATGAGAGATTCACTGTCATTCAAATTGCTGTACTTTTATAAGTGATATGCCATTTATGTCTGTCTGCTCTCATGATTTTATTCTTTAGTTTTCAAATTTTAATATTGTGGGTATTGACTTAGATTTTGTTGTGTACATCTGTTTTGAGGTTTGCTCAGGAAGGGCTATGGTGAGGGAAGGGAAGGGGCCTGCAGACTTCTCTAATTTTTCTATAACCTTTATTATAGTCCACTTGGTGCATTTTCTAGGTGAGTTTGTGAGGAATTTGTATTCTCTGGTTGGATAGAATGTGAATTATCAAGAATACAAGTAACAATAAATGCTGGCAAGGATGTGGGGGAAAAGGTACACTCATATATTGCTGTGGGACTACAAATTGGTGTAGCCACTCTGGAAAGCAATATGGAGATTCCTTAGAAAACTTGGAATGGAACAACCATTTGACCCAGCTATATTACTCCTCAGCTTATACTCAAAGGCCTTAAAATCAGCATACTGCAGTGACACAACCACATCAATGTTTATAGCCGTTCAATTCACAGTAGCCAAGATATGGGAACCAACCTAGATACCCTTCAACAGATGAATGGATAAAGAAAATGTGGTGTATATACAGAATGAAATATTACTTAGTCTTAAAGAAGAATGAAATTATGGCATTTACAGGTAAATGGATGGAGCTGGAGAAAAGCATGCTAAGTGAAATAAGCCAATCCCCCAAACCCAAAGATCGAATGTTTCCTCTGATATGTGGATGATAACCCATAAAAAGGGAGGATGGGGAGGGTAAATATAGAAGTTTATTGGATTAGACAAAGGGGAATGAAAGAAAGGAAGGGGGATGGGAATAAGAAAGACACATAACCTTCCTGTGCTCATGTGTAAATATACAACCAGTGTAACTCCACATCAGATTCAACCACAAGAAAGAGATCAAAATTGTAATGGATTGCATCTCATGTATGGGTGGTATGTCAAAATGCACCCTACTGTCATGTATATCTAATAACCACCACAACAAAAAGAAATGTCAATTATATCAATATAATTTATGGGGATATTCAGATGACTATATCCTTATTTATGTTTTGACTATTTGATCTTTAAATTATTGAAGAAAGGGAATTGGAATCTCCAGTTATGTTAGGGAATATATCTACTTCTCCTTGCATTTTTGATTAATGTTGTATTGGTGTTATATCTATCAACTTTATATATTTTGATAGATTTTTGTAAAGTATATACTTATAAAAGTTATGAATTGTTAGGTTTTGGAAAATGAATCCTTCCTCATTTAATGCTCTACTTAATGTCTAATAATTTTCCTGTTCTGAAGTCTAATTTGTCTAAAATTATTATATCTACTTTAACTTTTTTTTTTACCATTGTTAGCATGACATGTCTTTCTCTATCTCTTTACTTTTAATGTATCTGTGTCTTTATATTTAAAGTAAGGTTTCTCTATATTTTTATTGGTGCATTATAGTTGTACATAATGACAGAATTCATTGTTTCATATTCATACATACGAACAATAGAACTATAATTTGGCTAATATCATTCCCTCATATTTCTTCTTTCCCTCCCCTTCTCCCTCCCCCTATCTTTTTTCTCTACTTTACTTCCCTTCAATTTTCATGAGATCTGCCCATACCTTTTTTTCCCTTTTTCCTCTCTAGTTTCCCCATGTGAAAAAAAATCACATGACCTTCAATCTTCTCAGTTTGGCTTATTTCCTTAACATAATGCTCTTTAGTTCCATCCATTTTCCTGTGAATGACATAATTTCATTCTTTGCTATGGCTGAATAAAAATCCATTGTGTATATATTTTCTTAATCTATTCATCCATTGATGAACATCTATGCTGGTTCCAAATTTGGTTGTTGTGAATTATGCTGCTATAAGCATGAGTATGCATGTTGTCACTGTAGTAAGATGACTTTACTTCTTAAGAGTAAATACTGAGGAGTGGTATAGCAGGGTCATATGTGGTTTTATTCTTATTCTTTTGAAAAACCTCCATTAAATTAAGATTTTTGTAGATAACAAAGAGTTCATAAAATTCTTTCTGTCAATATTTCTCAATATGTGTATTTATGCCCTTCATCTTTAAAGTGGTTATTGATGTAGTTGGATTAATATCTATGTTTATAATAATTAACTACTTTTCAAAAATTTTAATTGTTCTTTTTGTTATACATGATAGTACAGTATATTTTGACATATTTACTTATTTATTTATATTTATTGCAAACATGGAGTACATCTTATTCTAATTAGAATCTCAGTCTTGTGGTTGTACGTGATGTGGAGATTCACTGTGGTGTATTAATATAGGTACATAAGAAAGTTATGTTATGTCCAAATTATTCCACTGTGTTTCCTACATTTTTTCTTCCCTCTTTTTCTTTTCTTTTGTTTTTTAGTGTCTTATATAATTCCATTTTATCTCTTAACTATCAATTATAAGTCTTTTAAAATTATTTTAATGATTTTCTTAGAATTTTCAATATACATTTAGAGCTAATTTAAATCTACTTTAGCTGTTTCATGGGCAGTGCAAGTAACAGTATAGACTATTTCTAATTCCACTTCCTGTCCCTCACAACATTGCTGCTATTCATTTTTCTTATTTTTTTATTTTATTTTATTTTTTGGTACTGGGGATTGAACTCAGGGGCACTTGAGCACTGAGCCACATCCCCAGCACTATTTTGTGTTTTATGTAGAGACAAGGTCTCACTGAGTTGCTTAGTGCCTCATGTGGCTGAGGCTGGCTTTGAACTCAGGATTCTCCTGTCTCAACCACTCAAAGTGCTGGGATTACAGGGATGTGCCCCCATGCCCATTTTACATATGTGATGCTATTGATTGAATTTTAACTTCCCCAGAGGGATATGTTGAAATCCTAACTCCCAGTACTGACAATGTGACCTCACTTAGAAATAGAGGAATTAATTCAGAAGTGGTCATACTGAAGTGGGGTGAGCCTCTTATACATGACTAGTATTCTTATAAGATGGCCATGTGAAGACAGAGACACAGGGAATGACATGTGATGCCAAGTTAAGAGATTAGAGTTATGCAGCTGCAAGCAAAAGAATGCCAAAGATTCTGCCAAATCACCAGAAGCTAGGAAGAGGCAAGGATGGATTCCCCTACAATTTTTAAAAGGAGTTATTGCCTATTAATTCAGATTTTCAACCTACAGAAATAGGAGACAATATATTTCTATTGTTTTATGCCACACTATTTGTGGTACTTTATTATGATAGCCTTGGAAACTACTAGATGTGATAATTGCATAATACATTGTTACTATTATAACTTTAACAGATAAGTATCGCCTAAATTAAGGAAAATATATAATTCTATTTTTTCTTTATATATTCCCTTTCTGAAGTTCTAATGTTCTTTCCTTTTTATTTAAAACAGATTTTATTTTTAGAGCTATTTTAGGTCACAGAAATATTAAGCAGAAGGTTCATTAATGCCCCATATGACCTCTGCCCCCAATATACACAAATCCTCTCCCATGGTCAACATCCCCCATGAGTGGTACAGGTACATTTGTTACCATTGATGAAACTTCCTTGACACCTTTTTGTCACTCAAGTTTCATGGATTCCATTAGGGTCTTCTTGGTGTTGGAATATCCCCATTCTCTTTTAATACTGAGTAATAATCCGTTGTGTATATATGCCATAGTTTCTTTATCCATTCCTCTATTGAAGGGCATCTAGGTTGGTTCCACAGTTTAGCTATTGTGAATTGAGCTACTAGAAACATTGAAGTGGCTGCATCACTGTAGTATGCTGTTTGTAAGTCCTTTGGGTATAGACCAAGGAGTGGGATAGCTGGGTCAAATGGTGGTTCTATTCCAAGTTTTCTAAGGAATCTCCATACTGCTTTCCAGATTGGTTGCAACAATTTGCAGTCCCGCCAGCAATGTATGAGTGTGCTTTTGTTACACATTCTTGCCAACACTTTTTGTTGCTTGTATTCTTGATAACTGCATTTCTAACTGACATGAGATGAAATTTTAGTTTTGATTTGAATTTGTTTAATTGTTATAGATTTTGAACATTTTTTCATGTGTAAAGACCAAAATGTGGTAAGTAAAACCGCTGGGTAAGGCTTTATTGGGAAATATGCTTCTGGTCGAATGCCTCCATCTGACAAAACGGGCCAAGAGAATTGCGCATGTGTTCTGTGGTACAGAAAATTTAAAGGGCCTGGGCAGGAAAGGGTGGGCTTGGGGCAGGAAAAGGAGGTATCTGAAGTCCTGCATTCCCCTGGGGTTGGTCAGGAGATCCTGCTGAGGTCAGAGTCCTTCTGGGATGAGTCAGGAGAAGTCTGCTGATTGGTAGGAGGCGCCATTACTGCTTACGTGTCAGTGTCTGGTTGATTGCCCCTTTGCGCATGTGGGCTGCTTGATGCTTCCTTCCCGCGGCTGCTCCAAACTGACGTTTTGCGCCCGCTGCAGCTGTGTGGAGTCCTCCACGTTGTATGTTTGGCATCTGCTGTAGCTGCATGGAGTTCACCATGTTGTAGGTTCTGCGTCTGCTTCACGAGAAGAAACGCGAGATCTCAAGCCAACCTAAAAATATGTCTTTTGATTGATTGTATATCTTCTTCCTGTGAAGCGTCTGTTCAGCTCCTTAGCCCACTTATTGATTGGGTTGTTTGTTTTTATGGTGTTAAGTTTTTTGAGTTCTTTGTATATCCTGAAGATTAGTGCTCTATCTGATGTGCGTGTGACAAAAATTTATTCCCAAAATATAGGTTCTCTCTTCACCTCATTGATTGTTTCTTTTGCTGAGAAGCAGCTTCTTAGTTTGAATGCATCTGATTATTGATTCTTAATTTTATTTCTTGTACTTTAGGAGCCTAGTTAAGGAAGTCAGGGCCTAATGAGACGTGATGAAGATTTGGACCTACTTTTTCCTCAATTAGGCGCAGGGTCTCTGTTCTAATTTCTAGGTCCTTCATCCACTTTAAGTTGAGTTTTGTGCATGATGAGAGATAGGGGTTTAGTTTCATTTTCCTGAATATAGATTCCCAGTTTTCCCAGCACCATTTGTTGAAGAGGCTATCATTTCTCCAATGTGTGGTTTTGGTGCATTTGTCTAGTATGAGTTAACTACATTTATATGGTTTTGTCTCTGTGTCTTCTATTCTGTACCATTGGTCTACATGTCTATTTTGGTGCCAGTACCATGCTGGTTTTGTTACTATTGCTTTGTAGTATAGTTTAAGGTCTGGTATTGTGATGCTTCCTGTTTTACTCTTCTTGCTAAGGATTGCTTTGGCTATTCTGGGTCTCTTATTTTTTTGAAATAAATTTCATGATTGTCTTTTCTGTTTCTATAAGCAATGACATTGAGATTTGAATTGAAATCTCATTAAATGTACATAGCACTTTGGGTAGTATGACCATTTTGACAACATTGATTCTGCCTATCCAAGAGCATGGGAGATTTTTCCATCTTCTAAGATCTTGTTCAATTTCTTTTTTTAGTGTCCTGTAGTTTCATTGTAGAGGTCCTTCACTTCTTTTGTTAGATTGATTCCCAAGTATTTTATTTTATTTTTTTGTGGCTATTGTGAATGGGGTAGTTTTCCTGATTTCTCTTTCAGAGGAGTCATCACTGATGTGTAGAAATGCATTTGATTTATGGGTATCGATTTTATATCCTGCTACTGTGCTGAATTCATTTATTAATTCTAGAAGATTTCTGGTCGACTTTTTTGGATCTTCTAAGTATAGAATTATGTCATCTGCAAATAATGATAGTTTGAGTTCTTCTTTTCCTATTCATATCCTTTTAATTTCTTTCATCTAATTGCTCTGGCTAGAGTTTCAAAGATTATGTTGAATAGCAGTGGTGAAAGAGGGCATCCCTGTCTTGCTCCTGTTTTTGGAGGGAATGCTTCCAATTTTTCTCCATTTAGGATGATGTTGGCCTTGGGTTTAGCATAGATAGCTTTTACAAAGTTGAGGTGTGTTTCTACTATCCCTTGTTTTCCTAGTGTTTTGAACAGAAAATGGTGCTTTTTTTGTGAAATCCCTTCTCTGCATCAATTGATAAAATCATATGATTCTTATCTTTAAGTCTATTGATGTGATCGATTATGTTTATTGATTTCTATATGGTGAACCAAACTTGCATCCCTGGAATGAACTCCACTTGATCATGGTGCACTATTTTTTGATATGTTTTTGTATGCAATTTGCCAGAATTTTATTGAGAATTTTTGCATCTATGTTCATCAGAGATATTAGTCTGAAATCGTCTTTGTTTTATGTGTCTCTGTCTGGTTTTGGTATCAGGTTGATACTAGCCTCATAGAAAGAGTTTGGAAGAGTTCTCTCCTTTTAAATTTCATGCAATAATTTGAGGAGTACCTGTATTTTCTCCCTTATCTCTTTATTGGTGTGATCAATGGTTGCCTTTATTTACTCTCTTATCTCTTTGTTGAAGTGATCAATTTTTGCCTGTATTTGCTCACTTAAGTCATTCTTTAATTCGCAGATCATTTTAATTACATACATTCTGAATTCTTTCTTTGACATTTCATCATCTGTGCTGTCAATTATTGGTCTATATATTGTGGTCTATTATTGGTCTATTATAATGTGGTCTATTATTGTAGTATCTTGGTTTGTTTGGGACACTTTTTTTCCTTGTGTTTTCATGTTGATTATGTGTCTTCCTTTCTTGCAATTCCCATCTGAGGTATTGCAGTTTTCTATCCTATAATCTTGTAGTGACCCTACAGATTACCTGAACCTCACCTTGAAGTTCAATTCCAGTCCCCAGCTAGTGTCCCCAGATGGACACTACTGCAACTAAAGATGCTGGCGGTGGTAGTGGAGGTAACTCAAGATAGCAGTGGGAGTGGCCCGAGATGGATGCAAACACTTTCAGAGATGGGGCTAAAAGGGTGGGACTTACAATGGCTTTGGGCTGACTGTTTGAAGATGCAGTGCTGTGGCATGCGGAACTATGGTGGGCAGCTGCCTTCAGGCCCTGTCTGTTGTCCCAAGGTGTGGAGGCCAGTACATGGGAAGGGGCTATGGCGATGGCTACAGTGTTCCAAGATGAATTTGTAAAGGGAATGACAGCATGGACCTTGACTCTGCACAGGGGCAGTCCTGGGCCTGGGCTCTCACACAGGTCTTCGAGGGCAGTCCTGGGCCTGACTTTGGCTGGGCTTCTGCGGGAGTTGCTGGGGGCAGTCCTGGGCCTGGGCTTGTGCTCCAGCAGGTAGGCAGGGGCTCTAGGCCTGGGCTCCTGTGGGGATCCTCCATTGCTACATTTGGATTTTTTTTCTTTTTTTCTTCTTTGGCTATTCTTAAGGACTTTTTCTTAATTAGAATATATGCTATTCTTTTAGCTATTATACTGGAAACCTGTTAATGTGGTGGTAAAAAGTGGAAATGGGGAAGTATCTTAGCTTCTTATGGTTAAATATCATCTTTTAGTGTGACCTA
Source organism: Xerus rutilus (assembly GCA_028644305.1). Taxonomy (NCBI): domain Eukaryota; kingdom Metazoa; phylum Chordata; class Mammalia; order Rodentia; family Sciuridae; genus Xerus; species Xerus rutilus. The sequence continues at coordinate 59,710,434 of CM053402.1, forward strand.
GGGCTGAGACATTTACAAGCATATCTTAGCTTTATTCTTCTTCCTTCTTAGGTTAAAAAGCAAGGCCAGATGGAGGCTCAAGTATGGCAATTGCCCTTCCCTTAATGGGACAAATTTCTGATAAATTCTTCCTCCTAAAGAGGAGTAATTTACAATGAAGAGTGGATTGATTATTTATCCAAATAGTTATTGTTTGTCTCTTCCTGGCAAGGTGATTTTTTTTTTTTTGACTCTTCAATGAGAACCTAGTGGGGTTCCTGAAAGAAAAATCTATGAAGTATGAGTCCCTCGGTAAGATGGCCCCAGGAGTTTCTCACTCTTAGGCTAGTCACCCAACCTCCAACAATTTGTTAGAGTTACCATTTAAGTCTTTATATTGGGATATGACTTTGGTGGACTTCAGCTTCTGGTGATCCTATATTAGCTTTGAATCTCAGCATTCAGTGTTCTTCTTGAATTTGGGAGTTATGTCCTCTGTAATCTCACTTTTCTGATGGGTTACAACATCATTGATTTTTAGCTTGTTCAGCTTCTTTCCTATTATAAGGATGGGAAAGATAATATTCAAGATTTTTTATTTTTCATGCTGAATCTGAAACTGGGGATATCCAGTTTGTTTCTCATATAGATTTTATCTCAGAAGTTTAATATTTGTATTTATTATATCTTCTATATATGTTGTTGTTGTTGTTAGGGATGCTTAACTACTGAGCCATATCCCCAGACCATTTTTATTTTTAATTTTGAGACAGAGTCTGGCTAAGATGCTGAGACTGGCTTTGAACTGCAATTCTCCTGCCTCAGACTCTTGAGCCACTAGGACTACAGGTGTGTGCCACAATGACTAGTTTCAACTTATTTTTGAACATACATAGTATAGTTATAATAACTGGTTATATATCATTGTTAGAAATATCATTTATCATTTGTGTCAATTCTGGGTTGATTTGATTTTGATTACTTTTTTCCCCGCACTTGCACTTTTGATGGTTAGATATTAAATATTGAAAATTGTGTGTTGTTATATGCTGAGTGTTCTTGTATTTCTATTACTGTCCTAGAGCTTTGCTTGGGGATGCATTTACTAACTTGAAATAGTTTGATTCTTTCAAGTTTTTCCTTTTCTATACTTTAGGTGGGTCCAGAACAGTGCTCAGTCTAGGGATGATCACTACCTATTACTGAGAAAGGACCTCCTGAGAACTCTGCTTAATGATCCATGTATCTACCTATCTCACACATCTTTATGTTGGCTTTTGGAAACATCTTCTGTTGTTGGCTCTATGTTTGTGTTGACTACCCTTCCTTCTAATTTTTGGGATGATTCTTTTTCAGCTGCAGATTCCTCATGTATATGTGCTAAGGAACCTCTGGTTCTTTCCATACAACTCTCCTATCTAGCACACTATCATTCAAAATCTATCTGCCTGAGTTTCCCCTAGTCTCATTTATTCTTATCAACTCAGAGAATCTAATGAGCTTTGTTAAATTTCTTCCCTTCCATGCCAGGGCCTGAAAATCATTGTCAATGTAATATTTATTTTTCTGTCTTTTTAATTACTCATTGTCTTTTTTAAAAATTTCATTTGTACATTATGATTATACATAATAGTGAGTGTTACAGTTTCTTGAAAACTGCACATTTCATAAACTTTTGCCCACTTTTGTGGTTGTTTCAGCTGGATAACAACATTTAGTCTTTTTAATGTCATTGTAATTCTTTCATATTATTTTTAGATAGAAATTTCTTGAATATTTGGTGGAATATGCTTCTAAAATTGAGCATGTGACTTCTTGTTAATTTTTAGTGAGTAGATTTAAAATTGCTTGTTAACTAAAATAATTTCTTTCAAGGTTAGAAAAACTACTCAAGTGCTTCCACTTATTTTTATTTTATTTATAATGTTTATTTTAAAAATAAGTTGTCTACAGGGGTGGGGGAGGTGGAGAGGAAAAGGAGAAGTACTGGGAACTGAATTAGAGCAAATTATATTTCATGCATTTATAGTTATGTCAAAATGAACCCTAATATTATGTATAACTAAAAGAACCAATAACAATTGTAAAGCAAAAAAAAGTTTGTCTATTTTATACTTTAAAATAAATACATTTTCATAGGATAGTTCATATATTGCTGTGTTTTCAGCGTACATATCTCCCTAAAATTTGTATGTAGGAAATTAACCCCCATGATCATAATATTGAGGTGAGGCTTTTGGGAGGTGAATAAGTCATGTGGTTGGAGTTCTTATGAATGGTATTAGAAATCTTATATAAAGGAGACCTGGGGATCTTGTTTACCCTTCTGGCTTGCAATGACTCACAGAAAGTGCCACTTCAGTTAGCTTTTGCAATGTTTTGATGAAAATATTCAACAAGAACAATTTAGAGAAGGGAAAAATTACCTGGGGCTCATGGTTTTAGAGGTTGTAGTCCATACACAGCCTAAATCATGGCTCTGGGACTGAGGTGAAGCACCATGTCATGAGGAAGAGCTAGTGGAAGAAATATGCTCAGTGCATGGCAGGGTCAGAAAGGGGAGAGAGAGGGGGGAGAGACACCCCCACTCAGGGAAGATGTGCCCTTCCAGAGCATGCCCCCAGTGACTCCCTTTCAGTCATATTCCACCTGCTCATGAGTACTAGCCAGCCAGTCCATTCAAACTTGGATGAACTGATTAGGTCACAGCTCTCATAATCCAATAATTTCACCTCAATATTCCTGTATTAATAGAAGATTTGAGAGGACACCTCATATACAAACCATTGGTGAGGAATAGGTCCTCACCAGATACCAAATCTAATGACACCTGGATCTTAGAATTCTCATCATCCAGACTTGTGAGAAATACTGTTTTGTTGTTTATAAATTATGTAGTCTAAGGTATATGTTTTGGTGGCCCTAACTGACTTAGACATATATCTGATAATTTAAAAATCTCTATAGATTTATAATAGTCTCTATTTTATTCTTAGTATTGTATATTTATTTATTTTTATTTCAAATCTGTTCATGTTACTAGTTTTTTTCAAAGTATAAGCTTTTGTTTTTCATGGTCCTATCTATTATTTCTTTGTTTTCTACTTTATAAATTTTCTTTGATCTCAATTTGATACATGGTTCCATGTTTTAATTTTTGTTTCTTGTTTCTATTCTAAGTCTTTAATTGCAAGTTTGAATAATATATCCTCTTTTCTTCTAGTTCCATATACAACTAAACTAGTACTTATGTTTTGTTTGTTAATATTTCCTTTAGGAAATCTGCTTATAGTTAATAAAATATTGATGACTTTCTGTTGATTTGTAATTTCCATGAGGACTTTTTCTTCAAGCAAAAAACTAATTTCACCTATAATTTTCACATTTTCTGAAGAAGTGTAAAGGATCTTTTTTTTCCATTTTTGAAAATTTGTCTTATTTACAATGATTATTTCCAGCATTTTTTATGTTTATCATTATTATATTATTTAAGATTATAAAAGTAATATAAGGGTACATACAGAATGCTATTAATTTCTTATACAATTGCATTCTTATAGCTTGAGAGGTGAGATAAGTACTCATATTCATTTTTAGATTTCTCCATTTCTTCTTGTAATAGTTTTATCTATACTTACATCTTAAAACTATGTTATTATGTAACTATAGGCTCAGAATTTCTCTAGTTTTCTGGTGAATTAGTCTTTTTTTCTTATTTTGAAATTTATAAAAATTTGTTCTACATGATAGTAGATGTATCATGTATACATTAGTTATACATGATAGTAGAACATATTTTGACATGTTACACATATGTGGAGTATAACTTTTCATTCTTCCAGTTGTACATGATGTAGAATTTCATTGGTCATGTAATCGTATATGTACATAGGATTGTAATGTCTGATTCATTCTGCTATCTTTCCTATTCTCATTTTCCCTCCCTTCCCTCCATTGCCCTTTGTCTAATCCAAAGTACTTTTATTTTTCCCTATCCCCCTGCCTATTGTGAATTATTATGCACACATCAGAGAAAACTATTTGGGCTTTGGTTTTTTGGAGGGAGATTGGCTTATTGCACTTAGCATGATATTCTCCAGTTTCATCCATTTACTGGCAAATGCCATAATTCCATTCTTCTTTATGGCTAAGTAATATTCCATTGTGTACTTATACCACATTTTCTTCATCCATTCATCTGTTGAAGGGCATCTATGTTGGTTCCATAGTTTGGCTATTGTGAATTGAGCTGCTACAAATACTGATATGGCTGCATCAATGTAGTATGCTAATTTTAAGGCCTTTAGGTATAAGTCAAGGAGGGGGATAACTAGGTCAAATGGTGGTTTCATTCCAAGTGTTCTGAGGAATCTACATACTGCTTTCCATAGTGGTTATATCAGTTTGCAGTCCCACCAGCAATGTATGAATGTATCTTTTCCCTCACATACTTGCCAACATTTATTGTTTCTTGTATTCTTGATAATTGCCATTATCACTGGAGTGAGATAAAATCTGTTTAGTTTTAAATTGCATTTTTTAAATTGCTAGAGATGTTGATCATTTTTTTATATATTTTTCTTTTTAAAAATCATGTCTAAGGACACTTTTTCTCAGTAGCCATTGCCTTTTTGCCTTCAAGTTCATTTGTTAAGGCCTTTTCTTTTGGAAATTTTTTTTTGTTATGTAAATAAGAATCCTCAAGGCTATGCTAGTCATTGGGGTACAATTTGTTCAAATTGATAGTATTCTAGCCATCTCAGATGGGCTGCTTGACTTCTCTGTGTCCCAAACAAGAGTATGTCCTTTCCCTTCCCATTTCTTAAGTTAGTGTCTCTAATATTTTACTGTTACTCCCTGTAAACCTCAACATTTCCAACCACTTGTTGCTGATTGTGGAATGCTGATATGGAATTGAATGAGATGAACTTCTAATTCTTCTTCCTGGGCACCATAGTGAAACTGAGACTTTGGAGGGAAAGAGAAAGCTCATGCTGGTTAGAGCTAAAGTCCAGTCTTCATGTTTCCACTGTGTGCTCTCTCTTCCATAGTCCAGTGGCTCCGTAGACTGACTTCCTTCTCTCTGTTCATCCCACTCACTCTTTACTATCACTCAGTGTCTATATCCTCAACAAAGATTTTCCTATTACCTAGATTTAAAGCACACATTCAATTCTCTTATCTCATCTAGTGATCACAACTGTACTACCAATACTATAAAACTTTGTTCATTGCCCTAAACCCCATGCAAGCTTTTATTATGCAAGTTATTTTGGATTTGTTCACCATGATGTTGTAAGCTATTGAGGGCAGAGAACAACCTTATTTACCTCTGCATTCACCAGTGTCCTGCAGATATTCAGTCACTATATACCTTTACATAAGTTCCTGTCTTATCTTCTGCTTTGGATGGTGAGCTCCTTTTAGAGGAATAAGAGGGAGGACAGACAGATACTTGAGCTTATTTATATTTCCACAGTTCCCAGCTTAGCATACTGCACTCAGGTGTGGGGACCACAGTAAATATCTGTAGATCTGAGAAGCTAGTGTAATCCATTTCATTTTCTTTATCTCCACTTGGTATATAAACTACATTTTTTCCAAAAGCATCTGCCTTCATTATGACTCTAGGATTTCACAGAAACTGCTTTCTCCACGTCAAAGACTGCATAAAGCCTGAGAGAAACCATTTCAGGGATGAATCTACCCAGTGATACTTCAGATTTGCTGTCCAAAATACTTAAAAAATTCTTCAAACTTTTAATCAAGACTTGTAATTTGGGGCTGGGGTTGTAGCTCAGTGGTAGAGCACTTGGCTAGCATGTGTGAGGCAGTGGGTTTGATTCTCAGCACCACACATAAATAAATAAATAAATAAATAAATGTCCACTGACAACTAAAAATATATATATTAAAAAACAACCTGTAATTTTTAGTGCTTCTCTAACCCCCCCCCCCCCAAAAAAAAAGTCATACTTTTTTTTTTTTTCATTGCTAGTGAAGAAATCTAGCCTGGTTCATGTGTGAGTCCAATACTCTCTGCATATGAAAATTATAGCTGGAGACTTTTTTAAAAATAGCAGTCAAAGTTAAAGCTGTGTTCTAGCATTTTTATCCTTTCTCCTCTCTTAGCTTGAGTCATTTTACCTTTTCCTCCAAGTCTGGCATCACACAGTCCTTTTCAAATAGAGCACCTGAATTATTAATGCTGCTCAGACCATCAGAGTGCCCATGAAGCTAGTGCACAACTTAATCTTAAAGGATGCTCTGAATCATTAAATGCTGCCTGCCTACTACAAACCCTGGGAACACACCTGTATAAAGACACTACTTTACTAAATTATTTCACTAATGAAGGTTTTGACGTTACTTCAGTTTTAGTTTAATTACATTTACTTTAATATACATTTATTAACCACCCATACTTTCCCAAGAGATTGAGGTAGGAGTTGTATTTTCAATCGATCACATAAACTAGTACGGGAGGAAAATATACAGATAATAATCAGGTAGAAGCAGATGTTTAAAGAGGATCAAGGGATATCAAATAGAGAGGCTAGGCCATTATTTTAGAATACAGCTTAGAAATATGTATTGAAGGGAGAAGACCAGATCTGATCCTTGAATGGTGAGGAAAGGACTGGTTAGGAGCCATTACAAATGAAGGGCCAGGTGTGAACAAGGTAGCCACTGTGACTGACTAAAGGACATTAAATAAAGTCTGAAATTGCTGAGGACAATGGGTATGTTTAATAATGCAACACAGGAAGTGTCACATCATCCATCCATATTCCCTCTAATGGAAGTTTCTTGGCTCAGACCCACACGTAGGGTTCCATTAACTATAACAAGTGATCGGGATAAATACCTACTTGCCATTGTGGGAGAGAAAATAGCATTCAGAAGTGGAACAACTCAGAACAGAATACACTGGGATAAGTCAAGTTTGAATCCTCTTCACAGCAGCAAACAATTGTTTGGGGCTTCACTTCCCCAGACAACACACACAAGTCTCTTATTTTTGTGGAAATCCTAGAAGGAGGTCAACCCCCCTCATGATGCATAGAGTATATATGGTAGAGAACTGAGAATAAATGCACACACACACACACACACATATATATATATATTTATATATAAGTAAATATATGAGTATATTTATATTTATATATATTTATACTATATATTATATATACATATATATATATATATATAGTTCAGTTTTACTGAAACTATAAAAAGAAAATGGAAATTTAATGCATAGCTAAGGGAACCAGCAGAGTCTGGTGCTTCAAGAGGACAAAGAAGACAAAAATCCAATGCAAATCCAAGAGTAGTTTTCTTTGGGTACACCTTCCTCAAGGTTTGTACCAATTTTTCCCTTAGGGATGATGGAAATTGTTTATCAAAACATATTCTCTGTCTTTATCTTTTAAAGTTCCTACTCCAAAAAATCCCACTCAAATTGGATTGACTTTGTTTGCTGGAATAACCAAATCGTCCAATATCATGATCAGTTATATTATATTTGGATCAAGTTCATTGATGGGGCCATGTCTAAGTCTATTTTGTGTTGCTATGAAAAAACACCCAAAGCCAGGTAATGTATGAAGAAAACAAGTTTATTTTTTTCATGCTTTTGGAGACTTCAAATTCAAGATTAGTTGGCCCCAGACATTTGGTATCTTGTTTGGGCCTTCTGGCTACATCAAAACATGGTGGATGGCATCATGGTGGGAGAACAGGAGAGAGAGAGAGAAAAATCACATGATGTGATAGGAAGTAAGAGATATTCAGGGCCCAGGATCACTCTTTTTATAACAATATACTCTCTCAGTGACTAACTGGGATGCTTTGAGAACTGCATTAACTCTCTCTGAGAAGATGCCCTCATGGCCTAACCACCAAGAGGCCCCACCGCTTCAAGGTCCCACAACCTCTCAACACATGAACTTTGGTGAACACACTCAAGCCATCTCTAAATCATAGCATGCAAATGCATCATCCAGATGACATCTTTTGGTTCTGTTCTTCTACCTGAAAACCTCATCCTTTTGGAGTCCCCTCAATAGCTTCAAGTTGGCATCCTCTTTCCATTTTGCATGTTTTACAGAAAGAGTGTTGATTGCCAACACCACCACGAAGCACATTCCTCATTATCATTAGCCCTGTTTGGGACTTGTGCACATTTCAGAACCAGCCACTGTGGTGAGTGAAATGGACCAATGGGATAAACAGTGTTACCCAGGAGAAATCAAGGTACTGAGAGGGAAGATGTGTGGGTGTTCACGGACTCACTCAGAAAGCGCATACCTACCAAGTGACATTTTAAAACCCAACTCAAATCACCTTCCCCAGGAAACCGTCCGTAATTTACTGCACATCAGCTTGTTCTGTAGTGCTCACCTGTCCTGTTTGTTACACTCGTGTTTCCACATCTAAACTATGCATTCTTTCAGTGTCTATCCTCTTGCTACATGACACAAAATCCAGGGTGGGGTGTGCTGAGATAGAAGTACTCAGACATGAGGGTACATATGTGTGTATGATATATGTGCCAGAGATGTGTATTTATTGGTGTTATTATCACATTAATCCTTTTGGGGCAAAGATGTGAACATTACAACACTTTTTACTGATCTTTACAATATAACGGACTATAATTGACTGCAGGTTATATCATTTAATAAAATAGTTCTTATCCTGTAGAAGGTTTTCAATAAATGAATGGATGAGAACAATCCCTAAATAGTGATATTACTAAAAACAATAGCTATTATTTTACTTACTCAGTGCCAGGCAGAGTGAAAATAACTTTTACTCTCCTATTTGTTACAGAAATTCTGCAAGATAGCCATTTTCTGCCTTCTTTTCCAGGGAAAAAGAAAGAATTTCTGAAAGGCTCATGACATCCACAAGGTCACACCACAAGTGGTTGAGGGAGTTGAAATGCAGAGGTTGTCTATGACCAAAGGTGATAGTCAGTATGCCAATATGATCAAGTATTTTTAGATGTAATAACCTTTCTTAAAACAGCCCTGGGTAGAACAATAGAAGGCCAATGAGTTCTGCTCGGAATCGCAATGTACAGCCTGAGTGCATGGGTGTGATGAACTCCAGTCTCAGGGATCCCGGGTCATTTGCAAGTCATGCTCAATCAAGCTGGTCTGGTTGAGTCCCTCTTATTTCTTGTCTCCACACTGTCACTTGGTTGTTCAGACAGTAAGAGGCCCTGATAACTCTGGGAGAAAGAGGTCCTCATAGGTGACATCCTTGGCTTTCCCAAAGGAGGCCTCAATTTCAGTTCCAGGATCACACTGCAGGGTCTCAGTACCACAGAGACTGAAGTACAGAGCTCCTCTCCAGGGACCACAGCACCAAATGCAGGTCATTCCTGGGATATGAAGGCCTTGCTTGTGAGACTGTAGACAATGAGACTTGGTTGACTTGGACCTTGATAAACCTGGTATGCTTATTTGGTAATAAGAAACATTTTAATTCAAGTAATAATGATAATAATAATAATCATAATAAATTGACAAAAAAGGTGAGTTGCATGCATCTCTGGTGGCCTGTTCAGAACAGTCCTGACATTCTATTCTCTGCTCTTCAGAAACGTTCCCGGCTCATCTTATTAGGGCAATAACTGATAATGTGTTCCTCTTGAAAAGAGCTGGAGATCATTATGTTAAGTGAAATAAAGCCAGGCACAAAAGGACAAGAGCTGAATGGTCTCACTCCTACCTGGAATCTAATGAGATTGATCTCATAGAAGTTGAGCACAAAAGGGTGGTTACCAGAAGCGGGGAGAGTAGGCGAGGAGAGGGCTCCCAGAAGGTTGATCAGTGGATACTAAGTTACGGTTAGATAGGAGTAAAGTAGTAGGAAGAAGTGAAGTGAAGATAGGGGGGATGGGAACAGGAAAGAATGAATCAGACATAACATTCTTGTGTTCATGCATGAACACATGACCAGTGAAACTCCATATCATGTACAACCACAAGAATGGGATCCTAATTAGAATAAGTTATACTCCATGTATGTATAATGTGTCGAAATACACTCTACTTTCATGTATATATAAAAAGAACAAATAAAAAATGTTTCAAAAAATAGTTCTGGTGTGCTATTGCACGGTAGGGTGACTATAGATAGTAATAATACACTGTAACTTCAAATGCTGGAAAAAGGAATTTTGAAAAATTTCACCAACTATAAATGTTTGAGAAGATAGATAAGTTTCACATGATTAAAACATTACACAATGTGTACACATATCAAAACATCATGCTTCCCCATAAATATGTATAATCTTTTTGTTTTTATGTTATCAATTAAAAATAAATTTAGTTTAAAAATATTTTTAAAAACTCCTTCCCCCAATAAACAAGTAAGAAGCTGTCACAAAGATGTGTTCTTCCTTTTTAAAAACTGCATAATTTGTTTCTCATTACATTATAATTATACATAAGAGCAGGGTTTATTGTGACATATTTGTATAGACACAACCTCATTTGTTCCACTTTATTTCCTACGACTCCCCTTTTCCCTCCTCTTCTCCCTCCCCTGATCTTCTAGTATACCGTTCTTCCATTAATTAATTTATTTATTTTAATTCATGGATTATAATTATGCATAAAAGTGAGGTTCATTGTGACATATTCAGACATGTGCTTAACATAATTTGGTCATTTTCACTCCAGTTTCTCCCCCATCCTCCCACCTCCCTCCACTTTCAGTTCCTTTCCTCTGCCATTCTCCCTTTTGTTTGTGTAAGATCCTCTTCACGTTTTTTTCCCTATTTACCTGCTTAAGGTAAGAGGAACACATATATTCAGATGGAACACTGTATATTTTTTACTCCTTTTCTGTCCCAAATTTGGGGATCATGAGGAAAGTTATTACCAGATAAATACCTTTCTTTTCTAGAATTTCTGATAAATCATTAGGTATATCAGCGATCACCAAAGGAGTTCCATATTTCTGGCAGGGGCTTGGAAAATGCAAATTTTCTTCAGCTCAGATATATCACTCATTTTTCTTCAAGGAGCCAAAGTCTGGTATACACACTACAAAATCAGAACTGAGTTGAGACAAATAGGCAGGTTCCAGAACTGGTCTGGCCACTGATGAAGGTGAGCTGATAAAATCAGTCATTCTGAGCACCCCTGCAAGAGCCTGAGAAGGTTCTGTGCATGGACACTTGCAAGATGGCTTAGACAGATGTTGGGGTGGGGAGGAAGCCCCATATCATGGCAGAAGGAGGACCACTGTCTGTTGGGACTTCTTGGGGCTCCTTGCAGGGGAAAATAGAAGCCAAGCTGTATGACTGGACTGCATCAGTGTTGTTTCTTACACTACTGTCCACTTATGGCTCATCCCAGGCCTCTCTGGGTCTCTTGGAGCCTCTTAGGGCCAGGATAAGGATGAAGAGACAGAAAAAGTGACCAGTTTACTCCTGGCATCAGGGGATCCTTGCATCCCAAGAGACTGGCAGCAAGCACTGAAAAATCCCAAGGGCACTCACCTCTGAACGTTTTCTAACGTCTTGTATTTAAATGTAACATTTTGTATGACTTTCTTTTCTACTGTATGCTTATTTATGAAAATATTACTTTTGCTTATAGCTAAGCACAATTGATGTGTCCCAGTGGCTCCTGGCCCATGGTGTAACAATAATACTGTGATGAAATAAAGGTGGGTTTATTTGACCCCTTAGAAATCTACAGGATTAAGGACCCTAGAAGATGCTTTTGCCTCAGCTGCAAACAGAGACAACTCTTCAAGGGAGCTCTCCTGGACCTGTTCTATACCAAGTCTCAGTCAACGTTCCCTCTCCCTATTTCAGTAAAGCCCACTGCCTCTCCTTTTGGAAAGGTAGCTTGTTAGCTTTATCCCAAAGCTTTTCCTCTTGTTATCCCCACATATACACTATAGGACTTCTCATTTACCTCCTCCAAGAAGCCTTCCACGACTGCTTCAGCTCCTGTTGATCATTGGAATCATATTATCTAAACAACTCGATATACCCCTTTCTCATATGCTGTGCTATATTCTATATTACCACCTCATCCAGGGCTCACAAGCAACAAGTGACAGACCAGAGTCAAATCTGGGTCTGCCTCAATGAGATTGCAGTCCTTTCCAGCTCTAACCCTCCTAGACATTCTGTCATTGCCTCCCCCATCACCTCCTCTCTGGGTGTGTGTGATGCTATTCTACTGTGAGGCTAGTCCATGAGAAGTTATTAAGAAATACTCACAGGTTCATGGAAAGGAACTTAGAGACTGTCTTATCTTGCAGATGAGGAAACGGAGTGCCTGAGTGGGCAATAAGATCAGCTGTGATAGAGACAGCTTTGAATCCTGTTCAGCTTGGGTTACATGTTCTTCTGAACCATGGAAACCTTGCTAGAAAGGACTGTGTTGCAGGCCAGCATTTCTACTTCACCTACTGGTAATGGGAATGCAGAGTGCTATGGTCTGGAGATGGCTTGAATGTCCTCCAAAGATTCGTGTGCCAGAAGCTTGGTCTCTGGTGTGGTGATGTTGAAAGGTGGTGGGACCTTCAAAAGGTGAAAACTAATGGGAGATTGAAAGGTCACAGGGGTGCTACACTAAAAAGGAATTAGTGTAGTTCTCATGGGACCTCCTTAGTTGCCAAGAAAGCCGGTTGTTATAACAATAGTAAGACTGGCCCTTGATTTCGTCTGTCTTCCTGTCTTCCTGGGGATCTCTTTCACACAATGCTCCCACCACTGCAATGTCATGCCACCCTCACCAGAGGCAAAACAGATGGGGTTGCCTGGTCTTGGACTTTCAGCCTCCAAAACTGTGAAATTACTAAACTTCTTTTCTTTATAATATCTCACCTTCAGGTATTTTGTTACAGAAACAGAAAATGGACAGGGATGAACAAGAGCATTTTTCACAAAAATAGAAAAATAGTCCTAAAATTAATTTTGAAGAATGGAAGACCCAGAATAGCCAAAACTATTCTAAGCCAAAAAGGCAATACTGGAGGAATCCCAATACCTGACTTCAAATTGTACTACAAAACTATAGTAACAAAAACTGTATGGTACAGGCACACAAACAGACGTACAGACCAATGATACAGAATAGAAGATACAGAGGCAAACACGCACATCTACAGTTATATGGTCCTTGAAAAAGGTGACAAAACACACATTGGAGAAAAGACAGACTTGTAAACAAATGATGCTGGAAAAACTGGTTATTCATCTATATAGAAAAATGAAATTAGAACCTCATCTCTCACTCTGTACAAAAATTAACTTAAAATGATCAAAGACCTAGGAATTAGAACAGAAACTATGCAACTGCTAGAAGAAATGTAGGGTCAACACTCCAGCATATAAGCACAGGAAACAACACTCTCAGTTGAACACTTAAAGCACAAGAAATAATGCCAAGAGTTAATAAATGGGATGCCATCAAACTAAAAAGCTTCTGAACAGCAAAGGAAACAATTAGGAATATGAAGAGAGAAAGTACAGAACGGGAGAAATTTTTTTTTCTAGCTACTCTTCTGACAGAGAATTAATATCTAGAATATATAAAGAAACCTTTCAGCCAAGATCAAATAACCCAATTAATAAATGGGCAAATAAATTAGTGACACATTTATGAGACATTTCTCTTTTTTATTTTATTTTATTTTTATTTATTTATTTATCCTACTTAGGTATACATGATAGAATGCATTTTGATTCATTGTACACAGATGGAGCTTCTTATAAGAACAAATACAAATGGCCAACAAATATATAAAAAAAATGTTTAGCATTGTTAGCAATTAGGGAAATGCAAAGCAAAACTAAATTGAGATTTCATCTTACACCAGTCAGAATGGCAGCTATCAAGAATACAAACACAAAACTACTCTCAGATTTCATTTCACCCCAGTCAGCATAGCAGCTATCCAAAATACCAGCAACAATAAGTGCTCGCGAGGATGCGGTGAAAAAGGCACACTCAAACATTGCTGGTGGGACTGCAAACTGGTGCAACCAATCTGGAAAGCAGTATGGAGATTTCTTAAAAAACTTGGAATGGAACCACCATTTGACCCAGCTTTCCCAGTCCTTGGCCTATACTCTAAAGACTTAAAAACAGCACACTATAGTAAC